>CM067360.1:31257434-31404537 GCA_034401795.1 Chaetoderma sp. LZ-2023a | reverse complement strand
CGCATGACACGTGTGTTTTCAAAAATGGTCTTCTCTTGGTCTGTAAATGCACATTTTCTATGAGAAAATTGAAATTTCTTGAACAAATTTGAAGATTTAAGGATTAACTCACTTGAAAACCTCAAATGTTACTGTACATGTAGGTATTTGAAAGTGATGTTCTGGAGAATTATCACAGAAAGAAATGTGACCAAGTGTGCTAGACAAATGTTCGTAATGGCTATCCTTGTACAGTATGTACACGTACCTTGTATCCTGCAGCAACCAGTCTGCGCACATGAACAAACAGCCTCGTTGTTGGAATACTGGCAGTCATAAAGTTGTGATCAGGATGTGCATATATCTTCAGTACTTCAGCAGCAATCTTTGAAACAAAAAATGTTAAAAAAGTGTCATACATTTGTAAATAAGTTTCACTTGCAATGGTTACTTTCATCATCTAATGGTTGAGAAATTAAAGGATAACTAACCTCATCTCATGATATCTATACAGATCATCTAATAGGCCACTCATAAACTATGTTTGGGATTTTAAGTTTTTTATCATCCTATCAAAGACAGATATTCAGGTTTTAGTAGCTAAATGTTGGTAGATTTCTACAGCTTATGATGGCTGTCATGATTTACTTTTCAACCAATTAGAAAAAGCTTAGCGTGTCTGCCTCGGTATAAGCGCTCAGTCAGAGGCGCCAACTATAGCTTTACAATGTGGTATGAAAGAAACCATACAGCTAAGCAGTTGAATATTTTGAAACTAATTTGACTGGAGGTTGTCGCTGCCATAGGCAGCAACAACTTCCAGTCAAATTCGTTTCAAAATATTCAACAAGATGATTATTACATAATAAAAAATGTAATGCGTTGTCACATACATGACATCACACACTATCGCTAGAGGAGACAAAATGGTGGCGATCTCTGGGATAAATTGTGATACAGATAAGGGAATGCGACAGGATATGAATGATATGGACTCTATAGATCATAATCTCTCAGAGCAATAGAATATTTGGGATGAGATTGGCATCCCATTAAACAGTTTTAGTCAATTAAATGCAGGTCAAGAAAAGACAAGCTCAAGAGCTAGATATTATGCCAGGGGATAATTTCTTGCAAATAAATGACCATTTTCCAGTACCACTGCAGAATCCATTTTGGCCAGCTGGAGCTATGACATGTAGACATTGTAATATTACTCAGCATATAATATACATGTATCCGATCACTACCAAACTTGGCCACGTAGTGTTGAAGATTAGCATGGGCCCGTGGCCCCTACATTTTAGGCTGAGCCACCAAAAGTTCAAATTCACTAGCCCAGGTGGTGACCTAAATTTTTTAATCCAAATTTTAAGATTGCGAGCAGAAAATCATTTCATACATGTATATCTGAAGAGTCTATTGCAGGTTGAGTCAATATTATTAAGCTTGAAAACAACATTTTCAACACTTTCTACATTAGTAAAACCTAAATTATTATATCCTACATGTATATTTCTAAATGTTGGACACTGTGCGCCGATGCATTATAATGACAAAACTGGACCCTTGAAAAATTGTCTGGGCCCTTAAGTTTTTGTTCTAGGGGCCCCAGGTGATGTTGCTCTTGGGAGCTTGAACAATACTGTTAGCAGGGCTAGATTTTAACACTAACCCATTAACCTGAGAATAGTAGAATTTCATATGGGTTAGTAAAACTACACCTGCGCTAACCCGTCTGGGTTAGTAATGCTCTCAAAAGAGGAAATACGAACAAACACTTACAATGTCATTATGTTCAGTACCCACCAAAAATTGACAAAAGAACAGATTTTCTGCTAGCTTCAATGCTTTATTGAATATTTTGAAATTAATTTGTCCGGAAAGGCGTTGCTGCCTCACTTATAAATGTACATGGCTAACACGTACACAGACATGTCTGAGATAATAATTAATTTTTTTATTTTACAATCCCTCCTTAATTAATCTTTGGATATCTAGAAAAAAATAATGATGGATTATTAGAGCATTATTTCCAACATTCTTTTCATCTTATAATTTTTGGCAGCCAAATTTCTCCTCATCGTTCAGAACTTCTAAGTAGAGAGTTCCATAGCTCTGTTCTCGGTAGCATTGTGAGCCCCTTAATGGTTGAGCTGATCAATCACTGCACAAGCACTGGTCACAATAAGTCAATTTACAGGTCAAAATAATTTTTTTAAATGTACCACTGGAATGCCTGGCTTACGTGTATTGATTGAGCCAGTCACTCGCTCAGTGAAAAATACTGTAGCCTTCTCTTGGCTTGTAAATCATTAAATACTGTAACTAATACTCGATCTGAGCACCTTGAAATTGTGCAATATTTTTACTCTTCACGATGTTGTATTTTGGGTGTGACTGTTTGTAAAACAAAAGGCTAAAGGTGCATATTCACACTAAATGCTTGAAAATAACATTGTTAAAATTTTATACTTTTAGATGTTTAAATCGTGTACCTAGATGTAATGAAACGAAATACATCATAACAATTGAGGATTTCATTGCGTATAAATTAATATACTGTTCTAAGTTGTGAATTTGAATTAGAGACATGAGTCCCTAATTCAACATCATAACTAAAGAAATTACATATATTAATTTATACGTAATGAAATAGTCAATTGTTATGATTTATTTCGTTTTATTACATTGAGGTACACAACTTAAGCCTTTAAAAGTACATGTATACAAGTTTAACAATTTTATTTTCAAGCATTTTGGTGTGAATATGCACCTTTAAATCGGTCTGTCCTAAGCTACATGTATGCTACGCTTACACGTACTCACCCTCTGATGCTGCCGTCATTACATGTATACCAGGCTTCACTTTACTACAGAACGTGTATACATGTAATAACAGCTAATTAATTAACTTTATTTCTTAAATCAGTTAAAAAAAAAAAAGTTCAGTTTTCTCATAGAAAAATGTCCATTTACAGAACAAGACTATTTTTGAAATTTTATCACTGGAATGACTGGCTCGATAATCGAGCCAGTCATTCCACTGCCAAATTTTCAGAAGTAGTCTTCCCTGGGTCTGCAAATGGATATTTCTCAAGGCCACTGCAAAAGCCGTTTTTACTAGCTTGAGTGGCTCAAGAGTTAAATGTGTTATCAATTACTTATGATTATTACCTCAGCATCGTGTCCAAAGAATCTATACTTGTACCCACACTCTACAAATAACACAGAATCTGCGTATTTCGCTTTAATTTCCACAAACTGTTGCTCCAGAGGTGTATATTTAGACTTTGTCTTTACGCCTACAGCTGATCTTCCTCCTGCGCTATCACATTTCTTATTTTTAAGTGAAGTAAACTTATCTAAAATTTTCTGTTTGTCTGCTGATACACACATAGACAATTTATTCCCTGAAAAGTTTCCTGATTTTTCAGATTCTCCAAAACTGTCATTTTTATCTGAATCTTCCGTTGTTTCAACAGGGATCATTTCATCTATGTTCAAATAATCATCAACATCTGGTATGTGTTTTGTATGTATCCTTTTTAATGAATCAGTCGATAATGAGACAGAAGAATTATCACTTCCATTTACAAGAAACCTATCACTATCAAAACCCGTAGAAAATGAGAGAAGAGTTGCTTTAGCACTTTCTGATACTTTTCCTACTAATTCACTCTTTGAAATATTATTATTATCAGTTACACTTAAAAAGGATTTATCATGCTTTGTTCCATTTGTTTTCTGTGAATTGTTCATAGATAGACTAAATTTAGCCTTTTTCTCACAGATAATGACATCATTATCGTCATCGCTGTCCCTGGATCGCTTTTTGAATGGAAAGTGCACCTGAAACACAAAGGAATGGTATTTGAGCAAAGGAATATTGTGGTACATCGTAAGTTAACCATTACACTTAAGAGGTACATGTACTGCTGAACTCGAGGATATAAATGTAGAGAATAAAACCTGGATTAGCTTACTAAATTAGCCTTTAATGAACAAAAAATACTAAAAATCCTTGATTAGTTAAAGCCAGGGTTTGTACACCTTTCCGTGTTTGAAATCCCATGACATTTCCAGAGAAAAATTAGCAAGTTCCAAGAGTTAATATCTAGGAGATTTGTGTCTATGACATACACGTACATGTAGCTCCAAATATAAGATCTGGATTAGTCTGCAAAATGTCTCAATATATTGCCTCTTGCAACGATCTAGCCACAGCCTTGTTTTAATAACCTATTGCCATAAATTGTACTGCATAGCGCAGTAATTCTTTCCAACAGATTACTTTTAATTTTCCATGATTACCATTTTCCATGGCCTACATGTACTGATGTACCATAAAAAAAAAAAAGTTTTCCATGACTTTCCAGACCTGTAATTTAAGTTTTCAAATTCCATGACTTTCCATGACCAGTACGAACCCTGTAAAGGTTATTTTCCAGGGAAGAAGAATATTTCTGAAAATTGAAACAGTCATTTCAGTGTTTATATTAAAAAATTATTTTCTCTTGGCCGGCAAACAAACATAAATTTCTCAAGACAACTGCAGATATTTTTGTCCAACTACATCAACCAGTTAACAGGTAAAATTTACATATTTCCACATTCTGTACATCATGCAGGGCCCGACGTAACAATTCACCAATTAGCCAAATGCTAGTAAAATTGAAATCTGTCTAATAGAAAGTAGGATTGGCTAAATATTTGGCTAATGTTTAAAATCATATTATTATACATATTTCCTAAGTAGAGAAACATTAAGATTAATTGTAAAGAACTAACAAGTACTTACTTATATTATGTTTTAATGTGGCCAAATAAACACTGAAATTCCAATATCTCAGATTAAAAGCGCCCATATAGGTCAGCTGTTGGATATTTTGAAACTGACTGGAAGCTGTTGCTGCCTTAGGCAGCAACAGCTTCCAGGCAAATTAATTTCAAAATATTCAACATAATCTTGTATTAATAGCATGTAGTTTTCAGTTGAAATGGCTACCTAATAGAGATGGATTGTGTACACTGCAAAACATTAGCTAAAATTGTTACGATTTGGCTGAGAAAAACTGTAGTTGGCTAATCTATTGACTAATCATTTGTGAAAGTCAGGTATGTCCCTGATCACATACATGTTCTAACCAGCAGCCTGATAAGTAGCTTACATGCATGGCCTATTGGGGTTACATTACATCAAGACCATACTTATCTTAACTCTTTAACGCTTACCTCTCTGATGACAAAACTTTAAATTTTCAAATTACATGTAAATTAAAAGATGAACTGGTATTCATTTTTCAACAAATTCTGTGGGAAATGCTGCTGTCGTAGACAGCAACATCTTCATCTTTCACAAAAATTGATGAAAAATGTACATCAGTTTCCTTGCTAATTGACAGAGTAAACGATAGAATAGTGACGTCAAGGTTAAAGAGTTAAAGGTCAATAGCGGGCAAGCAAATTATATTTTTGCTTAATGAATGTCCATTTGCAGGCCAAGCCAGTCAACACAGTCATAAATTTTCAAAGATAGTTTTCTCTTGCCCTGCAAATAGACATTCCACCAGACCACTGTGCAAATGTGCCAGTTTTGATCAGCATAACCATTGAAAGGTTAATGTTGAAGCCAGCCAAAAATAAACCATCATTTCCAGTGAGTTTGAGGAACAAATTTGCAGGCCCAGAGAACTGTCACAATTTTACCTATTTTACCACTGAAGTGACTGACTCTGTATCACTATAGCCAGTCATTCCAGTGGTAAATTTTCTAAAATATTGACCATTCACTTGACCTGCAAATGAATGTTCACTCGGCACAAATTTTAAGACGGTATTTCGATCTTGTGTATGTATGTATGTCTGAGTGTCCTTTTACCAAAGTGTCAACTAATGGCCATAGTGGGTTTACGTCATGACTACATGTACTTGTAATTATCATCGGCCCATAAGGGAGTAGGGGGGGGGGGGGAATGGTATTGCGATCATGTATATGTCTGTATGTGCGTGCGTGCGTGAGTGCGTGCATACATGCATCCTGAGCTGTATCTGAAAACCTACTGATCCGATTTAGCTCAAATCTTAATACAATTTAGGAATGTGCCACACACAAGGATTTCCATAGTGTGGCCGTAATAAAATAACCCGAATCTGGATCGGATCAAATTATGGATCCGTGAATATCTCACCAACAACTGGTCTGATTGGCAAACATTTCAGCACATTAAATGGTGTGACTATACACTACATGTGGGATTTCACAACTTTGGATGTGATCCGATAAAATCTGGAAAATCGGAAAAACACAAAAATGAGAGGATGAGGATCTGCAATCTCTCTCTTGTTTCGATTGGGATTCTCCTCTTAACACATTTAATTGATGTGTGCTGATGATGGAATTGGTCATCCCTACATGTATGTCTCGCTTCCTGTGAGACAAAAATGGCAGGTTCTGTATCTACTATCTAGCATGTCTAGGGTAGAAATGCATGGAGCATGTACAAATATATCAACATTTGTATTCAATAATTATTAAATCCACCTTTGTCTCAACCTTTGTAACTTTTCTGCAGTCTGAAGCATCAGTGTCAACCTCCATATACGCAGATGTCTTTATCTTGGAACTGGATGTGAAAAACTTTGACAATGTCACCTGCTTCTTACAAGTTGAAGCTGCTACGTCTTCCAGTTTGACTTTAGGCATACTGAGTGTGGATTGGGAAATAATAGCACCAGTTGCAGAATCAATTAATTATATGTCTGTTGCATGAACTTGAATCCATCAACTGAAATTTGAAACAAACAGAAATTATTTATTAATTCAAGTGAAATCATGCATGATCATTATCATTAACTCTTTCAATCCTATGGGTCTTACAAATCTCAATTTGAAGACAATCATGAATACAGGGTGAATGATCGATCAGATCCATCACTCAAGTATAGAACGTCATAATCAATTACATGACTAAGTAACTGACATCACAATCAAAAAGATGTATTTCAGTCACGAAAAATCGAAAGGTCTGTCACAAGATTATAAATTTTATGTCCTTCGTGAATCCACAATTTAACCCTTTAACCCTCAAATCTGTTCAAGAAAATTTCAATTTTCTCATAGAAAATGTCCATTTTGCAGACCAAGATTATTTTTGAAAACTTACCACTGGAATGACTGATTGGCCTTTCCAGTATTATCTAAGCCATGCCCATCTCTAGCTAAACTCCACCCATGCTTTACCCGTGTTGGGATCGATTGATCCCTGAACTCCCTGACTATCAATTCCAAAGGCAGCAAGAGCGTCCAGTCAAATTAGTGTCAAAATATTCGACAAAATTTGTATTAAATAGTAAAAATACAATTCGTACATTGTACGTTTCGGAATATTACATGTAAGCGTTTAAGATGGACTAAATCAAGTCATTTATGCTGTACATGTAATTGAATATGACGTGACCATCCTAGATGTTTTGTAGTCCATTATGACAACAGCCGGCATATGATGGATGGATAAACTGGGACGGTGCATTGTAAGAGTTATACCAATTTCCTACTTTTTCACTACTGGTAAAGAGTAGCAGACCCACAGTCTGGAGACTCTCACAAATGGAGGAATCCAGTTTCTCAGACAACCATATGATGCCATCATCAACTAACTAAGTCTTTGGTAGAAATGAACTCCGCTTGCCAAGAAAAGTTGAAAACAAAATACATGTAGTGGAATCCAGTTTATCGATCAATCATATCATGTCATAATCTACATGTACATGTACTATGTCACATGTAGGCTGTCATAATCAATTACAACATGAATGACACGATCTTGTCTGTCTTAAATGCTTAATAGTCCGTCAAGTTGTACAAATTGTATGTCTTTACTATTTAATAAACATTTTGTTGACAATTTTGAAACTAATTTGACTGGGCGCTGTTGCTGCCAAATTAGTTTGAAAATAGTCAACAGCTTAGTCTTGTGGTACATGTAATTGAGATTAAGGGGGTGCAGAAATTGATTGATTCCACCAAGCGCAAAGTGTGGGTGGAGATTAATTAGCTAGAAATGGGTGGGGCATAGCTAAAACTGGATTCCTCCATTCAGGGATACTTGACTTACAAATTAGCTATTGAACATTTCATTTAAACCTTACCACTCCGTCAAAATTTTTAATTTTCAAATTAAACTAAAAGATGAACTGTGTTTATTTTTCAACAAATTTGGTGGAAGATGGTGCTGTTGTAGACAGCAACATCTTCCACCAAAATTACTGAAAAATGTACATCAATTTCTTTGCTATTGACCTGGTAAAAAATTAAACACTGACATCAGAGTGGTAAGGGTTAATTACATGTAATAAGCTGGTAACTGCCATGTTCAGTGAACAGTTTGGATGTCCAGCCTTTTCAATGGGCGCGGCGCACCCAGGTGTGTATCCTGGTAACAACAGGACGTACAATTACGAAGTATTACAAAGTTAATAATAATGTCTTGAGCAATCTTGCGGTCTTCAAGGTTCCACTATCTTGTCATGCTTATGTTTTCCGCCTACTGATATGACTGAGAGTACATTCGGTCACAGACCATCTCCAGATATATGGCCAGTTTTGTTATATTCCACATGGCAGAAAAATGCAAGTATACGTGTACTTTACCAAGGATTCTAGACTATGCTAGTGATCTCGTAGCGTAGGGGGTGGGGTGGTAGGCCAAAAACACATTTGAAATTTAGACGCAGTGAAATTTACTGTTGCATTTCTGGAGCGGATAAACTATAGATAAAAATATGTTCCTAAACCCATGTTGCAGTGTCACCCACCACACCCCCACCCCAAAAAAGAAGTAAATACATGGACGTAGCCAATGGCCCACAGGGGGTGAGGTGGGGTGGGGTACCTTCTAATGTTCCAGTTTGCAAAAAAAATTAAAAAAATTAAAGATGTTGGGTCGGTGGGGGCTTGGATTATATATTTAAGTAGGATTTCAACTGGTATCCACCCGCACACTGCGTCTAAATTTCAAATGTTTGGCGGGGTGGGGTGGGTGGGTGGTGGGAGAGATGACACAGTGCACCATAGGTGTAAGAACATATTTTTACCGGGAGAGGCCCCCCACCTTCCTATGCCTACGTGCACCCACACACTCCAATTCACCATCCATGGACCACTACACGTACGGGGTCTTACTCCCTGCCACAACGAAACAGTTGTACTCAGGGTTGCACGATTATTCACTTTTCATAATCGCGATCATTTAAGAAAAATAATCGCGATCATACGATTAATCATGAACTATATTAACTACGTCAATGCTGCTTAGAGAATGTTATTATGCTACTGCAGATTGTAAGATTATGGGTTAGGCACATGGACAGAATACGCCAGTTGCTGATTGCAAACAAAGGAATGTATCAAGATTTTTCTAGATGGAAAACGGAAGGTACCGTATTTCATTTAATTGTAGCCTATGCTCTAATAGAAGTCCCCCCTATAACTTTGACATATGAGCTCCAATGATTTCTTAGCAGTTTCAAAACGGCAAAACTCTGTATTAGAAGCCCACCCCCTAACTCAGCAGATAATTTGTAAGAATAGCGTGTATAATAATAACAATCGTATCACTGGGTGTGTCTACTGACTCTACTTCAGACCGATCTCTGCCCTGATACATTTCCGGCCCCTCTAGAAGTCAGTACAGGCCTCGGATTTGTAAATCTCAACCACCTATTAGATTAATACCAATAGTAGGCCACGTATGTTCAAGATATAATAAAGTTTATTCCACACTTTTGTAGTTAAAATGCGCTTAAAACAGTCTTGGCGTGATTAAATAGCTTCCTTATAAATATATTTTAAGACCAAATTTATGTACCAAACAAGTACGGGAGAAAATGTGCATCAATTTTGTATTGCTGATCAACATTAAATGATCCAAATTGAATTATTACGAACGACAATATAGCCGGCTTCTTAAGTTGGCGAGCCAGCGGCTCTTTTGCGATGGGACGCGGCGTGTTCTCTCGAGATATTATACGCTAACGGGAGTTTATCAAACGGGTACCCGTTATTCAGGTCAGTATGATACTCAGTTCCTATTATGCAATGATAATATATAGAAATTCCTGAGTTCCGAGTCCCCGATTCCAGAATATTTATATCCGAGTACACGCTCTAAAATAAATTCTTCAATTGGAGGCGAATCACGTGATTTGTATTTTTTTTCCTGACGCCATTTTATATTCCAAATTGTGGATTAATTTTGATGTATAAACGACCTTTATTAAAGGATACGCAATATTTAGGCGCTCAAATCAAATAATTTCACTTCCCCGGGGATGTTTTGAGGTATAGATTAAACATAGGCATAGGCGGTGAGAATTTTTAAGTGAGAAAATGCGTTGAATTTCCGTGGTATCAATTCTAGGACTTTTGGGAAAACCGTTAACGCATAGCTATTCAGAGAATGAGGAACGCGGGATAAGCGTGTGTGATTACAACAACAATGACAAATAGCGACCAAGTGAACAATCTTTATTCATCTAAAACTAATCATGAGTCAATACAAACAAATCAGTTATTTATTTAGTTTATTTAATCATTCACACATTCAGCTGATTGCCGGATGGTTGTTTCCATGCTTGGTAATGCGAGCAGAGTTTCACAAGCGTAAACATGTCATGACAAAAATTTCAACATGGCGATTATATGATTATTTCATTTTATAATCGTCCACGATCATTTTGAATTATATAATCGCGATTAATCGAATAATCGAAAAATCGTGCAACCCTAGTTGTACTAACCTGTTGGTCTGATAGAAAAACAGTAATTAACCCGGTATTTGACACAATTAACATTGCATTAAATAATGGATAATGACTATTCGCCGATCAAGAAAAACCATGTTTACCACTGGAATGACTGGCTTACTAAGAGCCAGTCATTCATTGACTAAGCAAAAATCTTGACTATTATTTGGTTAAATGCAAATATTTCATCTTCCTTCAAATAGTTACTTTAAATTTTGTTCGGGTGCAAATACCTTTTAGCCCACACAGAGCTCTAGATAAGCTTTTCAATAAATGGGTGATTCACTCTTAGAAATTTTGTAAATTTGGGTTTTTTTGTAATTTGATTGGTTTTTTTTTAATGAAGTTAGTATACATTATTAGCAATAGAACTCAAATTAATTGGGTGATTGGCTATTTCGGCACTCATGATGTTAACAAGAGCTCCGCAAACGGCGCATAATACCGCGCCATGATTACAAACCAATGAATGAGAGCTATCAGAAAATATTTATTTCTTCCTCAGACCCAGACCAGTCATCCTTATGAAGTGTCAAAACGATCTGTTAAACGGTCAAGGAGGTATCATCCGTAAACAAATTTTCAAGATGGCCGCCGCTGACTGGCAGTCATATTGGATTTCAGATTATCGTAAATTTCGATAGGTTTCTTCTCCAGACCTAGTCTAACCACTCTATGAAGTTTCAAAGCGATCCAATTAATGGCAACGGAGTTATCATCTGGAAAGCAATTTTCAAGATGGTGGCCATCTTGGATTTCAGATCATCGTCGATTTCGATAGGTTTCTTCCCAAGACCTAGTCCAACCACCCTATGAAGTTTCAATGTGATCCGACAAACGGTAACAGAGTTATCATCCGGAAACCACTCTGCCGCCCGCATGCCTGGTGCCATTACATAATACCTCGCCAAATCTTTTGGCGGGGTATAAAAATTAATTGGGTGATTGGCCAGTGTTATTGGGTGAAAATGCAAAAAACCTGCTTATATGAGCTCTAAGCCCACATTCACACCAGAATGCTTGAAAATAGGATTGCAGTGAGCTCCTCAATCTAAGCCTATAACAGTATACAATAGCAATGAGCTCCTCAATCTAAGTCTATAACAGTATACAATAGCAATGAGCTCCTCAATCTGAGTCTATAACAGTATACAGTTTTAACAATTATTTTTTCAAGCTGTCTGCTGTGAATGTGTGCCTTAAACAAGAATTTTAAGGAAATTCAAGATAAGCTTGCAAAACTTACATGTTTGAAGAACTGTAAATGAGCCTTCGTGAATTCTAAGTTTTTCGTGGAAGATAACTCTGGCAAATCTGAGTCAATGGAATGCAACACATCAAAATGTCTTAAGTAAATGGTATCCGAGGGCCATTGGCTTACATGCAACTATTTATTCACGATTTTTTCTAAATTGGCATGAAAAGCTTAAGTAAATTAATGGCAACGGAGTTATCATCTGTTACCTGAGGTCCATTTACTTAGTATTTATTGAAGAGCAAAAAACCTCATCTAACTGATGAGACCTGACAGCCATCAATTTTTATTTAAGATTTCCTCAAAATTAGATTGGAAAACCTAAGTTGGATAGTGTCTGACTGCCATTTTACTTTTTGTTTAATATTTTCTAAAAAATGGACTGCAAACTTAAGTAAATTGCACCTGATGGCCGTTTGCTTAAAACTATCTAACCCAACTTTTTCAGTCCAATTTGGAGAAAGTTCTGAAGAAAAATTAATGTAAATGACCAGTTAGAACCACTTACCTCAGCTTTTCAACAAAATTTCAGGAAGTCTTCAATAAAAAGTTAAATAAATGGCCCAGATACCATTTACTCAAGTTTTTTCCAACCATTTTTCATGAAATCTTGAATAAAAAGTTAAGTAAATTGCCCTCTGATACTAGTTACCTACCTGGACTGTTCTTCAGTGTAATTGTGAGAAAATCCAGAAGAAAAAATTAGGTAACTGTCTCTCCGGTACCAATTAAATTAGTTTTTCAGTCTGAATTTGAGAAAATCTTGAATAAAACGTGCCACTCGGTGTAATCCACCTTGAACAGCATATTATTTATTGATGGAATGATTTTGATGACTGTTGTTTCAGTTGAATAATCATATTTTTAAATATTCTGTTGTCTTCAGAGAATTTAGACTAAAAAGGGAATGATTAATAGTGATTGCTATCACACTTGAACAATTACTCCTAGATAGCAGATCAGATTGGGATTGCACACAGATAATGAAGGTGTTATGCAGGGAATAGTGTATAAGCATCTGTCAAGGCAACTGATGACTCAACTGTGTATATAACAAAAGACCCAAGGGCCTGTGACGCTCACCTGGACCATTAGCATTTGAAACATTTACATTTAAATATACACGACTCTTTATATTTAACCCTTTAAACCTGAATATGTTCAAGAAAATTTAAATTTTCTCATAGAAAATGTCCATTTGCAGACCAAAAGATTATTTTTGAAAATTTATCACTGGAATGACTGGCTTGGCTATCAGTCATTCCAGTGATAAATTTTCAAAAATATTCTTTCCAAAATTCTGAATGAAGATTCTGGAGTCATGCATGATAGAATCCGTTTACCCAAATTTTGTTAAAATCATCCTATTGCAGGGACAGACCTGGCCTTCGCAAATGATTAGTCAATAGATTAGCCAACTAGGGTTGGGCGATATTGCTCAAGGCATGACGATATCGGTATCTCATTAAAATACCGCCGTATCACGATATATCGTCATTTGGGTGGGGTGTGGAGTTAGGGTGTAAACATAGAATAACATGTATTTCAAATTGGTGGTGTCTACAAGTTATTTTCATTAAATTTGTTGCATTGAAACCGTAAATTGAGATCGCCATGATTGCCATTTCCTCATATTTAATACACGAAATTCCACACTTTGACACCCTTCAATATACAGTTTAAAGCAACGAATGCAATCCAACTAACCGTATTCATCACAAATAAGAAAAATAAAGGATTTTCTTCTGTTCTTGTGTTTTATTTTGTGTTATCTTTACCTCACGACAACTGTCAAAAGATTGAGCAAGGAATACGCATTAACTTCATTGCGCAGAAATGAATTCCGCTGAGCGAAATCTGATTGGCCGCCGTATCATACTTGAGCCAATCAGAATTCACACTGCAGAATTCCGACAGCTGTTATCATGCCCGCCGCTAGCGTAGACGATGCAAATTAATAAAATAACACTGCATGATTTTGAACGAGAACAAGCGTGAAGACTGGAAACAATTATATCAGATTTTATTTGGTCTGTCTTCTTCTTCTTCTTTTCGATCGCTGGTATCACACTTGGAGAGCCGTTCTCAAGATGAAATCTGTGGTTTTCTGCAGTTCTTCCACAGGCCCATACAGCTTTTCAAGAATAGAGGTTGACAAAGGCCAGATCTCTTCTCTCAGCAGCTGATACGTACTGCAACATTGAAGTATGTGCTCTGTGGTCTGTTCTGCTTCTCCACAAGGACAAGCGGGCGATGTCGTAAGGTGGAACCGCCTGTACATGTGTTGGTTTAGTCTGTTGTGTCCAGTTCTGAGACGAAATTTGGTCTGTAATATTAAATACTAATTTGCCCCATTGTAGACCTATTCAAATTCGCTCACTACTTAGCGGTCCTATCCATTGATCTCAAGGCGTAGCCGGGATGTGTGAAATTAACCCAGTTAACACTGCAGCCAAAACTGCCACAACAGATTGAAGACTGGAAATAATTAGGCCTAAATTATTTATTTTAAGGCTGTTTCTCACTTTGAATAAATCTGTAATGTTATATGTGGAATGAATTTTGATCTGATTCGTTTGAAAATGCTAAATATATTGTATAAAGTTACATAAAAACGTATAACGGTAAAGCAAGAGATTAACTTCCCCCTCACCCACCGTTCCAAGCTGTGGTATTGATAAGGGATTAAGTGTGTGTGGTTTCCTATCGACCTAAAAAGTTTTAAAGTTTAAATCTTTCACGGTCAGAAGAATGTTTAGCCATGCAGATCAATGACTAATGGATAAATAGCTTGACTTGTAGTAATGACGCCATCAGATTGGAATGTGGGTGGTGTAAATGGTATTCCCCACTGACTAACACTCAGAATGAGGCAAGAAAAAACATGGCGTCGTCTATTTATGTAACTATAAAAAGTGAACAACAAAGGATTATTTTGTACTTTAAATCATTTTATTAGCGCAAACAAACCATGAATTAATTGAACACAGATTATTTTGGAGTTTATTACGTTTTTATTACCTTAGACAAAGACTGGATTATTACTTAAAGACTATTACCGGACCGAATAGAGGTAAGAGTATGACATTTCTAACTTAGTTATTTATATTATGCTCACAGTTAAAAGTGCAATATCGTCCTGTCGGTATTGACGATACTTACGATTTTTAGAAATTATGACGATTTTGGTATCGGTATATCGCGATATTGACGATAATATCGAAAAATCGCCCAACCCTATAGCCAACTATAGTTTTTCTTAGCCAAATCATAACAATTTTAGCCAATGTTTTGCAATGTATACAGTCCATCTCCATTTGGTAACCATTTCAACTGAACACTACATGCCATTAATACAAGATTATGTTGAATATTAATAAACCCTGAAATCCTAATATTTCAAATTAAAAGTACGCATATAGGTCTGCTGTTGAATATTTTGAGACTAATTTGACTGGAAGCTGCTACTGCCTTAGGAAGCAACAACTTCCAGACAGATTAGTATCAAAATATTAAAAATAATCTTGTATTAATGGTATGGAGTGTTTAGTTGAAATGGTTACCAAGACTTGATGGTGATGGATTCATTGGATTGTATACATTTCAAAACATGGGCTAAAAAAGTTAAACCTTTCACCAATGAATTTTCAACGATACCATACAGGAAAACTGTTGAATATCTTGAAATTAATTTGACTGGAAGTTAGACTGCAATGACTGGCAGTCAAATTAATTTCAAAATATTTAACAGAATAAGTTTTATATCGTAAGGAATATACCTTTTACCGTAAAAATTTGACTAACGGACGCAGTTTTCTTGTCAAATTACATGTTCTAGGAAGGGGGTGCATCCTATAATCGAGCACATTCTTTGAGGACATTTTTTGGGTCTAAATTTTTTGTCAAAGACACAAAATTCTGACATGTCTGAGCAGAAAATGTGATTTTGTCGAGTCGGGAATCATTGTTGTATCAAAAAGTGATACAAATCTGCTGGAGGGAAGAGAATGTCGCCTAATAATATAATCTATCATTATTCTTTGATTTTGTAACTGATTTTGTACATCTATCATTATTCTTTGATTTTGTAACTGATTTTGTACATAGATGACAGAGAATAGAGGAAGCCACCCAAACACAGGCGGCTAAACAAAGCAGTTTTAATAAATGTTTACGTGATGAAATTATAAGGCATGTATTTATCACTCCAAAACCTTTTTAACGTAGGTTTTTACCCTAAAAGTATGGAATAAACTTTGTTTTATCTTGAACATATTGAAGATTTTGGGTATCTCCTTGTTCGAATTAACTGATTCTCACTACTACCCGGAGAAGACTTATGATGATAGATTGCTGCGACAACCTATCTCCTCCGAGTGCTAGCAAGATGCTTACTATGCTCGCCTCTTCTGATGGTGTTGAAGATATTTATTAAGTAATCTGGGCCTATCTGACTTTCTCGAAGATGCTCAGGTACGGCAAGGGTTTTGATCCTTGCTTCTGGAGTATATTCACAAACTCAACTACTAGATATGCTTGGATAACTAATTGATTATTTATTCGCTACACTATACTGATATAACAAATTGACGACTTTTACTGTCGTAACTAAGAATGATACTTTTAACAATATGATATGATTTACTTTTCAACTAAACTATTTCGTACTAACTCTATTCTATCCTATATCTAACTTGAAGAATTACTCCCAACCTGCGTTGGTGTGCTATTCAACTATCTATTACGATCTACTGCTACTCGACTTATATTCACGAAACACGACTGTTACGGAATCACGGATGACAAGGATTCCCCATTTAATAGACAAAGTGCCTATTAAATACCATGCACATTTTCCTAACTTCTATACATATTACGATATATAGATCCATATATATCGTAATACATAGTTTCCGTTCCTTTCATCCTTCTAGGTAGTTATAACCACAGTTTGATTGGCCCGCATCCTTCTTGCTTCCAATCAACATCTGCTTATCCCTTCCTAGAAGACCGTACCTATTCTCGTTGGTCGTTCTGACCAATCCCCGTTCGCCTATCTCTCGATTTTACTTCAAAACTTTGTTCCTTTGGTTTCTCTGCCCCAGAGTTTGAGTCGATGCTCATTGATTATGACGTCATCCCGACTAATCAAACTCTGGGCTTCTCTTCTGCGGAGATACTGCCAAACAGGGTCAAATCGGTGTTGGCTGGTTCTGATTTGATGCGATCTGTCAGCTAACTAACAACATTACGATATGTGTTGTTGTAGCATGCCTTTCTTTGATTGACATATAGTTGATATACAATTTTCGATTGTGTTATCAATTCCTCCAGGACGCTACAATGCCTCTGTCCTGTCCCTTGCCTATCTTGGATAAGCCTGTAGGAAGCGAACGTTAATAAGCACATGAGCTGTATGATCTCATTGCCAGCTGGTGTTGTTGTACTTGCTTAAGGGAGTCGGAATGCCGACCGTCAACAACTAACTGTCCGTCTGTTTCCTATAATTCACTATCCTCTCTCTCGATTCCCATCGATTCTTATCTATTCTTATCACTCTAATATTTACTAAACTAACGGCCGAAACGACTGCTGAACATTATAAAAGTGTGTGCCGATCCCACAGCAACAACTTTTACCCTCAACTATTGACAGATATCATCAACCCAGAACCGTCGGTCCTATTTCAATCTATTCCAATTTCTAACTTACTGGTATGAATTTACTGCTACAGTTTCAATATAGTTTCTATTCTATTTCCGCGAAACTGTATCAGCTTCCGCGAAACTGTATTAGCATCAGCACTGGCTGAAGTCCCCCAGTGCATTCTCCTACACTATACTTGACTACTACGATGCTGATTCAGTTCTTAGCTCACCTGGTATTTTCAAACATAAATTTCACTGAGGTCTTACTCGCAAATATAAGACGTCTAACGGGGTCATGACTTCCCATAAGACGATCTGATATCTACAATATGTGGACATAAGCAAAAACACGCAAGGATTTAGCTCAGCTGCTGGCTGAGTGCTGGTAACTTTTGATACCAATTTTCGATTTTTAAAGGTACGTTTTTCTAAATTTCACAGCGTCTTATACTTGAATACAAGTGTTTTTGGGGAGGATTTTGGTCAAATTTGGGCCTGCGACCTATATTCGAGGGCGGCCTTTAGTCGAGAAACTACGGTAGGTGAAAGACTTAAGATTTGGATAAGAGTGTTGTTGGCTAATTGATTAATAAGTTGTCAAAGTTTGGTCTGTTGGTAGATAGATTAATATAATATGTAGATCCCATGTTATTCATTGTCTAGAACAGTAAGATATTTCAGTCAAATTAATTTTTAAATATTCAACAGCGTATGTGTATGAAACATGAGGTTACTTTTCATTTAACTGTCTTTGCCAGGAAATTGGCCTATTTTGGGATTTTATTAGCCAATCACAACTTATTCTCAAAAACTAATTGCCAAGTGGATAGGTGTTCTCTCAAGAACTAGACAACATGCAAGAATGTGTCAGCTCAATGCTCACGTAGAAGTATTTCCTGGAAACCATACTTAGAATAGGGTGGAGCCAGTGTTGCCCACAACATCTGATTTTTGGGGGTCCCAAGGACCCCACACTATCAGATTTGGGGGTCCCACTGTAAAATCTGGGGGTCCCATGGTGTCCTCATCTGAAATATTGATCTAATTATAAAGCACTTTATTAAACATGTTGAAAGCACTAGGTATGACATTGTGTAAATAATGTTAATGTGTATATAGAGAATATTAACTATGCATAGTTTATTAACCTTTAGCACTTAACTCTTTTGGCCACTATTGTAGATCACCAAAATACCTATTTTTGAAAGTTTAACACTGGAATGACTGGCTCTAAACAGTGCCAGTCATTCCAGTGGTAAATTTTCAAAAATATGTATTCTGTGATCTACAATCGTGGCTAAAATTGATATATTGAAATGGCCATTGTATATTTAACTAATGACATTTGAACTGCATATCAATAAACAATAACTTAAAGCACTGTACTTGTTTGTTGTCTGATAAGCCAACCTACATTGACAACCTTGTATGATTAACATTTCCAAAGACCACTATATTAGTAATTAGCTAAGACCACTGCATTAGTTTTTCTATAAAACCCTAACTTGACTTTGGACGAATTGAAAAATTACGAGTACCTGTGGCGAGTTTGCTCAAGGACGACTTAACCTACTTCGATATAATGCGCACATATTTTTTTATAATGTAACTGGAATGACTAAATATAGTGGAATACATAGGCTAAGATCAGACAAAATAATAATTTATCAAAGATAATCTGTATAAATCAGATTAAAATGCGTAATTAGTGAAAATATATCAGCCAACAACCTGATATGTCTAATTCATAGCGAGTAACTATGTAACGCGATTGCTGATTGGTTGAAGCATAGATAACGCATTAGCGTGTATCCAATAAGGACGCTTGTATTAGGGAGCTTTGAGCTATACGCTGTTTGGAAAAATTACGATATCGTTGAACATCGTTGCTGGGATGAGCTTTTGAGTTGAGAAATTGGGAACACCTAACGATCGAGTATTGTTAAACATTATAAACACTAATCCATCAGCCAATCAATCAGCCGCTATTGCTATATAAAAGACGGCTAATAGCGCTTATTGATATGGTTATTCAAACAGCAATACACAGACACCGCCGCTAATCCGTCAAATGACCATTCAAATGTAAACGATATCACAATATCTTCGATATATTCCTTCATCCATTTAGATACTTTGATAAGTAAATGGAAAAACATATTTTGGCTGTAGTCGTTGCTGCTTTGGACAAGTAGGCATGCGCAAATTAATTTCAAAATATTTAGCATATTAGTTAGAACAACTTTGTGATCTGTCCAATGTTCTGAGATGTGAAATGATTAAGACACCCAGACACATTTGTATAAGCTTGATCAGTTGTATTGGATTTCTCAAGCATGAGTTCCTCTAGAGGGAGATTCCGCTGTTATCCAATCAAATACTGACGCGTCACACTGACGTTTAGCACAACAGACAGAAACATGGCGGGTATTTTTGGCAATTTGTAGGCCAAACAAGGCGACTAACATCGGGCTTGTAAACTCATTATTTATCAAAATTAGATCAAATAGAATACTAAGGATGATTTGGGGATTGTGTTTACAATTAAATGTGGTGGTTGAATCTGATTTATGGGCATTAACAACTTTGAGTTGTGCAAGAAAACATACAACAAATCATAGTCTTAAACAACACAGTAAGTTCGTTTTTATCGAACACACAATGCATTAGATATATTTCTTAAAGTAAAAACATGCACAAATAAATATACACACACGATAATATAATCGATAATTAAGCACACGCAAAGTTACCAGTTTCTGTTACACTTTTTCACTGCGTCCCTCGAGCGTCCTCGGGGACGCATAGAGTTAATTTTTATGCGTCCCCCTGTCATTTTTATGCGTATATACCCGCAAAAGGACACATACGGGCAACTTTGGGTGGAGCAGAGCAGCGATGTGAATCCTGGGGTGGGATAGATAGGTTATGCAATATTCTACTTCCACATTTCTGAATGCGTCAATGCATAGCTTCCCTGTTTCTCTATATATATATACCCTCAGCAAATAATTTTATAAGATGTCATGGGCATGTTGGGCATGGGGATATGAAGACTATTTGAGGGGACGGGTGTGGGTGGGCACTGGGTGGGAGTACATCTTGTGGATTTCTGTATGACGGACTGATCATCCGGATTACTAAAATCTAGACATATTGGGCCTTTAATGATAAAGCTAGCAGAATAGACGATCGATGCGGGAGGTCGGGTGACGTTACGTAGGAGGCCTAACGACAGTAGACGGAATAGCTGCAGGTTACAGGGACAAAACAGAGTCTGGAAAACCGTATCCGTATTCGTCTAATAGGTTAGAATCCGTAGAGTAGTAACGTCGCAAGGGTAGTACTTAGCAAGAAGCGCGGGTCACGTAGTGCTAAGCACTCCTTGACCTTTTGCACATGTCACTGTCTAGACACCGATGAGTCACAGTCTAGACACGATCTCGCCACCTTCTAGGTCAGACTAGGTCACTGGCGATGGGTCACAGAGATTAGAGGAGCCGAGAATAAGCTCATCTTACCGATTGCATCAGCCGGATAACGGAAGTAAGATGACGTAGCACCTCATTAACATAATTCTAGAAGATTCTAGAAACTTGGGCCACAACCCACCCTCTCGCATTTTACTATGGGAATTATTTCGTGACTTTCGTAGCGAGAAGTGGATTGACTGGTAACCAATAGAATGACTGGGAATCGTAGCCAGTCAGAAGAGGGTATTATTAACCAATAGATTAATTTAGTACTGTTAGTATTAACCAGTCAACGACTGGCACACAATGCTATATAAGGAGCTGTAGGCTCGTGATAATTAAGCTTTGTCTTCACTACTTTAAGCATGTTAGTTTTATAGCCGTTATTGTTTGTACATAGTCGTTTTGCTGTGAATAAACATATTAATTCACCCAGCAAGTACACGTTCCGTTATCATTCATCTTCACGAACCTCCACGTCTTTTCTACTCGGTTACTCGTAAGGAGGAGCAACACCTCCCGAATCTACCCGGGCTTATTTGTAGACCCCCAAATCTACAGTGGCGAGCCTGCCATTTTAAACGAGAGATACGCGAGAAGACGGAGAGTCCTACGAAATAGGACACGAAACGTGTAACGAACGATAACGATAGCGGTAACTGCAATACAAAAACAAAATGGCGACGTCCGGAACGACACGAATAGAGCCGATCCAGCAGTTGGTAGAGGCAACGCTGGAGCAGAATAGGGCTGTAATCAAGCAGAACAAAACGCGCGAAGAACGCGAGACGTTGAAAGAGCATGCAGCGCGGATCGAAAAGTGCGACGGCACGGTACCCAGGGAAACAAAGAGATACCTGGAGGAATGCGGCGGTGCGATGTTCGCCATGGACCACGACAAGGCAATGGAGTTGGTCTGGTGGACGACGATTGGCGAGCTCCACGCGGCATTTATTCAAGACAAAAACAAAGATACGTTGACGTGGGAAGAAGTAAGACAGTACATAATGAATAATTTCGTTAGCGCGAATCAGGAAGATGCGCTGAAAGACGAATTAGACACGGTTAGATAGAACCGCAGCGAGTGTATACGCGCATTTAACCGACGATTTAAGCAGCTGTGTACAGCGGCGTACAGTGCGTGACACAGTGACGGGGAGAAGCGGATCATAAAGAAAGCGTACTACTAAGCCTTGTCGGATAAGGCTATGGCAAGACGCGCGGTCCGACGCGAGGCAGGAACCCTAGACGAGCTGATAATGTTCACGGAGCACGAAGAGGCTCTAAACGAGAAAACAGACACTTACGTACCAGGTAAGAGAAGAGAAGAGCCAATGGAAATCGACGCGTACCGTGAACGATACCACAGCGACGACGACGAGATCGCGCACTTCAGACGAAACGACACACACCGCGAACGATACCCCGAACGATACCGCGAACGACACCCCGATAACAACGATGAGGTGACACACCTCCGACAACAGTTAGACCGAAAAGAAGACGTGATTAAACGAATGCGACAAGATAAGTACGATCGGGAAACCCGAAGCACAACGAGGAACGATCGAAGTTCCGTCAACAACGACCGCGAAACACGACAATGTTTTAATTGCGGCCAACGAGGGCACATAGCACGGCAATGTAGGAACGGGCAGACGCGATACCGCGAAAACGCGGACATTATATGTTATCGGTGCAACAAACCCGGACACGTCGCGACGAAGTGCAAGACGGAACAAGCGGGTTACGAACAACGACGGTCGAGGAACGACGATGGACGCGCATCGAACGAATCGACACCGCGTAGCGGCCCACAACGACGAGGTGGACCGGCGAAGCGAGGAAGTGCACGAGGAAGGGGCAAACGACCAGCGAGTCACGGATTCGCACAGGCACGAGACATGCCATCCCCATTCCCACAGGAGTCGACGAACGGACCGACATGCATGGCATGCGGCGGTATAGGCCATACGAATTGGCAATGCGCGAATACGGCGAATAATGCGAATAGTACAATAATTGGAAGGAAACCACCGAGGTTTCCGAACAACGAGCCACGATTCGGCGCGACGGAGATCAACGAGTGCGGCAGACAGTCGGAAAACGAGGACGGAGGAGGGCCAATGCGGACAGGTTCCTCGTCCAACTGCCAATAAACAGTCCGCAGAACAATGAAAAAGGGTATGTACTGACAATGATAGATACGGGCGCAGTGACATCACTCATTAGGAGCGATATATGGAAGAGCTTGTTAGGAGCTCGTCCACTTAGGAAAGCACCTTTATTGATAGCTGTAAATGGTTCACCTATCACGGTCTTGGGCGAAACCCAAGTTAAGTTCCAAAATGCTAAGCCAGTACCAGTAGTAGAACGAATGAAGTCAGAATGTTTGTTGGGCGCAGATGCACTCCGGATGGGAGGGGCGATAGTGGACACGGGGAAAGGAGAGTTAACCTGGTTTGGGAAGGTTTATCCTTTCACCACACCCTTTAGGCAACAATATAATTATAAGATAGAAAGTATTAGGGAGACAACTGGATTCAAAAATATCGACGAAATACTCGAGTACGCCGACAGTTTTGATACCGGGCGTCCCAATACCCTGGGGAAGATCCCAGGAGTAGAGTGTACGATACCCACGGGAGACCAACCCCCGATTAGGCAACGAGCGTACAGAATTCCTTTAAAGAAAGCGCATATCGTGAAAGAAGAAATCGGGAAGATGCTAGAGGCAGGGGTCATCCGACCTTCCTCATCACCATGGGCATCTCCCATAACATTAGTTCCGAAGAAAGACGGTACGACACGATTTTGTGTTGACTACCGCGCGTTGAATAAAATTTGTCGAAAAGATTCTTACCCCCTACCGAACATAACAGACATTTTCGACTCGATGGGCAAGGCGACACTGTTTTCCACTATGGATCTGAAGGCCGGATACTGGCAGATCCCGGTGGCGGAATCAGACAGAGAAAACAGCGTTTGTATGCACAGAAGGCCTATTCAAATTTTTGCGAACCCCATTTGGTTTTTGTAATTCGGGAGCGGTATTCCAAAGAGCGATGAATAGGATGTTTCACGAATACGTAGGAAAATTTTTGCACGTATTTATCGACATCGTAATTTTTTCGCGAAAAGAAAAAGAACACGCTCACCATCTTAGACTAGTCATGCAAAGACTACGAGAATTCAACGTGCAACTGAAAAGGAAGAAATGCGACTTCGCATCGGAATCAGTCGATTTACTGGGATACAGGGTATCCAGCAGAGGCATTGCACCACAGGAAGGGAAGGTGAAATGCATCAGAGAGATGAAGCCACCTCAGACGGTAGCAGAGGTGAGGAGTTTTTTAGGAGCGACAGGATATTATAGGAACTGCATGGAGAACTATGCGGTGATCGCGCAACCCCTGGTCGAGTTGACCAAGAAATATAAAAGGTTTGAATGGGGTGCCGACGAACAAGTAGCATTCGAGAGGTTGAAGGACCTGTTATGCAGCGACACTGTTTTGACACGGCCAGACCTCAACAAACCGTACAGGTTGTATACGGATGCATCCAGTTACGCAGTTGGAGCGATACTCATCCAAGTAGACGACAGGGGTGTTGAGAGAGTGATCCAGTACATCAGCACCACGTTGAAGGACAGCCAACTCAACTGGCCGGTAATTGAGAAAGAGGCATACGCAGTAATTTACGCATTAAAGAAGCTGCGACCATACCTGGCAGGAGCCGAATTTACGGTGTACACAGACCATAAGCCACTCAAGAGCTTATTCGTAGGAGAAGTGCGCAACACGAAGGTACAGCGTTGGGCTGTTCTAATCGCAGAATACGGGTGCGCCATAGAATATATCAAAGGATCAAAGAACGTGAGGGCAGACATGTTGTCTAGGCTTAGACACCCAGCAGAGATAGCCACGTTCGACACAGGGGACTACACGATTCCAGACACAGAGACAGGAGTTCTACCATACATACCATTGGAAGCATACGATATTCCAATAGAAGAGTTAAAAGGAGAGCAGCTAAGAGAATTTCCCGAA
Source organism: Chaetoderma sp. LZ-2023a (assembly GCA_034401795.1). Classification (NCBI taxonomy): domain Eukaryota; kingdom Metazoa; phylum Mollusca; class Caudofoveata; order Chaetodermatida; family Chaetodermatidae; genus Chaetoderma; species Chaetoderma sp. LZ-2023a. Next base: position 31,379,327 of record CM067360.1, on the reverse strand, counting down.
CTTTTCGGGGAAACAGCGGAGGACCAGATGGTACACAACAGAATTGTGTACTCCAGACTGACACCATCAGCGACGGATGCGGAATATCCACGCATAATCCTCCCCACGACGTTCAGGAAAAGGGTTTTGGAGCAAGCTCACAAGAGAGCTGGCCACCAGGGACTGCAAAAGACATTAGCACTGGTAAAGGACTCATTCGTCTGGCCGACAATGCGGAGGGACACGGTACAGATGCTTGACCTCTGTCCGACTTGCCAGGTCAACAGACAGGTCACAACGAGGCCGACGTATACACCTATGCCATTAGCGAGTTATCCAGGACAGCAGATAGGAATGGACTTGATAGGACCACTCATAACGTCAGACCAAGGGAACAAGTACATCATGACGATAGTAGACCACTGTTCGGTGTGGGCCGAAGCGTACCAAATCGCGAACAAGTCAGCAGATGCAGTGGAAGAGAAATTCTTCAACGAATATATAGCCAGGCACGGAGTGCCGGAGATCCTGATCACAGACCAGGGACGAGAATTCTGCGCAGGCGATAGTGAGCAGAGATACAAGGAGTATGGGATAGACCACAGGCGGTCGACGCCATATCACCCACAGACGAACGGGAGAACAGAAAGGTTCAACAAAACGATTAAAGAAATCATTCAGAAAAGCATAAACAATGACTCCCGAGCATGGGAAGAACAGCTAGGGACAGCGTTGACAGCTTACAGGAATACGCGCCATTTGACGACAGGATTTACACCGTTCTTTCTAACGTACGGAAGGCGAGCGAGAATTCCAGGTATGACACCTATAGACAGCAGACAAGATTTAGGAGACAGATTAGCGGGATTGAATAATGCATTAGTGAAAGCACGACAAAGTACGGAGAGATCTAGGGAACAGCACAAAGAACAAATCAACCCCAGAGCGAACGCAGCAGAATTCAAGGTAGGAGACACAGTAGTGGTTAAGGCAGAGGAGAGGAAGACGATGACGACGCGCAGCGATCCAGAGTACGAGATTTTCAAAGTAAACGGACAGGTAGCCCACATCAGACACAAGAGGTCCGGGAAAACCAAGGTATTGAACATATCCAAGCTGAGGATAGTAGACCCAGACATCAAGTGGGACGAGATTCGACCTAGGCCGATTAGAAATCCCAGAAAAGGGACGGCGAAGAGTCAATTTCAGCGACAAGTGGTCGTAACGGTACCACAACCGCTAGCAGGAGGAAATAACGAGCAGCAGCAGCCGAAATGGCAGCGGCAGCAGCCAGAGCAACAGCAGCAGCCAAAATGGCAGCAGCAGCGGCCGAAGCGGCAGCAGCCAGTATCCCGTAAGAGACGAACGGGAGGAGCGAAGATCGCCCGACAGGCGACGCCAACAGAGAGGGCGGCCGACGAACCCGCGGCAGGGAAAACTGAGAGCGGAGGAACGGCGATGGAGACAGACGACGCCAGCAGGATTGTAGAGAACGCGCCGGATGGACGTTACAACCTGCGCAAGCGCAGAGGACACGCACTGAGTCCGCCGACGGAGAGGAAATACGGAAGTCGGCGCTTTTGATTGGTCGAGAGAAGAGGGACATGAGCTATTTTTAGCGCGTATAAATAGACTGATCGACGGGAAAAACGCATTAGCTGTAAAACAGTCGAGACAGTAAGACGTGTGATCGGAGAGGAAAAGAAATCATACGACAGCGCAGATATGAATAATTTTCCGATAGTTTTCAGTACGGTGTTAATAATTTTAGCCCGGAATAGCGATATTGTTAGTTGTGACGACATCCAATATGTTCCTAACGGGGTGCTAATAACCAAACACCTACCGGTATCAATAGTTAGAGCAGAGTGGACCGTAATTATGACAATGACACCACCGACCGTACCTGAGGTGTTATTCATGCAAGTTAGCCAGATCAGAGCAGCCGTAAGATGGGCCGAAACGCGAAAAATGGTATCACCGCATGACGCGATTAGTTTTAAGTTGCGGTTAGACAAGGCCCTCGTCGGAATACAACGACCAGCGATGAACGCGAATACGAGCGTGACGCAGAGACGACGCGGCTTGTTCAACTTCATAGGAGACGTAGCGTCGTCATTATTCGGAGTCGCGACGTCCGGCGATATCGAAAATATGAAAAGGATAGTTCGGAAATCGATGACAAAAGTAAACAAGCTAGTACACTACACGAACGAATTAACGTCACACGTAAAGCACGCATTCGACGAAATCAACATTAATAGAGACAGAATCAGGAATATATCGCTAAGTATGACAGAGGTAAGAAACTTCGTGAGGAATCAGACATTACGTCAACAAGATTGGAACCGATACATGTTTACACTAGTTAGGATTGGCCAAGAAGTCAACTCGGTAGAAAACGTAGTAAGTACGCACCGGCAAGCGGCAATGACGTTCAAGAGAAGAACGGCTTCCTTAGAACTCGGTAGATTAACCGAAGAGTTGTTCAGTCCGTCGGATCTGTTGGACGTAAGTAGAAACGTCGACAGAGATTCGAAGCTTATTAAGCCGTACCAGTGGTATTATGCCAACACAATCGTGTATCCGTTATGGAACGATCCCGAAAACTTACATTTTATCGCGACGCTACCGTTGATAGATTGCGGTAGTTACATAGAGCACGGTATGCTCTCGTGGCCGGTTCCGTTAGGAGAAAAAGGTCATTTCATGCAGATTATTTTGTCCAGGCTTAGCATAGGATTAGACACCCAGACGGGGCGATATTTCGTCCCCCATAAGTGTAGAGGAGAGAATCCCCGAGTTTGCGAGGGAAACTTACAAATTGACTCTAGTCATGTTCCGTGCATCAACAGTGTGTTGACCAACACGACAGACTCAAATTGTAACGTTAAGTTATCTCAGTCCAAGGACACGTCCAGTAAATTGTACAAAGGGAAGTATACCGACGTAGTTTTACAGACGTTCGGGGAGGAAGTAAGTGTTCATTGTGAAGGGAGCATGACTGAGAGGCATGTGTTGAAGAATGGGGTGTTCGTATTGAGATCCTCCAGATGTTCGTATAGTGGTAAGGGATGGCAATTTCGACCGGTGAAGAGGTATGAGCACCGATACGAAAGGTCCAGCCCCACCCTAAACGTGACACAAATTAATTTGTCTGATATATTGAAGCAGGGCCTAGTAGTTAAGACGCTTAAGGCCGTGGAATGGAACCAATTACAGAAGGTGAAATATGTTCCACTAGCGCCCATATCAGAATTAGATGTCAGTGCACTAGACTTCGACTTTCAGGATAGCAAGTCAATAACGTTATACGTTATAGGAGTAATAATTGTAATTATGATTGTAATTGTTATCATGTATAAATGCAGAGTATTTTCTAAGTGTTCAGGAAATCGCGATGGGAAATTCGCGAGAGGACTTCGCAGAGTCCTCTCACAACGAAAATCGGCCGGAGCTAACAACACCAAGCACGAACCTAACGAGGGGTTAGAGCTTCCTCGACAGGAAAACGAAATGACTCCAACGGCTCCCGGATTCGTCAACATAAAGATACCGAACGTATCCTTCAACCACGAATTTCACGACCGACCCGCACTATATCCTAGCACGCACGAACTCACGTTCCAGTACCCGAAGCTACCGGCATCGGACGGAAACGATGCGGGGCAATAGCATTCGACGAGCTATAACCGGTACTCGGGAACGTCGTCAGACCGAAGACGACTATGTTGTATAGAATTATTATTATTACTGTTCACGTTTAAATGTCAAAAGTATCGTGACAGTAGATAGTGTAACGAACTCGTAATGTTGTATAGTAGTATTATTGATAATGTTATTGAACCATTGAGAATGACAGGACAAAAACGAGTGTTGCAGACGGGGACGGAGGAACTCACGCATCGATCGGCAATAGTAACGTTTTGAGCTGTTGATAGTTCACAGCGAGTTAAATGGCTGGTTGATGTACAGCGGCCGGGCATTTAACTTCGGTTGTGGGGCGTATGTGGATTTCTGTATGACGGACTGATCATCCGGATTACTAAAATCTAGACATATTGGGCCTTTAATGATAAAGCTAGCAGAATAGACGATCGATGCGGGAGGTCGGGTGACGTTACGTAGGAGGCCTAACGACAGTAGACGGAATAGCAACAGGTTACAGGGACAAAACAGAGTCTGGAAAACCGTATCCGTATTCGTCTAATAGGTTAGAATCCGTAGAGTAGTAACGTCGCAAGGGTATAAACGAAATCTAGGATTTCTTTTTTCACGAGAGAGTTGATACTTACCTCCCTAATACTTTTGATATTGCTAAATATTGGCTTTCACTCAATAAACACTCAGATTTAAAACAGTTAGGTGCCCCTACTGGGCAGGGAGTCAGAGCGTAGTCTGGCGGATGCCAGCCCCACCACCGCGCATGCGCAGACTAGCACTTCCTCTGACTAGATTATTGGCTGACACACATGCAACTATTAAGAGCCTGAAGACCGAGCCTCTGTGGGGTGGAGAGGCCGGGTCCGTATCTAGGGAGGTAAGTATCAACTCTCTCGTGAAAAAAGAAATCCTAGATTTCGTTTATTTCACTTCAAGAGTATACTTACCTCCCTAATACTTTTGATATTGCCAGAATTCGAAAGTGAATCTGGCGGGAGGGAGGCGAGGTCAAAAGACCAGCTCATCCCTATACGCTTTTCTGCGTTTAAGGCACTTAAACTTCTGAAACTGTAAGAAAAAACAGTCAGGATTTGACTAACCATCGGATAACATCACCGATGTATGAGAGATGACCGAATGTCATATGCGCTCCCCCCCCTCCTTCCTGGGAGGAAGAGTCGACTGACCTCAATGTCCTATACGCTCTCTACGTACAAGTGCCATGTACTACAGGACAGAGACGAAAAAGCTCCATTTTCGTAACTCTCAACAATGAACCACACAAATACACAAACCATCACCATATTAATAACGGGTAATCGTGACAATACAATCAACAACGGACAACACATGAACAAGACTGACCTTGTTGAAAATGGCTGCTGACATCATCTTCCCATCGGTAAAGACTGATGCAGGCCCAAAAAAGTGGGTGTTTCCATAAATTAATTGTGAAATATATAAGTAATGAGGAAAAACCTCCTCAAAAAATATAAACCGATTTATTTTTTCAAAACCGACAAGGCGAGAGGATTAGAGGTGTCACGGAGATAATGGTCTGTAAAACTTGACTCACAGTGCCACTGAGCCACCGACATAATATCATCCACAGGGACCCCATTAAATAGGGCCGTGGACGTCACTACGCCGCGGACACTGTGAGCCTTGGCCACGTCAACCTGCTTCCCGGTGGCGGATTTATGGCAAAACTGAATGCATTCCACAATCCACCTGGAAATGGTGTCCTTAGAAGCCCTCCCATGGGGTTCAATATATGACAACCATAACGCTGACTGGTCGGTGCGCCATGCCGCCGTACGTTGTTTGTACCGGCGCAGCGCCCGGACGGGACACCATGCTTTAGAATTAGGATCATATCTAGTTAAAGCAGGCAAAATAATAGGTTGACCTGGATATTTCAACGACTGATTTTTAGCCAAGAAATTAATCCTAGGTAGCAGCTTAAGGCCTTCCCCTGAAACCACAAAACGGTCATCCTCGGCTGATAAGGCATGAATTTCACTCCTACGCCTAGCCGAGGCCGCAGCAATTAAAAACACAGTCTTCAGTGTTAATAGTTTCATAGAAATGGAACTAAGTGGTTCAAAAGGCTTATCACCTAGTACTTGAAGCACTAGCGATAAACTCCAAGACGGAATCACAGGTGGATTCCTTGGTCTTAGATTGCCCATGCCTTTAATTAATACATTCAATGTATTTACTTCATCACTTCCCCTCTTAGCCAAGCAAGGAATAACAGACATTAATGCTGACTTATAACCAGCAATAGAGTTAGGCTTGAGGCTATAGGCATCATAGAGGTGACAGAGGAAATCAGCTACTACTTGAATAGATGAATCCATTGGATCAATACATCTTTTTGAGCACCATTCTGCAAATCTGTTGATTTTATAATTATATGCTCTGGAGGTTGACCCCCTCCTGGCTTTGGCCATAAACATGGCTGCTTGCTCAGAAAAGCCCTCCTTAATTCTAGATTCCTTGACAACATCCACGCAGTCAATCTGAACATTGACGGATTGTTGTGAAGGGCCTTGCCCTGGAAGATAATATCGTCCATCAGAGGCAGAGGAACCGGATTGCAGACCAGAAGGTCCAGCAGATCCGTATACCATGATCGGCTTGGCCAATCCGGGGCGATCAGAAGCACTTGGCATTCCTCTTGTCTGATTTTCTGAAGAATTTTTGGAATCAGGATTGCTGGAGGGAATGCGTATGCATACATTCTCCCCCAGCTGATAGCTAACGCATCTGTTGCGAAAGCGCTTGGATCCGGAATCGGAGAGACGTACGTCGTCATCTTCGCATTCTTCTTTGTTGCGAACAAATCGATGTTGGGTTTCCCCCAATGGTCGAACAGACGATCCGCCACACATTGATTTAGTTGCCATTCCGTGGGTAAAACACTCATCCTTCGGCTCAATGAGTCTGCTAGCAGGTTTAACCTTCCCGGAATATGAACTGCTTTCAAGGTAATCTGGTGATCCAGACACCAACAAAGCAGTTTCCATGTCATCATACAGAGACTGGGCGACTTCGTTCCGCCCTGGCGGTTTATGTAAGTCACAACTGTTGAGTTGTCTGAACGAATAAGAACAATCTTGCCCTGAACTTTCTGTAAGAAATGTTCCAGGGCCAGGACTACTGCTCTTAGCTCCAGTAGATTTATATGTTCCTTTGACTGTTCCAGATTCCAAAGCCCTGATATCGTGGATTCTTCCAGGCAAGCTCCCCAGCCCTCCATCGATGCATCTGTATACACAGTCACCTGAGGGTGGGGAGGGGTTAGCAAAACCCCCGGCAAGAGATTCTCTGTATTCAACCACCATTGCAGGTGGTGAATCAGAGGCGCCAACACTGACACATTCGAGTCCAGCGAACCTGTACTCTGGGTCCATTGTGTCATGAGAAACAACTGGATCGGCCGCCTGCGTAAGGCGGCCTGAGGAATGACTGGTTCCAACGAAACCATCAACCCCAGCATTCTCAAGTAAACCCGTGCCAGGACATGACGACTGTCGCACACTGACTGAATCAACGAGATGAGTTTTTGAACTCTCTCCTGAGTAGGATAAACATATCCTGTCTCTAGATCGAAGAACATCCCCAGGTAAACAAACTTCTGGGATGGAGTCAGCTCTGATTTTGGGAAATTGATCATCCAGCCCAAGTCTGTGAGAATTTTCAAAACAATCTCCAGATTGGCGGACAAACTTTCCCGGGTGTGCGCTTTCAACAGCCAGTCGTCTATGTACGTGTGGACTGCTATGCTTCTCCTGCGGAGGTATGCTGTGATCGCAAGAACCACACGGGTGAAAACCCGAGGAGCCGTGGAAATTCCGAAGGGCAACACCCTGAATTCCCACTGTCTGCCCTGGAATGCAAATCTCAGGAAGCGACAGAAACTCCCGTGGATGGGGATGTGGAAATAAGCGTCCTTCAAATCTATCGACGCCGTCCACATCCCCCTCTCCAACCCCGCCAACACCGAGCGCACCGTTTCCATCTTGAAACTGGGCGTCTCGATGAACTTGTTCAATGGCTTGAGGTTGAGAATCGGTCTCCACCCTCCGGTGCGTTTTGTTACTAAGAACAGGGTTGAATAGAAGCCCGGACACCTTTGTGCCGGCTGAATAGCTCCCTTTTGTATGAGGGAATTTATCTCCTCCTCGATACACAACCTTTGCTCTGGATCTCTCGGAATGGGAGTCCAGACTGGCACCAGAGACAGTCGCGACGGCGGGCCTGTCACCCACTCTGGATGATACCCGACGGAAAGCCATCGCAAGACTAAACGGTCCTGAGTTAACCGTTCCCACTCTTGCATGTGGCCGGCTAGCCGGCCTCCCACCGGCCCACCTAGGGACCGCGGTGGACACGAGGCATGCAAGAGCGGCACTGTCTCCGTCGCCATACACACCGGAGTGGTTCTTACCGCGGTAAGCGTCCTGTCAGGACCGATAACCACGCCCAGATCCTCGCGCGCCCCGCCCCGCCCCGCGCGCACCTCGGTGCGCGGGCGGCTGCCTGGCTGACGGCGCCTGAGGAACCTGCGCCCCCCTCGCTGCTGGCCGAATCGCACGCGGCCGAGGCCGACGCTGCGACGGTGGCTGGCCACTGACCTGGCCAGCACCACCTCGAGCCTGCAGGGGACGATACGCCGGGGCCGCGGCGCGAGCGTTAGCACGACGCAGCACATCAAACTGCTCGCGCAGCGCCCTCTGGTTATTCACCAGGGTGACCGTCTCTTGGAGGTGGCGACATCCCTCTCCTCCAAAAAGACCAGGGCCCGTCATAGGCGTACGCAGTAGCCTATTGTACAGGTCCTGAGACGGGCACAGATTGTCCAGGGCAAACGTGCGTCTTGCCCTGACACTCCTGGTCACCGCCCGAGTCATACAGTCCAGCGCCAGGTTAATACCATCCTGGATGGTTCGCTGGACAGTGACCGGACTTGGCTGGCGCGATGCGGATGCCGTTACTACCCCCTGTAACAGCTGGGAGACGTGGGACAGAGCGGCAATCGAAGCCCTCCCACTCTCCTCCGCATCACGCAACGCGGTATTCGCCGAACGCAACGCGTTCGCGCACAAGACACCCGTGTCAGAACGGGAGCCTGGCCGCGCATCCTCACCCAAAGCCGCGCGGTCATCCACGCTGGGCTTGGGCACCACACCGTACCGCTGGTAATCCAGGGGCACGATGCGACAACGCCTGGCCACCTCGCGAGGGGCCTTCGCGAGACGTCCACTCGACTTAATGGACGACTCCGCCGCCTTGAACATGTCAACGACATGCTCCGCCAGCGGCAGAGAAGGCATAGCGTTAGCAGTCGGTTTCCCAGCTAACCACGGCGTGTGAACACGCTGGCTAGCCGACTGCTCCACGGGCAGATCAGGCCTAACGCTCACCAACCCACTGGCAAGCGTCATACCAATCCTCCTCCGTGGCTAACTGCGAGCGCTCTACAAGACGGGGTCCTTCGTCTTCCTCCTGAGCGCAAGCAGTAGAGCTTGACGGCGGGTATGCTGATACACCTGGCAAGCCAGGGAAAACACGCGGGCCTGACAGCACCGGCATGAGAATATCACTGGTTTGACCAGGAGCAGGCACCGTGGCAGAGCGCGGGGTATATATAGTCTCACCACGGGCCCGGCCAGCACCAGCAACACCCTCGGCAAGCCGAGGTATGCGGTACCGCTGGCCATCAGCAGCGCCCTGGGCCACCACCTGAGCCGCGGACTTTACTCCAGGGTGAGTAAAACCGTGGAATAAGGCGCCTGTATTCCCCGCGAGGGGTGCACAAACGTCTTCATCCATGTCCACGTCGTCAGACGGCGACCCTAGCAGGTAATCCTCATTACCCTGGTCAGAAAGATTAGACCCCGGGTCAGCAAAGAGAGCTAACCCGGGCTGACCAGGAACGGTGCCATAGGAGGTACTGGCCACCGCGGCGTGCGGATACCCCTGGACTGATAAGCAGCCCGCGGGTTCCAGCGACAACCGTCCACGGTCCCCTATCGGCGCGGCAATAAGCCTGCTGCCAGGGCCGTGGAACGCCCCCTCTAATGGGGCCACCTCTGAATCGTCGAACAACGGAAGCGGACTAAGGAAAATCGATCCAGAGGCGGGGATTACCTGCTCCGAAGCCGATGATGAGGACAGTAAAGGATTTGGTCCAGGAAGCATGCCACGAAGCAACCCTGGAACCAAATCCTTTATTGCCCTCTTCATCTCTCCCAACATCTCGGTCCGGAAGGCCTCCATATCCACCGCGGACGAGACCTTCCCCTTACCCTTCCTACTTACAACCTCTCGTTTCCGCTTCTTCTTCTTCTCCTCCTCTACCACCTTGTCCGTCGCCTGTAAGCAGCACAAGAATTCGGACATTAACTCGCCCCCCCAGTGCTTACATATGTCACAATTAACCAATGGACCACAAGGGCTACATTGATAGCACAGATGCGGCCAGAACTTTTCATTAAGAAAACGACCACAGGACGCGCAACCCGGTCCCTGAAACAGGGCAAAGGACAAGGAGTATGAGCAACTAGTTAAGCTTAGAAACTCAATCCAACTCAAAGAGAAGGAAAACGATCATAAAGATCAATATACATCAGAAACCAGCATAGCGCTTGAATTGCTGATAAACACACAGCCAGGCTGATTATGACGTCATTAATCCCGTGACAGGAAAAATTCGATCCCAACAAAACATCCAAGTGCAAGGACGAATTGTATGCTGAATGGATAAGTCGACTACACAACCATCAGATACATATAGATAACTCTTTTCTGGCAAAAATGTTAATTATCTCCCTTTGTTTGTTTACAATAATTAACATCACCACATTATCAATAACTAGATACCTGACACTTTGTATAGACAAACCATCCAACGTGACGAACCGGAGAACTCCACCATCTGCACGCCTCTTAACTCTCTCCACCTCATGGGGAAGGAATTGGATCAAGAGGGCAAAGTGAGAAGACCTTTATACTAGGCCTCCAACTCACTGGACATATTTTTCATTTGGTTAGATAACCTAACAGTGTTAGTAGGAAATGGAACCATGGTGGAGAGAAAACTAACTCTCTGCTACTGTGATGCGACCACCTAGCGTCATACAGACCTGTGGACATAAACAGAAAGAGAAATTAGTCATAGGTAGCACCGAGTTGACATAAACCAACTAACCCAGGCGCTTATCACGGTAACCGCGAGTCCCGGAAACACAATACACCGGGAAGAAAACTCGCTAATTTTACTAGAAGTCACCTGATTTAAAGGTCCTAAGTCCCCCTTTGGCGAATCGTTCCGTCCTGCCATCCAAATCAGTGACTATCACTCCAAAAAACACCACTTAAACAGTCTAAGATTAAGGAAAAGCTATTGCTACAAAAAGACATGTGTGATCTCTCTGCCAATAATCTAGCAAAGAGGAAGTGCTAGTCTGCGCATGCGCGGTGGTGGGGCTGGCATCCGCCAGACTACGCTCTGACTCCCTGCCCAGTAGGGGCACCTAACTGTTTTAAATCTGAGTGTTTATTGAGTGAAAGCCAATATTTAGCAATATCAAAAGTATTAGGGAGGTAAGTATACTCTTGAAGTGAAAGTACTTAGCAAGAAGCGCGGGTCACGTAGTGCTAAGCACTCCTTGACCTTTTGCACATGTCACTGTCTAGACACCGATGAGTCACAGTCTAGACACGATCTCGCCACCTTCTAGGTCAGACTAGGTCACTGGCGATGGGTCACAGAGATTAGAGGAGCCGAGAATAAGCTCATCTTACCGATTGCATCAGCCGGATAACGGAAGTAAGATGACGTAGCACCTCATTAACATAATTCTAGAAGATTCTAGAAACTTGGGCCACAAACCACCCTCTCGCATTTTACTATGGGAATTATTTCGTGACTTTCGTAGCGAGAAGTGGATTGACTGGTAACCAATAGAATGACTGGGAATCGTAGCCAGTCAGAAGAGGGTATTATTAACCAATAGATTAATTTAGTACTGTTAGTATTAACCAGTCAACGACTGGCACACAATGCTATATAAGGAGCTGTAGGCTCGTGATAATTAAGCTTTGTCTTCACTACTTTAAGCATGTTAGTTTTATAGCCGTTATTGTTTGTACATAGTCGTTTTGCTGTGAATAAACATATTAATTCACCCAGCAAGTACACGTTCCGTTATCGTTCATCTTCACGAACCTCCACGTCTTTTCTACTCGGTTACTCGTAAGGAGGAGCAACACCTCCCGAATCTACCCGGGCTTATTTGTAGACCCCCAAATCTACAATCTGTCCTTCAATCTGTCTTGCTTTTAAACCGTGTGCGTGCATGCCTGTGCATGAAGATTTGGGGTGGGGAATGGTGTTTGATTGATAACAAATATAAACTTTATCAGGTACCATTAACCCCTCTGCTAACACCCACCCACCCCTAAGATTAATTAGGGACACTATTTAAGTATTTACACATGGCGTCCAGGGTATGAAATAATGGTCGGACATCGGTCATATACGATCAAATCTGGATGGGTAAAAATTTTTCACTGAACAGGAATTTTGGGGAAAATTTGCAAATTTGGAAAAAGAGAACAAGTGAACAATGTTGGTATCGCACTCAAATACGATAGATCGATCGAGCGCGAGTTTGTGCGTCATTTGCACATTTCTAAGTGAAAACGATATTCACCTTGGTTACCAGTATTCGTGATCTGTCAAGACTCGTCATACCGGCAAATTCATCCTAGAGGGTGGTCTTACAATAGCCAATTGTCCCGGGAATAGTGTAAACCTTTTATACTGGCGAATTTTCTGATTTCTAATGAGGGATATAGACCGTGAGTGACTTCAAAATTAAGTCATACAGCGACTAAATGACAGATAAAATTGCATAGAATGATAAATGATACCACTCAAAATCTTGTCATTTCGCTAGTCTGAAAATGATCGAGTCGATGCAAAATTAGCAATGGCGGATCTACAAAATCTGCCACTGCGCATGAGTTAGTGATGTGTTCTTACACGCCTTCTGTCATGAGAAGAGAATTTGGTCTCGCAATTTCATTGGTTGTTGAACATAATTATATCTAGAAAATCCAATGATATTACGTGAGAGATTTTCGCAGAAGTTTGAGACGCGTTCTTTCACGCCTTTGATACTGAAGAAGCTAATTCTTCCTCGCGATTTCCTTGGTAGCTGTATATAGAAAACTATTGAAATAGCGAGCGAGTTTTCTCACAATAGAAGTGAAGAAAGCAAGTTCATAAATAATCGCACTGTAGAAGACACTTGACAACACGCGCGTTACCATTATATTCACGTTCTACAATTAACCATTTAATGGTCAAATTTGCCTAAAAATTTTAATTAAAAATAGTTAATGGCCATTTGCAGGTCAAGAGATTATTTTTGAAAATTTACCACGGGAATGACTGTCTCAGTTACTGAATAATTACTGGAAAGGGGAGGGGCACGGCGTGGTGCTGGAACACATATTTTCCACGACATAGTTACTATAGTAATCTCCTCATTTTCTGGGTCCTACAGTTGACTATGAAATTGTTCTATCTTTATGCATTTTCTCCTGAAAATGTCTTAGTCTATTTGACTTTTTCAGGACAAAATGGGTAAAAATAGAACAATTTCACAGCCAACCGAAAACCTATATTTTTCTCCAGAAATGCAGATGGCCTCTGAGAGCATCTAGATTTCAAAATTTTACGGGGGAGCACCCCCGGACCCCCATCAGGTTAGTCAACTTCCGCTTTTTTGTCAGATCGAATTGACTCTCCTTATTTCAGACCCTGGGCGTCTATCTAAAGCTTTCAAGTCAATAACATCATGATCATAATACGGTAAGGTCTATATCCAATCCAAAGCCATTTCTAGCCACACTGTGTGCGACTCTAACCGTGTTTAGTATAGTTTGTATATCAATCAATCATATTCTATTTCTGTGAGAAGGCTAAAAGCCTGTAATGAGAGATTCCTAATTTCCTTTTTCAATTTGGTAATAAAACATGGGATTTATATTGCCAGCTAGAGTGCAAATTAGAGCACAAACCTCGACTCAATCGCGTTAACAGCTACTCATTTTCCAATATTTAAATAGAATTAGTGCGAAAACAATAATATTTTGCGCTAAATAGCTGTTTAGCGGTTTTATTGGACGTTGTTTACATATTTAAGAGCACGTGTTATGTTAAATCATCTGTCAAATAAACCGGAAGTCACGCGTGACAGGTTCCAATCTTGGCCGAAAGAGGGCGAACGCGACTATCCGAATTCGGGAATGCATATAGGCTTATTCTTACACTCTCGAAAAACGGTGCACCTCAAAAAACATCTTATCAAATATGAAAACTGGTAACTTTTGTTTATTTCAGTTATTTAGTTTTACCGATTTGTTAGTATCAAATCTGCATATGTCAATAATTTGAAAACTTTGAACACGTTTAATTCTTTCTTTATTTAGTGTTTAAAACAGATTTCGCGGTAAACAAATTGTTTCTTCCTCTTGTTCGGGATGTCCCGCCAATCTTAGGAGTACCGTGGAATATTTATATAGCGGACCAGATATATTGTGAGCGGATACGCATGACGATCCATTACAAATTTTATCCTTGCCTGAGTAATTTGGCTTTGACTGTTGTCTTAACGACCATCAATACATCCGTATTTTGAATATCACACACTGGATGAGATGTTCCAATGACAGACATTCAGGTTAAGCTAAGCTAGTGTCACTTTTGTTCAAGTTCAAGATTATGTATTTTGATATAGAATATACATTTACAGTTTCACAACAGGTAGTCCACCAAAGGCAGAGCCTATGTGGCGGTGGACCCCTACATATAACATATAACAACAATATAGGATCAGGTCAATATTGACAAATTTAAAAGAAACATGTCTGAGGTAGATTGGCATACAGTTACAGAGATACAATGATGTGAGAATGCCTACACTAAGTTCCACGACATTTGCACCAGAGTTTTCGAAGACAGCTTTCCCATGAAGGAAAAGAAAAAAGTCCAACACAACCCGGCTAAACCATGGCTAACAACTGGACTAACAGCTGCCTGTCATAAAAACATAAACTTTATTTGACATTTATCAAATGTCAAACAAAGCATAACGAACTGAAATTTAATAAATATAGAAACAAGTTGGACCAAATAATAAGAACAGCCAAAAAAGCCTATTTCCACAACAAATTTGAACAATGTAAGAATGATATAAATGAAACATGGAAAATAATTAAATCACTTTTGAATAAAAACAATGGTAAAGCACAACAGACACAGTTTCTTTATAACAACAAATTAATAACCGATGACTTTGAAATTGCAACAGGATTCAATGATTATTTTGTTAATATAGGTCCAACACTTTCAGATAAAATCAAATCATCATCCTGTAGCAAATATAGTGATTACCTCACAGGCAACTATCAATCCTCTTTTTTCGCTAACCCAGTCAGCAATGAAGAAATTTTTAGCATTCTTAACAAACTAAACCCTGCAAAAAGTGCTGGCCTCGATGGATTTAAGTGGGGTATTTTCAAACACTGCACCTTAGACCTACTAATACCCCTCAACCACATTTGTAATCTATCTATCATGCAAGGCATCTTTCCATCAAAACTAAAAGCTGCACGAGTAACACCTATATACAAAGCAAAGGATTCATCTAACTTCACAAGTTTTAGACCTGACTCAATACTTCCACTCTTCTCCAAATTAATGGAACGACTTATGTATAATTGGCTTATTAGCTATTTAGACAAAAAGTCAATCCTGTAAACATCACAATACGGGTTTCGTGAAAGACACTCAACAATGCTAGCCCTAATTGAAATGACAGAAAAAACAATTGATTCAATTGAAAAGAAAACCACATAATAGGCATTTTTTTGGACCTTTCAAAAGCTTTTGACATGATCAACCACTCTATTTTACTAGAAAAACTTGCCTACTATGGAATCCGAGGAAATGCACTCAACTGGTTTCAAAGCTACCTAAATGAGAGAACACAATGCGTGCAATTTAATACAACCTGCTCTGAAAATAGGAGACTAACTTGCGGTGTTTCTCAGGGATCCATCCTTGGCCCTCTGCTGTTCCTCTTGTATATGAATGATCTGCCCAATGTATGCAAACACATGTCACTAATACTGTTCGCTGATGACACCAATGCCTTTTGCTCTGACGAAGATATAATTACTTTATACAAAAACGTAAATGAAGAAATGGAAGAAATTACTAACTGGTTTTCGTTAAATAAGCTGTCATTAAATGTGGATAAAACAAACTATGTGTTATTTTCAAAATCTAGAGAACATCTGACCTGGGCCAAACAAATTGAGACAGTTACCGCGAAAGTTGCAAGAGGAATAAGTGTCATACAAAGATTAAAACCATATATGACACATGACACGGTTAAAACACTGTACAGCACCTTAATCCTTCCACACCTCACATACTGCAATGCCGTTTGGACTAACACCTATAAAAACTAAATATCTAAAATTCAAAGCCGCCAAAAAAAGAGCATTAAATTATTTTCTCGACCAGCAGAAGGCCAAGATATGTTTAAAGAAGAAAAACTACTCAAACTTATTGACATAGGTAAATCCCAAATGTTAACTATTGTGAAAAATTTCCAGCACAACACCCTACCCAAATCCATAGCCCCCTTCTTTGTGAACAATATTAACATCCACCAACATAACACTAGAAGCAGACACAAACTACATGAGAAATACACACGCACAGACATGGGAAAACATAGAATATCAATTACAGCCACTCCATTATGGAATAACACTAAACAGGAAACCCGGGACAACATACTGACAACAAAATCATTCAAGAAAATAATAAAGGATTGCTTAATTAACACGTATTAGTGATACTACCACTTCTACTACTACTACTACCACTACTACTACTACTACTACTACTACTACTACTACTACTACTACTGCTACTGCTACTGCTGCTGCTACTACTACTACTACTACGACTACTACTACTACTACTACTACTACTACTACTACTACTACTACTACTACTACTACTACCTTCCCACTCCAATCAACTGCTAACAACTATCAAATTTTCCTATTCAGTAACCATAAAACGAAGCTACTGTATGAGTAGGAGAATGAACACTGTGCCCCTCCCCTCCATCCCCACACTTGCCCAAGGATGCTCCCCACTAGCCAGCATCCTGTAAACATCTTATCAACTACACAAATACAGCACAGCTCGGGGATGACCTGACATACTTCTAAACAAAAACAGTACCTTGTTGCTAGAATAATTTAAAAATCAGTGTGAGAAATGTTCTCTTGTATGTTTTGAATGGATTGGAGGACATTGCTGCCTATGGCAACAGTGGCTTCCAATTCAATTATATCCAACACATTCAATAGAACGTTTTTATTTTACTATTGAGATGAACTGGCTTGCCCTGTAGGTGGGGCTTAGAATACACCTTCCGTATCCTTTGCGTGTTGTAAGAGGCGACTAAAGGAGGTAAGGGTGAGGTAACCCTGACAGAAACCTCGAGTGCTGAAGACGGAGGTTCCAGGCCGCATGGCGCACTCTAATAAACCATGGATCTACGCACTTAATGCATATGATCATGTCGATAGTCACTTTAGGACTGGCGGTATGATCAGCGAACGAAAAGAAGAAGAAGATGAACTGGTTATTTCCGAGATGTACTGTGTAACCAAAGTCAACCAAAAATATAAATGTTTGTGTTGTATTGTAAAATCACCACTACACCTACTACTACTACTACTTAGACTTGTTTAACGTATTTAACTTGTCTACGTCCTGTGTTTGTATGCTACTGTCCTGTTTAATTTATTTGTATAGATATATGTATATATGTGTAAGGTGTCCACCAATACAATATGCATTTGCCTTTGGCAGACAACCTAGTTGAATCCATAATTTATATATATTTTACTACTGAATAAATAATCTTGAATCTTGAATCTTGAGGACATAAGAATACTGAACACATAAGGTTAACATGTTATAGTCCTATATATACATATAGTTAACTGTCTCGCTGCCAAGCCTCTGCAGTCTACATTTTCAATGGAGCCTAACTCAGGGTATGCTGAGTACCTCTAAAACAATTTGACCGAAAGTTGTCAGTGGTTTAAGCCACCAGCAACTTTCAGTCAAATTGTTTCCAAAATTCTCAGCCAATCCAGAATCATTGCCAATTGGAATTATTGTCCAGTGGCTTGCAGCAGTCCAACAGTTAATAGACGTATGACAATTTACAACATATGTACAGGGAAAGACATGACAGAGGGAGGTGTGCTTATCTTGCTTAAGTTAATAATTCTATATTACATATTCTTATTATCATTGACAATGTATTATAATTTTTTAGGCTGTGATGGGAGAGGTAGTAGTTTGGTAGTTACCATTATGACAGAAATTATTATTATTATTATTATTATTATTATTATTATTATTATTATTATTATTATAGCGTGCCATGATGGTGAGTGTTTTTCAGAGTCTAGTACGTGTCTATAATCTTCTTTTTGATATTCTGCTTAACAGACTGTAGCTTTATGATGTCTGTGCGTGTGCTTGTGGCTGTATTATTCCATAACTGCATTGCTTTGTATGAGGGTTTTTGTTGTGCTGCTTTTGTTTGGTGGTGTGTTGAGCGGAGGTTATTTCTTGTTCTTGTGTTGTGAGGATGCAATTATGTATTAAGCATAAAGATGTTAGATAAGGATGAGGGTAAGTTGCCATTGTGGAAGTCCCTTAAGATTGTGTATAATTGGAGCCTTCCAATGTCCTCAAGTTTTAAGACCTTTTCTGATTTAAAGATATCCTGGCCACCTGCTGTTTGTGAAAATAGTTTAATAGATTACTTTTGCAAAGATTTTAGTTTTTTTAGTCTAGCTTGAGATGTATTAGTCCAGATAGCATTGCATTAGCAGATGTGAGGAAGCATCATTGTTTAGTACAGGTTTTTAATAACATTAGGTGTTAGATAGGGGTTCAGTCTGCGAATGATGCCAATGCTTTTTGCTACCCTGGTAGTATAATTTCAATATGCTTCTCCCATGTTAAATTTTTGTCCAGGTAGACTCCTAAAAACTTACACCCACCCACCCACCCATCCACCCACCCACCCACCCACGCACGCACCCACCCACCCACGCACGCACGCACGCACGCACGCACGCACGCACGCACGCACGCACGCACGCACGCACGCACGCACGCACGCACACACACACACACACACTTTAACAGTGAAACCCCAGCAGATGATTCAATAGATAGGGCCTACAGTACTGCAGGAGGATATTGCAGAACCCACTGTTCAATCTATCTTCACATTGCGCCATGCATCTGAAGATACTGAGGACAACAGCAGCTTAACAGGTACCTCCAGTGACAGCATAATACGTGATACTGCCATGGAAGAAACTGTAGATGTGGATAAGCATCCATCAAATGATATTCTTGTATATGTTCTACATGAGATACAAGAAATGAGGAAAACTATAATGCTCTCCAATCACAGGTACATGATTTACAACTTACAAAACTAACTGAGAACAAGAGCCCTATCATTACCAACACACAGAGAAAGATTTCTAAAGGCCCAACACGTCAATCTACACCCAACGATTTTCCTGAATAAAGAGCACAAATTCAATGCCAAAGAACACCATATACCCAGTGAACTAAAACTCCCAGATGACAAGCATGAACAAAGATCCTCAATGTCACAGAGACCAAAGACAAACCACAACAGACATAGAAAAACGGAAATATATACATACATGGATTCAAGCCTAAAAGCATCGTGTAACAGTCTACCAAGTTCAGCTCTAAGGACAAGTTCTCACCACAACAGTCAGCAGACAACACACCAGAAGAACACACCAAAGAGAACGCTGCTTATCGGAAGCTCCACCTTCAAAAGACTTAGCGGGCGCTACATGTCCATAGATGACATGAGCATAATAATGCGATCATTCAGTAGAGCAAGAATAGCAGAAATCCATGACAAGCTGGAGCTTCTACTTAAGACGGAAAGCTTTGATGCTATAGTAGTCCATGTTGGGACTAATGATATTGGCAGGCGAAAATTAGAAGGTATGATCAGAGTCAACGATGAATTGTTGGATCTCATACAAATAATGGCACCAAGTACAAAGATATTTGTTTCATCCATTCTACCACAACTAAACAGCAGATGTGACAACAACCATGTAGATGTCTTCAATGGAATGTTGTGGTCCCTTGTAAATTGACACACGGCCAACTTCATAAATACAACAGAGATATTCGGCGACCTGAATGGTGGACCACACTACAACCTATTTTGGGATGGCGTTCACCCTAGCCATGAAGGCATCTGCCTATTGTCGGAAAACATCAGTTATCACCTTCATTCTGTGATGAACACCACCTCAGAATCGCACAATATGTGTTATGTCCAAGCTACACCATGGAGAAGATAAACCCAGCTACAAACCCGCTCAACCATCACACAATACCAACACAACTCTCAAACCAATTCTCAGAACTAAATGACGAGATTTTAGATGTACATACAAATGAGGCATCTCAGTACACTATATGCTACAATGAAAACACAATAACAACAACAACTTTGGAACAACGAAGACAGGAAATAACAAAACAAAAGCACAAAAAGTCAGATGCAAAAAACAAGTAAAAACACTAACTGGCGAGTGTGCAGAAATCAGCACAAGACCAACAACACCAAAGCACTCTCAAATAGCGAACAGTACAACTTCTAAAACAGTAACCGATACATGCATATACACAAATGCAGAGTCTAATTAATAAAAAAGCTGAGCTTGAAGCACTTGTAAACAAGATTCGTCCCGCCATCATACTAATCATGGAGGTGTTACAAAAATCACAAATATAAGCATTAGCGAATTGCAGATCGATAACTACAATCTCACGCTAAATAGTAATCCTTCAAGAGGAGTCATCATCTATAACCATGAATAATTGAATGCTCAAAACTGTGACACCCTAAATGGTCACGTTGTAGATATGGGACTGTCTTGTGGGGAGGTCATGACCCCGCTGGACATCTTATATGTACGAGAAGTAAGCCCGAGCACAATTCTTGTTTGAATACCAGGTGAGCTAAGAGACTATGTCACTGTGTATATTTAGATGCACTGATCATCGGCTAGAGCATCTTATTATTTGGATATATATTATCAGCACTGGATGACTGGCAGCAGATACGTCAGCTAGTGCAGGTACAGTTTCGCCGAAACTGAATCGAGCATAAAAGATAATGGTTGGCACCAGGTGGGAATCAATCAAGGAATTAGATAGGACAAACGGACTTGGTTAGTTACGTAGCGGTCTGTGTTCTCACGGGGCGTGGGACCAGATAAGCCGAGAATAACCTGGCTATGAGGAATGGTAACTCGTGTGCCGATTAACTTTAGCATTCTACAAGTTGTCGACTAATAGGCAATGAACATGACATGGACAGGGTAGCGTCCTGTAGGCGGTAGGTACACAATCGAAAGTTACGATCAAAAACGTATCAATTGTAGAGGCGTGCTAGGACACAATCGAAAGTTATGAGCAAAAACATATCAATTGTAGAGGCGTGCTAGGACACAATCGAAAGTTATTATCAAAAACATTTAAATCGAGAGGCGTGCTAATCCACCAGCAAGCCTTGGTATCAAACCAGCATTCATCATTTTGGGCAGGTCCTTCGTCAGGAATGACATGGGAAGCCAGCTGGAATTCTAAAATAAAGTTAGGGGAACGACAGATCCCATCACTCAAGAACCAGCCAAACCGCAGGTGCTAGGTAGAAAGCACCCTCCCGGGGAGGGAGGGTCGGGGTCTTGATTGGTTAAAATGATGTCATAATCCAATGAGAATCAGAGCAACCTCCGGCGGTGTGAAACCAAGATGGAGGGAGAATAGAAACTGAGATAGTACATAAGGGGGACTTTAACTTTTAATCGAGAGTTCGGTCCGCCTCGCACCTTGTGAAACTCTTGCTGAATGGTTTTAAGTAGGCAAGAGCTGGTCAAAGTGGGAAGCTTAGGAAACATTGAATTGTAATATTTAATGCTTGTGAATAGATCGCTAGGTAACAGTAAAAGTTACCAACTTTGTAGGTTTATTGTATAGTTAAAGTTAGCAAGTAAAACGATCACCTTGTGATATATACAAGGCAAAAGTTTGTTACATATTTGTTGTTATTCTGGAGAACACGGAAGACCACCGTGTCGAACCAATCATTCTGAAGTGCGCAGTTAGATCAGGCCCAGACACTAATATAAATATCGTCAGGTCTCTGTACCTACGAGGCGAGCTAGTGTCACGCTCCATCTTCATCGGTGGAACCGGTTGTCGCAGCAACCATCCGTACAAGGTTTCATCGAAGGGGGTAGAGCACACGTCATCAATTCAGGAGACGATCCGAAATCTTCATTGGCGAGCCTGCCAGGATTCGTGTAACAACAGTGAGTAGATAAGATATATGGCCCAACCAGAAACACCGCTAACTAATTCAGCCATTGTACTGACCGACGTCACTGCCCGGGTACAAGAATTTATAAATGCTGCAAAGTTGTCAGAGAGCACCAGTATCATACAGCATCGCGAGTATCGCGCGGGTGCTGCCGTCAAGATAACTACAGAGGTAGTCTGCCCCGAGCAACCCCGTCTTCAAAGAATCATTATCAGCCTTCATTATCAGTAAAAACGCAGAATGGCAACACCAGCCAAGCGAGGCATTGACCCTGCCATGCCACCCATGGAAGTACCAGTAGCACACCAGCTTCGACCGGAAACCATCGCCGCTATGCAAACGATGTGCGTAGCAATGGCGCGAGCCATTGTTGAAAGCAGTAACCATCGGGAAGCCGAGCGGGTGTACCGGAGGGAGATCCGGGACACAATCTACCGCATACAGCCCTGTGACGGAGTAGTGCCGGAGGAGGTGAGAACCTTCCTCGATGAGACCCGGCGAGCATGGGTCGCTAATGAGGGACGGCTAGAGGGCATACCAGCCTACGTCATCACCCGAGCGGCACGAGGGCAGTTGTCCGGAGCCATAGATGGGTTCCTAGTGGGCAAGATCAGAGAAGATGTCACATTCGATGAATTCCATGACTATATAACGCTGAACTTCGTCTCGGCGAACGAAGGGGAGCGAATAAAATATGATCTCGAGGGCGTACGGCAGAAACGGAACGAAACCGTCATAACTTTAAACAGACGGTATCGGGAACTGAGCGCCCGAGCTTATCCTGTCGAGAACGCTGATAACCGGAGGACCATTTTGGGAATTTACCTCAAGGGACTATCCGACCACCATCTCAGCAAGAGAATTGTCCGAAAGAAGGCCACCACCCTGGCCCGCGCTATTGAGATTGCGGAGGCGGAAGCCACCTGTGACGACCTGCTCCGAGCAATGAAAATAGATGAGCGGCAGGAGGAGAGCATGAAGGTAAACATGGTGGGTCCCGAGGAAGAAAAGGAAATATGGAGCGTAGTTCGCACGTTAAAGAAACACATTGCTCAACAGAGCAAAATGATTGAGCAACTGTGTGGTTTGGTGAGGGACCTGCAGTTAAGAGAGCAGAAGCCGGTGGCTGGGGCCGCCCAGCCCACGAAGAAGACAGCCCCGCAGGCAAAGCAACGCGCCCCACCCTCGCCCCGACCAGTCAGAATGGGACAAGACTTGCAGCATATTACCTGCCATAATTGTGGCCGAGTCGGCCATTACAAAAGTGACTGTCGTCAAGCGGTACAGCCGAGGGAGAACGTCAGCAGGCAGGCTGCCCAGCGACCCCGACAACCGCGACGGGCGCCGCCGATGACCTGTTCCCAGTGCGGGAGAGAAGGACACATGGCCCAGAATTGTTTTGGGGCATATATGAACTGGCAGACGACTCCTGCCGTAACGGTAAAGTGTTTCGGGTGTGGCAAAGACGGCCACTACGTGAGGGACTGCCCATCAAGAGGTCCACCGCAGAATGGTTCCGTCTGGGGCCAGCAACAGAGTCCACCCGCACGCAGGGCCATCAAGCGAACACGCACCGACGACATGGACATCGACATCGTCGATCGACGGCATCCGGAGAGAAACATCAGACCACGGGACTGTTCGCGAAATCTCCGGAAGGATATGAACAATAAGATGCGCGATCGGGACGATTATGAGGACCGCGATGGATTCGTGTTGACCAGTGAACGCTCTTGGCAGTAAATGGTTCCCGATAGAAATTTTGGGGGAGACCCAAGTAAAATTCGATAACGCCCAACCTATTCCGAGTACGGTAGTAGCGAGTATGAGGCATGAATGTTTGCTTGGTGTGGATGCTTTGCACTTGGGAAATGCAAAGATTGACTATCACGCCAAAGTTGTAGTATTGTTTGGCCAGATATATCCCTTTAGGTATCCCTATAGGGAACAGACAAATTATGTTTATGAGAGTTGTAAAGAAACGACCGGATATAAAGCTATCGACAAAGTGCTTGAGGACTTTGCGGATAACTTTGATACGGCTCGCCCAAACACTTTAGGATTGGTCCCCAAAGTGAAGTGTACGGTACCAACAGGAGATGCGTTTCCTATAAGGCAGAAAGCCTACCGTCTACCGCTTGCCAAGCAGTATGTAGTCAAGAATCAAGTGGCTGAAATGCTGGCAGCGGGCGTCATCAGACCGTCGTCGTCACCCTGGGCGTCGCCCATTACGTTAGTGCCCAAGAAGGACGGGGACACGAGATTTTGTGTTGACTACAGGAAGTTGAATTCTGTATGTCGCAAAGACAGTTATCCATTACCGAATATAACAGATATCTTTGACTCGATGCGCGGCGCAACGATATTTTCGACTATGGACTTGAAGTCTGGCTATTGGCAGATACAAATGGACAGCCAAGACATAGAGAAAACAGCGTTCGTTTGCAGTGAACGTTTGTTCAACTTTATTTGGATGCCGTTTGGTTTTTGCAACTCAGGTGCCGTATTTCAGAGGGCAATGAACGATATTTTCCGAGAATTCGTGGGAAAATATTTGCATGTTTTTGTCGATGATGTAGTCGTATATTCGAGAAATCCGGATGAGCATGCACAGCATTTGCGTAAGGTTATGCGTAGGATTCGAGAATACAATTTACAGGTTAAGAAAAAGAAATGCGAGTTTGCCCGCGAGTCTGTGGACTTGTTGGGGTATCGTGTTTCGGCACTAGGAGTGGCTCCTCAGGTTCAGAAGGTCAAGGTCTTAAGAGAAATGTCACCGCCACGCGACGTGGTGGAGGTGAGAAGTTTCCTTGGAGCTACAGGTTATTACCGCTCTTGTGTGCAAGGCTATGCCGAAATTGCTAAGCCTTTGATAGAATTGACTAAGAAATATAAACGTTTTGAATGGGGTAAGGAGGAACAGCAAGCGCTTAAGAAATTGCAAAACTTGCTGTGTAGTGAGACGGTTCTCACCTATCCAAATTTAAATGCTCCGTATAAACTATATACTGATGCATCAAGCTATGCGATAGGTGCAATATTGGTACAGGTAGATGATAAGGGTATAGAACGAGTGATACAGTATGTAAGCTCGGCTCTGAAGGACAGTCAGCTAAACTGGCCTGTAATAGAAAAGGAAGCTTATGCTGTGATATATGCATTGAAGAAGCTTAGACCTTATCTATTTGGCGCGCAGTTCACCGTGTATACTGACCACAAACCCCTAAAGAGTTTGTTTGTGGGAGAAGTTAAGAACACGAAAGTGCAGCGCTGGGCGGTGCTGATTGCCGAGTACGGATGTAAGATTGAATACATCAAAGGCTCGAAGAATATTCGAGCGGACATGTTGTCCAGGTTACGTCGTCCAGTGGAGATCGCCACCTTAGACACAGGCGATTTTGTCATACCGGATGTGGACGAGGGTGCGTTACCCCATGTCCCTCTCGAGGTATTCGACATTCCCTTCGACGAGTTGTGTGCCGAGCAGACCAAGGAATACCCGGAGTTGTTCAAGAACACCCCGGAGGAGTATATGGTCAAGAACTGTATTTTATATTCTTTAATTACGCCTTCAGCGTTGGGCGCTGAGTACCCCCAGAATCATGTTACCTACCCTGTTCCGTGAGAAAGTGCTCCGGATGGCTCACAAACGAGCCGGTCACCAAGGTCTGCAGAAGACCATCGGTATGGTAAGAGATTCGTTTGTATGGACGTCTTTAAGGAAAGACGTGGTATGTATGCTAGAGACGTGTACAACGTGCCAGGTCAACCGACCCATCACTACCCGACCAAGGTACAGTGAGATGCCCATGGCTAATTATCTGAGTCAGATAATCGGCATGGATTTGATAGGTCCACTGTTAGAGTCGAGTAAAGGTAATGTGTATATCATGACGATAGTCAATCACTGTTCTGCGTGGGCAGAAGCATATCCGATTCCGGCTAAGACGTCGCAAAACGTTGAGGACAAATTCTTCAACGAGTACGTCGCACGTCATGGTGTCCCTGAGATCGTGATAACCGATCAGGGAAAAGAGTTTTGCTCTAAGTCGCTAGAAGAGCGATTTAGAGAGCATGGGATCGACCATAGGAGATCGAGTCCCTACCACCCACAAACTAATGGGCGTACCGAGAGGTTTAATCGCACCCTTAAGGACTTAGTCCAGAAAGGGGTGAACAACGCTTCTCGCGCGTGGGAGGACGAATTGGGTGCAGCTTTAACCGCTTCCTGCAGTACTCGTCATTCCACGACAGGGTATATGCCATTTTATCTGACATACGGTCGACGGGCAAGACTGCCGTTTGCTATTCCAGTAGACGCATCGCAGGATCTGGGTGAGAGACTGACCTGTCTCAACAATGCCCTACTGCGCGCTCGTATGGAAACGGCTAGGTCTCGTGAGGTCCACCGTGAGCAGATTGACAAGCATGCAAACGCTGGTGTATTTAAGGTGGGTGATTCGGTGGTCATAAAGGCGGAGGAATGCATGAAGTTGACCTCTGACAGTGACCCCGAATATGAGATCTTTAAGATCAATGGGCCAGTGGCTCATGTCCGGCATCAAAGGTCTGGGAAGGTGCGCATACTGAATATATCTAAGTTATGCGTAGTCGACTCAGAAATGTGCTGGTACAAGGTACGGCCACGCCCTATTCGTAACCCTGCAAAGGGTACGAAAGATAGCCATCATCCAAGGGTGATGATGCTCCCAAGGTCAGAAGAAGGGCCAGAATCTGACCCTAAGGCAACCCTTGGTAAGAGAGCTCGTAGGAAGCGACCAGCTTCTGATGATGAGCCGAGGGTGAGCAAGAGGGGTAGGATGGTTGATAATAACATCAGTCAACCTGGTACGAGTGAGAATCGAAACCATGAGGCACCGATGGAAACTCACGTGACTCCTCAACCGGTGGTGATGGACAGCTCGGAGGAGGTACCCGAGAGTGTGCCGGAACCAATGGAAACGCTGCCAGCGCCTCGTTACTTTATGCGCAAGCGCAGTCATGTGCCGGAAGTCGAGTTTGACAGCAAGCGGCTCAGGATTGGCGCTTTCGGCCGCGCCCTGTACAATGACTTCATCGATCGTATAGAGGCAGTTATAAGGCGACGTAGCCGCCGTTAGTTATCCTTCTGTCTATGATTGTACCAGTAAGCATCGCAGAGCATGGAATCATGATTATTTTACAATTTGGTGTGGTAGTAGCTATAGTGAGTTTAGTAATTGGACTGTGTAAAAAGTCTAGTGTACATAGATTACCGAACGGGGTAATGATAACTAACCCCAAGGATATATCCGTTATCCGGGCTGAATGGACCGTAGTGGTATCTATCGACCACCCTTATTTGCCTGCCAAATTTCTTGAACGGTTAGTGCAATTTCGTGTTCTTATTGCGGACATTGGTTAAAAGACTTCGTTGAGCAATCAAGACATTTTCGGTTTGCAACATCGTGTTAGCAATATTAAAAAGATCGCTGTTAGGACACAACAAACTATGGTGAGTAGGGACAGTATACGACGCAAACGTGGCTTATTTGACTCTGTCGGGGACATAGCCTCGTCTCTATTCGGTACCACTACCTCTGGTGATATAGATGCAATTAAAGAGGTAGTCAAAGTTGCTTTGAGGGACATGAATCGTTTGGTACATTTCTCCAACAAACTAGCGTCCCACATGAAACTGGCATTCGTAGGGATCAATACCAACGTTGACCGTATCAACGAAATTACCGCTGGCCTAGTGGAATTAACTATAAATGTGAGCGATATGTTTACGGTGCACGCCGCCTGACAAGCCGACTTATACGCATTAGTGCGACTTGGACACATTATTGACTCTGCCGAAAGTGTGGTGTATAGCTACCAGAAGGCAGCAGCACAGTTTCATAGGCAAACTGGCTCCCTAGAGTTAGGAAGACTAACCGAGGAAATATTCGGTCCCTCCGATCTGACATCGGTATCGAAACATGTCAGAGTGGGGAATCAGCTGATACGTCCGTAGCAGTAGTACTACCGGAATGTGGTAGTTTACCCGTTGTGGAAGAACGACGATATGTTGCACTACGTAGCGACATTACCGTTGATTGACGATGGCAATTATATAGAGTACGGTCTTCATTCGTGGCCCGAAACGTTGGCCACCGTGGGGTATTACGTGCAAGTAGAGGTAGGCCGGACTAGCATCGGTCTCGATACGAAGACTGGATGGTACTTCACAGCGTCTGGGTGTCGCGGTACCGGTCCTAGGGTGTGTCAGGGACAGTTAAGGGTCGATAAGACCCACGTGCCCTGCATAGTAAGCCTATTAACGAACACCACCGATAGTACGTGTAGCGTTCGTCTGTCGGAATCCAACGTAACCGCTAGTAAATTGTTCGCCCATAAGAAAATAGGCATTGTGTTGCAAACGTTCGGTGAAACAATGGATATACACTGCAATGGACGACTGACCGACCGGTGTGTGGTGAGTAATGGAGTGTATGCATTAATGTCTGGTGAATGTGGTTATAGCGGGAAAGGCTGGCAATTCGAGCCAGTTGCGTCTTACAGTAGGACGTACACTCGGGTTGGCCTGGCCATTGAGATGCCCCATTTGGATGTGGTCGGAGTTCTGAACCAGTGCATGGTTGTGAATCACTTGAAGATGCAACCCTGGAACCATTTACAAAAATCCAAGTACGTGCCGCTAGCACCGCTATCCGTGATCGACCCAGTGATGGTCGATGGCATTGGAGTACGCTCTTTCATGTCATATGCGACGGGCTCCTCCATTGTAGTAATTATTGTGTTATGTATTTTATATAAATGTGGCGTCTTACAACGCATGTGGATTTGGATTAAATGCAAGCCACCTGTGGCCCATAGTAGTGTGCCACGTCACATTCGTCCTCCGCCGCCGCGGGGAACTGCAGCCCTGCCAGTAATGGTGGAGATGTTGGCCGGGTCGTCGCCTAACGCTATTGCCAGGACTGAGATCGACCCGACGGCTGACCACTGGATTGATGTGGAGCTATATGATGACGTTGGTGAACCTCCTAACGTGGATCTTGGTGACCGATTGGAATCATCCCAATGACATTTTGGAATGAATTTCATATGCTGTATGTGGAACACTTCATGGTAGGAAAATGACTTTATATTGTTGTTTATTAATTGAACATGATTTGTAATGGTATTTGCACTGTGGATTCAATATGTTATTGCGGTTATTATATTAAGCATATTATACCGTTATATTTAATGATGCTATTAATGTGTTTCCGGGGATGGTCATTTGCGATGATATTCCATTACCCGGACAAGTTCGTACTTTGTATAGGATTATGCTGTTTTCCTATGTTTCCGGGGACAGTCAATTGCGCATGATATTCCGTTACCCGGACATGTTTAATTATTGTTGTTGGAGTACGTTTGACGTAATTATGGTTGTGACATATTCTGGAGGCATCTGGTATGGCGTGGGCTGGAGTTGTTGATAGTGCACAACGAGTTAATTATCACTCTCTGTAGGCCTTCAGAGACAGCTAATTAACTTCGGTTGAGGGGCATGTGTAGATATGAGACAGTCTTGTGGGGAGGTCATGACCCCGCTGGACATCTTATATGTACGAGGAGTAAGCCCGAGCACAATTCTTGTTTGAATAACAGGTGAGCTAAGAGACTATGTCACTGTGTATATTTAGATGCACTGATCATCGGCTAGAGCATCTTATTATTTGGATATATATTATCAGCACTGGATGACTGGCAGCAGATACGTCAGCTAGTGCAGGTACAGTTTCGCTGAAACTGAATCGAGCATAAAAGATAATGGTTGGCACCAGGTGGGAATCAATCAAGGGATTAGATAGGACAAACAGACTTGGTTAGTTACGTAGTGGTCTGTGTTCTCACGGAGCGTGGGACCAGATAAGCCGAGAATAACCTGGCTATGAGGAATGGTAACTCGTGTGCCGATTAACTCTAGCATTCTACAAGTTGTCGACTAATAGGCAATGAACATGACATGGACAGGGTAGCGTCCTGTAGGCGGTAGGTACACAATCGAAAGTTACGATAAAAAACGTATCAATTGTAGAGGCGTGCTAGGACACAATCGAAAGTTATGAGCAAAAACATATCAATTGTAGAGGCGTGCTAGGACACAATCGAAAGTTATTATCAAAAACATATAAATCGAGAGGCGTGCTAATCCACCAGCAAGCCTTGGTATCAAACCAGCATTCGTCATTTTGGGCAGGTCCTTCGTCAGGAATGACATGGGAAGCCAGCTGGAATTCTAAAATAAAGTTAGGGGAACGACAGATCTCATCACTCAAGAACCAGCCAAACCGCAGGTGCTAGGTAGAAAGCACCCTCCCGGGGAGGGAGGGTCGGGGTCTTGATTGGTCAAAATGATGTCATAATCCAATGAGAATCAGAGCAACCTCCGGCGGTGCGAAACCAAGATGGAGGGAGAATAGAAACTGAGATAGTACATAAGGGGGACTTTAACTTTTAATCGAGAGTTCGGTCCGCCTCGCACCTTGTGAAACTCTTGCTGAATGGTTTTAAGTAGGCAAGAGCTGGTCAATGTGGGAAGCTTAGGAAACATTGAATTGTAATATTTAATGCTTGTGAATAGATCGCTAGGTAACAGTAAAAGTTACCAACTTTGTAGGTTTATTGTATAGTGAAAGTTAGCAAGTAAAACGATCACCTTGTGATATATACAAGGCAAAAGTTTGTTACATATTTGTTGTTATTCTGGAGAACACGGAAGACCACCGTGTTGAACCAATCATTCTGAAGCGCGCAGTTAGATCAGGCCCAGACACTAATATAAATATTGTCAGGTCTCTGTACCTATGAGGCGAGCTAGTGTCACGCTCCATCTTCATCGGTGGAACCGGTTGTCGCAGCAACCATCCGTACAAGGTTTCATCGAAGGGGGTAGAGCACATGTCATCAATTCCGGAGACGATCCGAAATCTTCAACGTGTTTAATTAATCAGTATGGAGTACATGGATGACAGAGCAAAAGGAAAAGATTCTTGTTGGATGCATTATAGAAGCCCAAACTCAGCTGGCCCAAATAATAATAGCCTGCTAAATCTACTAAACCTTGCTGAGAGAGAAAATGCAGATCACATTCTAATGGTTTTAGATTTCAACTTCCCATCTATTAACTGGAGCTGTGGACTTTCGGTAAATTTAGAAGAAGATGCATTTCTCAATACAACCAGGGATATTTTCCTACAGCAACTGGTTACTAATGCGACACGACATAGAATAACCCAGACTTCAAATCTTTTGGATTTAGCTTTAACAAACAACCAAAACATCGTCCACGAAATAATCCACCTACCTCCACTAGGTAAGAGTGACCATGATGTTCTACAAATATCACTACACCCAGACATCCTAAGCACAAGCAAACAAGTAGCTTAGCCAAAGTTACTGTTGAACAAAGGATGCTATACAGAAATGAGAAAAGACTTAAGAACAACTGACTGGAATCACTTGAGCGAACTTAATGCATCAGAAGCTTGGAACTTCCTACACACAAAATTGATCACAATGAAATAGCATTACATTCCTACAACAAAACAACATTGCAAGAAGAAACACCTCTGGCTTGACCATACCGCAACACATTCACTCACATGTAAAAGCCGGGCATACTAAAGGTATAATGAAATAAAGAAAACCACAGATTACACGCTTTACAAAATTGCTAGAAACAAAGCGACAGTGAGCATCAGAAAAGCATAACAGACATTTGAACGGAAGGTGGCAAGTGAATGCAAGGGAAATCCTAAAGCTTTTTGGAACTATGTCAAGAGTAAAACGGTACTACGAGAATCAATTAGCAAGCTACGCAACCCATCTAATGGAACTATGACTACAAGTGATAAAGAAAAATCTAATATTCGTAACAACTTTTTCTCAAGTATGTTCATCTCAGAAAATCTTCATTCTACACCAACCATTAGCCCCAGAAGTAACGGTACTGTATTAAAGGACATAATAATAACACCCATCGCCATCGAAAATAAATTGAAAGCACTCAATCCCAATAAAAGCAATGGTCCAGATGAAGTACCAGAGAGAATATTAAAGGAATCTGCTAAAGAAATTAGTGTACCGTTATGCATAATTTTCAACAAGTCTCTGGAAGAAGGTGTACTACCCGACATCTGGAAAATGGCAAATGTATGCTCTATACACAAAAAAGGCTCCAAAATCGACCCGAGCAACTACAGGTCAATCAGTCTTACCTCTACCTTATGTAAGGCCCTAGAGTCATTTATAAGGGAAAGCATTGTAAAGTTTCTGGAAACAGCCAATCTATATACCAAGTGCCAGCATGCTTTCAGAGACAACAGATCCTGTAAAACTCAATTGCTAGAGTACCTCGAAGTTGTGACAGGCAAACTTGATTCAAATGAACCTATCGATGCAGTATAGTTAGATTTCTCAAAAGTATTTGATACTGCACCACACCAAAGCCTCCAAACAAAACTTAGAAGCTATGGTATTGGTGACAATTTAGTAAGATGGATAGGAAGCTACCTATGTAACAGAAGACAGAGAGTAAGAATCAATGATGCGACATCAGACTGGATAGAGGTGACAAGTGGCATGCGACAAGGAAGTGTCCTGGGACCTATACTTTTTCTGATATACATAAATGACCTACAAGACAGTCTGACCTGCCACTGCAAAATATTTGCAGACGACACAAAGATATATGGAAACCCAGCTACCAGTAAGATCCAGGACAACACCAAGCTTCCGGAGAGCGCATCATCTCACGATGACTATGGATTGATGTGTCAATTTCAGTGACACGGTAGCCTAACTTGGGAATGACTACCAAGTATTCAAGTAACTATACTTCACCGTTTAATAATTTCTCTATATAGGTTTTGTTAATTATCTCGTATCCGTATTAATGGTTCCGATGATTAAAAGGAACCGTAACGGTCTTAGAACCTATAGCTATAATTTCTGTATTTGTAGATAATTATTACCATTTTCCTCAATGTGTGCTAACTGCACTACAGTAGGTTCGTTAATCTGTATTACTATATATCTTAATCGTTGACACCGTATTGTTTGTTCTGGTTAGATTATGCATGTATATGGCCAGTGGCCATCCGTTGACCTGTTTTGCTTAAGTTATAGAAAATATAGGACTGCAGTGCACGTAGGAAACACTATATAGCAACACTTAAATATGCAGCATTTTCTTCCGCCACCAACAATTTTTCACTGAGGTCGCTGTCCGTGCTATAACTCTGTTTAGCCCGGCATGCTACTGACTAAAACTTTTCTATTCAGCTCGATAGGATAGGTTCAAAATGATTAGAGACAATTTCTTCATTACATACTGTGTAATATACTCTTCTCTTCCGGCAGTGCGATAATCTAGCCCCGCACTCCGGTACGACTCATAGCATGATATTTGGATCTGCCACGCCCCTTATGGGAAGGACATTTACGGTGTGAATTCGTCTCTCTTACCGAACCATAACGATAGGAGATATGGCCTAATAATGCTTTTGTGAAATGTAAACCATGTCTTGTAATGTTTCATGTGGTTACGAAGCGGAATGTCCGGATTCTCACCCAGTTCAGAGATCCCAATAAGTAACATGTATGAGCGCTGTCTACAGTATTGATGTCCTCGGGCATCTGTTCTCCATGACAGCCGTGTCTAATAGCTAGGTAGATATCAGCCAGTTGTGGCCTAAACTAATTCTTGTTCTGAAAACAACTAAAAGGAATTAAGCAAAGCAGAAGGCCCGCAGAAATAAAGCGGCAACTACTAACTCAGCATATTAGAAATCACATAAGACGGTGACGAAGGAATCCATCGGGAATTTTCCGTTCCGTCTTCATGTAAAACAGTACGCACCCCTATAGTCATAATCTCACTAGGTATGGTCTTTTCTTTCTACAGCATTTTTGTTTGAAATATTAAAAGGGCCCATTTTTGCCTACTATTCTTCTCCCGCTTTAAGCCGTGGCGACACCTTCCCGAGACGGAGGCCCGCACGAGGCACTTGCCTCTCGCAAGGATTCAGCGACGACGGTCCACGCCAGGATAATACTCCTCATCCAAACTAGCACTAGGAGTAGTGCCCGCGTGAGGCACATCCCTGTTTCATCTCAGATAGCCTTCTTCCTTTCAACTTAGGGGTATAATAACTTATATTAATTTAAATAGCTATGTCTCATGTATGGGAGCCTCCCTTGCGGGGATACCTCTGCGGACCTACGAGTCTGTGTGGTACCTCCAGGAGCCCCATGTTTAAAAGTTCATCTACCTGCCTCTATGTCTTGTATTTTCGTATTCTCTTACTGTAGTTTTATCTAGCATATTTTCAATTAGTTAGGTAAACGCATTGTATAGACTTATATTTTTAGGTCACCAAATCAAATCTTGTAAGTCCATAGATCACGAAATTGCTATGGACAGGCATACTGGTGACACAAATTCTTGGGATGAGACCGTTGTGTTTAATGTTCGCGACAATGGTCGCATGGCCCCACCGGAATGATTGAGTTCCACTGGCCTTAGGAGCCGGTTTTTGTTTCCCGCAGGGCAGTCTCGTTCAAGGTCCGTCACCCCGAGACTGGATGCTAACCAGCGTCATCACTCGTCGTGCACTTACGGCACAGCGAGTCGACATGAGACATCGGAACGGCCCGACACTACCCAGCGAGCTACAAAGGCAAGCGTAGAGGAGGAGACTCGGATAGCGATGAACGCAGAAAATGAAAACAACAGCAATAAGACAAACCACTGCCTCCACAAGTCAGCATGCAAACAAATGCTAGACGCAGCAGGGTGTAACCATGAGTGTAGGCGGCATGCCGCAGCTAACACGGAGAACAACCATCGGCACCACAGTATTTCCACAAATCAGTGTTAACCCTTGCCACTCTGATGTCAAAATTTTACATTTCAAATTAAATTAAAAGATGATCTGTGTTCATTTTCCGGCAAATCTGCTGGAGGATGTTGATGTCGTAGATAATGGTCAAAGTCTTAAACCAAATGGTTTTGAGGAGACTTAATTAAGCAACAATTTACAGTCCGATCGTTTAAGAACAAACTGGGAGTTGACTTCAAGGAAAGAACTTATTAATTGGATTGAACAAGCCATACTACAACAAAACACTGAGGCAATAACAACCTAATGGCTTATGCCTCGTAAAATGATGATGATGATGATGATGATAACGAACTACAGTTCAGTCATTACATTTACACGTTCTACGTTAATCGCATGTTTGATTATTTTAATTAATTCATTTTATGTATGTTATGTATTGTAATCAAACAGCAACCGGATCGAATTTTGAGATTGTGTCAACTTAGATTTCATTTGAACTGTGAGTTTGAACCAATCTTCATTATTCGATTGCGGTTCACCTTACATAGGAGGGATATCCCTCTTCATTTGTGTGAAATGACATTATTTGCTGTTCGACAGATTTACTATAGATGGAGTTTATTTGAGTGCTTATCAGATGCACGCATTTACGTGAAAACATTTATATTGCAATGTGTTCACTTGAGGAATAGTTATCAAAGACTATATTCATAGGGGACGAACATGAATTTTAGACGGCATGGCTTTTGTTAGGTTCCAGATTTGCATATCAAGTAATAGCTATCCCGAGACGTTAACCACTCGATTCTGATAGCCTGTTTGTGAGATTCTCATTATACGGTTGGTATCTTGGAATTTGTTTGATTTTCTTTGAATGATGGTGCTAGAAGTTGTTGCAGATGTGCAGTGCAACAGTTTCCTGTAGTTATTTAATGAATTTCTCGCAGATTCTCAGACCAGTGCTCCGGCCTGATGGGTTCTGTCTCTCTGCAGCCACCTCCGGGTGGTCCAGTAGCGGTGGCCAGTCCGTCAGGCATGGGAGCCGTCCGCCAAGATGGCTCCACGGTTTTCCTTGTCTAGTGACGACTCTTAGGGGTCTGAAGATGAGGAGGCCGAGGAGGAGTGTGCTGGGTGGAGAGCATGGAGGTCGATTCCGTCCTGATGGAACCCGACCTCCATCTGTCTGGCCTGGCGCAAGCCAGGGCAGCAGCTCCGCCTGTGGTTGAGGCCACTCTGGTACCGGGCACCGATCCCGTGATGGTTGGTTTGCTGCCAACCGCCACGGTGACGGGTGTGGCCGGCCAGGCATGGTACTCACCTATCTCGCCTGGTCCGGCGGTCAGACATGGGGTGCCGTTGGCGCCCGTGTTTGGCCACTGTTCCTTAACCGCTACGGGTCCGCACGGTTTCCGTGCAGGCCTACTCCATGGACTGGTGTGTTCCATGGGGTGGCGGCGGAACCGTACGGTACCGGAGTTCCTGGCATATCAGCAATGGCTCCTAGCCGGGAGGCCGTTGCTGGTAGGGGCGTGAACATGTCAATGGGGGACATGTTCACGGGAGTTTCCTCCTCGGAGACGGATTGGTCTGAGGCTCTGGCTTGCCTAGCCAGGGTGGACCCGTCTGTGGTTTCGACCACGGCCGAGGAGGATGTACCCCGTCCATTGGTGCATCGATTAGGACGGGGATCTTGCCCGCAGCCCTGATCTAGTCTGTTGGACTGGATCCATGGTTTATGGTGTTGCTTGATACTATGTATAGCAAACAACGCATGAACAAGGGCCAGCTTCTTGGGGCCTCCATGGAGGTGCGGGCGAGGGGTCGTATTCCACGGGGTGAATACGACAGGTATGGTGTTGTCCCGTCGGTCACCGAGAATGACCGCTGGGTACTGGGTGTTCAGAGTGCTGGAGTGGGTGGCCCCGGTCCGGCACTTGTGGACAAGTCCCAAGCACACCTGGATGAAGTCCTGTCCCTATGCGATGTGGGTGCGAGGGCAGCTTTGAGTGCTGTCAACCAATCGTATCGCCTTCTTCAGTTGGTGTGGGCTGAAGCGGGGGCAGGCCACCCTGTGCCACCTGTGGCGCTTTCGTGCGTCAATGACGGCTTGGTGCTGTCTGTGGACGCACTGGCAAGGGTGCAGGTGCGTGTGACAAAGTCCAGGAGGCAAATATTTCTTGACCATATGCATCCGGCTACGGCAGTCAGGGAGCGTCTTCTTGGGACACGCCTGACAGGGCCTAGCATCTTCGGTGGCCAGGCGCGGGCCATCCTAGAGGACACTGCCAGCATCGCGCAGAATCGGTTGGCGGTAGGCCTACAGCTGGAGTGAGTGCAGCAAGCGCATGCACTAGGGGCTGTAGGGAAACCGCTAGCTGTCCAACTTTCGAAGACGCAGAAGAAGCAGAAAGGCAAGGCGAAAGCTAAGCCTACTGCGACTTCTGCTTCGTCTGGATTTTCTCAGAAAGCCAGAAAGGTTGTGGAGGCCCCTACCCTCCCCACTGTTGCTCATGATCGCCCTAGAGGCGGGAAGGGCAGGGGGAGGGGTAAGGGTAAGTCCTCCAAGGGCGGAAAGAAGGGAGCGGATCGTACCTGAGAGTACGAGGGCTCCCTTCATATCCGCCTGGACCGCACCTGTGCGACAGGAACAGCGGTGCCGGTTATACCTGCCGAGCCAAGATGGAAATGGTTCTCTCTCTCTCTCGTTAAGAAAGGGGGGGGGGCGGAGCGGACTGCGAGCCGGACAACCCCGTTAGACGTCGAGGCGTCTATGGTGGGTGGAAGGCTCATGCGTTTCGTCGAGGCCTGGCGAGGTGTGACGTCAGACAGTCTGGTCCCAGGATGGTTATCCCAGGGGTACATGCCGGAGTGGTGGGACTTTCCACCGCAGAATCTGTCTTTGGCACCTGTCTGGACACCCGTACCACGGGACCCAGACAAGTTAGAAGCTGTTCAAAACGAAGTGTCGGGTTTGCTTCTGAAGGGAGCAATAAACCCAGCGAACCAGAACACTCCGGGCTTCTATTCAATTATGTTCCTTGTCCCCAAGAGCACGGGGGGATGGAGACCCAGACTCAATCTCAGGCCAGTGAATTGGTTTATCCATACACCTCGGTTCCAGATGGAAAAACCGAGGTCGGTAATGGCAGGATTGAGGAAGGGAATGTGGTGTGTGTCGATCGATCTGAAAGATGCATATTTGCACATTCCTATGAACCGGAGTTGGTACAGGTTTCTGAGATTTGTGTTTCAGAATCTAGTATGGGAGGTTACTGTTCTCCCGTTTGGCCTGTCGACAGCTCCGTGGGTTTTCACAAGAGTGGTCCTTGCGGTGACAGCGTTTCTCAGAGAAGAGAACGTGGCGCTACACACCTACATAGACGACTGGCTGCTCAAAGCAGACTCTGCAGCCAGGTTGAACGTGGATACTGCTCTGACTCTGAAGTTACTTTCAGATCTAGAAATCCGAGTTGACACCCACTCAACATTTCGTTTATTTGGGGATGCGATTCGATCTCGAGGAGGGCAGGGTTTACCCTTCAGAGCCCAGAGTGGTGTCTCTGTTAGCCATCCTCAAGAGTTTTCGAGTGGGAAACCACATTCAGGCGAGGCGGTTTCTTCAGATGCTGGGCATGATGGTCTCCATGGAGCAAGTGATCCCGTACGCTGCTCTAATGCGAAGACCTATCCAGTTGTATCTGATGTCTCTGTGGAAACAGAGAACAGAACCCCTGGCAAAACTGGTGCCAGTTTTGGAGCCGATAATATCGCATCTTGTATGGTGGAAACAGCGTCAGAATCTCCTAGTAGGGGTTTCGCTGCACCTACCCCACCCTGGCTGTCCGTGTACACGGATGCATAGCTGGAGGGGTGGGGGCCTGCCTGGGAGAACACCAGGTCTCGCGCACATGGACTCTCCTGGAGAGTCAGCTGCATATCAATCTGTTAGAAATGATGGCAGTGGAACTGGCGTTGGAAGAGTTTCTTCCGATGATCAGGGGCAAGGTGATATTGATACGGTCGGACAATTCGACGGTAGTATCATACATAAATCGCCAAGAGGGACCAGGTCACCCACACTGTGTATCAAAGTGTGGCACTTGATTCAATAGTGCAGGAATTACTCGGTTGTTTTGAAAGCAGCTCACATTCCTAGCCGATTGAACATTCTGGCGGATGCTTTGTCTCGCAGACAGAGAATTCTGCCAACAGAATGGTCCCTCAACCCTCCAGTTCTACGAAGGATCTTCGAGCATTGGGGCAAACCCAACGTGGACTTGTTTGCCACAAGGGGAAATGCTCAAGTCATGACTTATGTCTCGCCGATTCCAGATCCAAATGCCGTCGATACAGACGCTCTGGCGATAAGCTGGAGAGGGATGCACGCTTACGCGTACCCACCCACCATCCTTCTGCCGAAGGTATTGGTGAAGATCAGGGAGGAACCGTGTCTGGTCCTGCTAATAGCGCCGTATTGGCCAGCAGGGCGTGGTTCACGGATCTGCTAGATCTGCTGGTGGTAAATCCAGTGCAGTTGCCCGAGATTCCGAACAAATTCTCCCAGGCCAAGGGACGCTTCCTACACGAGCGTCCCGAAATGTTATTGACTGCGTGGTTGTTGTCAAACAACGTTCCACGTTGGGAGGCTTTTCTCGACAGGCTGCTGATTTCATCGCGGCTGCGAGAAGGAGGCCAACCTTTAAGTCATATAACGACAAGGTTAACGGATTTGCAGACTGGTGTGAGGAAAGGGGATTGTACCTTTCATTCCACTATTCAGCAAATAGCAGACTTTCTCTGTGAGCTGTTCTTTTCAGGACTAGCTCCTATCACAATTGCTGGATACAAGTCAGCTTTGACATCAGTTATCCCTTGTCTAGCCAACAGGGATAGTCCAGAGGTGGCCCAGTTGAGTGTGATGGTGATGGGAATGAGCAATCTCCGACCGAGACAACCGGTAGTCATTCCAGCCTGGAGTCTATCTTTAGTGCTTAATGTACTGGCCAAGCACCCTTTCGAACCATTGCATTCGGCTAGTCTAAAGCATTTGACTCTAAAGGCAGTCTTTCTATTGGCAGCTTCCTCAGCTAGAAGGCGCAGTGTGATCCATGCACTTTCAGCAGAGAGGGACCGATGATTGTCTCCAGAGAGGGTCTGCGTCTACTGCCAAGAGCAGAGTTTATGTCAAAGATCTCGGTCTTTGAGATATCCCGGCAAACCGATCGTTATACCGAAACTGAGTAGGTTAGATCGTGATGCCATTGTCTGGTGCCCAGTCCGTGCTTTGACTAAGTACAAAATGGACAGACTCGTTACGGTCGAATGGTAGACATCTGTGGATCTGCCATATGGAGCCATATGGCGCCGCATCCATGGATTCTATCTCTCGTTGGGTATTCGAATGCATTCAGATTACCTGTGAGATTACGACTGGGCACCAAGTGCAAGGCGCAAGGGCACGTTGTTAGAGGAATAGCCGCCTCTTCAGCCCTTGACAATGGTGTTCCGTTTACGGACATCAGGGCTGTCGCACAAGGGCACTGTGAGTCCTCTTTCACGGATTACTATATGAGGGATGTGTCAGACTTCGCCATTCCACTCGCTTTAGCTGTTTTGAGACGATAGCTATATGACCGCACTGCTCTTCTTCCTTTTTTGGCATTTGTAAGAGAGAATTTAGAAGCAGGCTTGGTCGAGCGAGAGGATATCAACC
Source organism: Chaetoderma sp. LZ-2023a (assembly GCA_034401795.1). Classification (NCBI taxonomy): domain Eukaryota; kingdom Metazoa; phylum Mollusca; class Caudofoveata; order Chaetodermatida; family Chaetodermatidae; genus Chaetoderma; species Chaetoderma sp. LZ-2023a. Next base: position 31,338,498 of record CM067360.1, on the reverse strand, counting down.
AGTTGTGTCACTGAGGCCGGACAAGTGAATGGTTGGAGGCTCCAGGTCTGAATTCCAAATATCATGAGGTAATTCACGATTGAGTGTTTTGTATCATGTCTATATATCATCATCATTCATCTTATATATTCATGCTCATTCCCAGGCTAATATATGCAAAGAGCAGTTAACCCTCTTGGCATATTTGTGTTTCAGGCGAGATACATGTTCGTGAATTCTCTCCCTTTTCTTAGGAGAAAAAGGGGGGGGGGCAGTGATGCGAATGTGATTCGGTTCCGATAACTTGACGGTCCTTTTAGGTCTCCGTTAGTCAAGTTGTTAAGTCTAAATCTTTCTCCAAGGGGCAAAAGTAGCATTTATGGCTTGCCCCTTCCCACCAGGTTACTGAACAAATCTGGGGTATATCAGAAAGTAACACAATGGTGAGTATTGATCGAAGGAGAATGCAGGAAATTTCAATTTCCCTTTCTCCGAGATCTAACAATACTCACCATTCTGTTACGGACCCAGCCTCCCAGCCCCACGGAGGCAAGCCATGGATTTCTCTTGTTTGGTGGCTATGCAAACAATATGAGGTCTATGGTAGACGGGTACTCGGCAGTTGGGAGCCGAGTACCCGCTTCCAAGGAGTCGGTAAAGCTTTCTAAGTCTATAGTCCTAGAGCCAGCTGTCAGGGCCAGCTGTGTATCAGAAAGTAACAGAATGGTGAGTATTGTTAGATCTCGGAGAAAGGGAAATTGACATTTCCTTCAATCTAACTGTTAGCACCCTTTTGCAGCCGTTAGAGGCCATAACCGCAAAACATTTTGTTCTAAAAACCACCACTTCGCACCGGATCCCCTAAAAACTTAGTTAGGCAAACACAGAAGGATTACCTCAGGACGACTCCAGAGAACATTGGATCAACCAGCCGGCGACCACCATATGTTAGGTGAAGATTCCACCCCACCACCCCCTATGAGCGCACATTAAAGTAGACTCACTGGCCCATGATTCCGCCTTAAGCGGAAGTTATCCGACTTAGGAAATTAATACCGACGACTTTTTAACGAGAGATTAACACCTTATATCTAAAGACGAACTGGATGATGCGACCGCTAGTGACTCAGCGACTGCCGGGCGAATTTCAGCTGTCTTCCCTCACACACACACACACACACACACACACACACACACCCCATCCTCCAAAACCTACTCACACACCCCATCCCCCCCCCACTCCCACACCCTACTTTTAAACAGCAGGACAAGTGTCTTAGGGTCCACAATAGTTAAAGGCTCTTCTGATCATCCAGCAAAGAATTTGTGGAAGAGAGAAGTTGACAATGTTATCCCTGAGCTATGGACATCAAATGCACTACAGGAAGCTCAAACATTGCTCTCTCTGATGTACATATTTGCTGAAATGCTCAAATCTTCCTCGGTATCCTTTCTTTGGAAGTCAGCAGCACACACGCTTTATATGAGACAAAAAAGGCTTTGTGAAGCCAAAGATATAGACATGAAGTATTATTCAAACACAATCAGCAGACAACTACCTCAATACGTCCATTGTGTAAAGTAGAATCTGAAGATAGAAAGCATTTTCTGCTTTGATGTGCTGTACATTTCAAAATATTCAACAGATATATTCCTGTTTGTTCACCTTGAGATTGAGATACAGGGAAATTATTGGTAAGGGTTAAGGCATCAGTAGACTGGTTTACATTTATGCATCAATATATTGATGAAAGCGGTTGGCGTCTGTGATGTCCAAACAATTTCTTCCAAAGCTGGTTACAAAATGAAGATTAAATGAAACTCAATCACAAATTCTTACACATCATAGTTGTCTCTAAATGTGTTTGCAGGCCATGAGAAATCTGTTGAATATTTTGAAATGAATATAACTGGAAGCCACGGCTGCCTTAGGCTTCCAGTCATACTCATTTCAAATTATTCAACAGAATATGCTATAAATCATAAAGAATTCATTTTTCCAGGGATTTGTCGTTGAAAGTATTAACAATTTAATGACCAAATTTGGTCCAAAGAATCAAAATATCTGCTTATTGAATGTTCATTTGCAGGCCAAGAGAAGACTATTTTTGAAAATTTACCATTGAATGACTGGCTCGGTTACCGAGCTACCGGTAGTCATTCCAGCGGTAAATTTTCAAAAAGTCTTCTCTTGACCTGCAAATGAAAATTTGTCGAGACCACTGCAGAGGCTGGTCTGGGTTGGCTTCATCATAAAAGTCTTAAAGACTACATTTCTGACATCAGCGTAATAAGACATGGAAGAAAAACAATACCTAATGCAGAATTTAGCTGGTAATGTTTTATTCCTGGAAGAGACAAAATAATTCAGTCCCAGCAAAGAACACAATGTAATGTAAATCTGGAAGGTGTAAATAATAGAATTCTTGAACTCATTTAAATATATATATTGTAGTTACATAATAAAATATTATTTTATAATAAAAAATTTTTTAATTTAAAGCATCAGTGTATGATTGTATAATTATACTTTTTAGCTATAGAACAAATAAAGAAATAAATACAATACATATACCAGTGAAACTGTTCTACAGACCAACTGCCTTTAGGAGCTAATGTATGCTTATTTAACCTGTTAATGGTCAAATTTGGTAAAAAATTCAAATTTTCTCATAGAAAAGGTCCGTAATTGTAGTACAAGTGAAGAGTGTTTTAAAATATGTATTACTGGAATGACTGCTCAATTATCGAGTCAGTGATTTCAGTCACAGCAGTAAATTTTCAAAATGTTTTCTCTTGACCTGCAAATGGACACTGCATCCAGATTAAAACAGAGGCCAGATTTGGCCAGCTTAATTATTAAAGAGTTTAGTGGTCAAGCCAGCCAAAACTTTCCTCTACAGTGCCTCTGAGGAATTCCCATTTGCAGGTCTAGAGAAGACAATTTTTGAAACTGCCACTGGAATTTCGCTAGCCATTCCAGTGGTAAATTTTCAAAAATAGTCTTCTCTTGGCTTGAAAATGGACATTTAATAAACAAATATTTTGATTTTCTTGACCAATTTTGACCATTAAATGTTTAAGACCTTGACCACCTGTCTAAGAAAACAGCCATCTGTTAGCTCCACAAAACATATCCCATAGAATGTGATTTGTATTAAGAGACCACCTGTCTAAAACTAGTATGTGAGTAGCATAGATGGGATGCTGGCTGGAAAATCTGATTGGTTTAGAGAAATCACGTAGTTTTGAGTAGAAGGGGCGCGTTGGCTCCTCCCCCTCATATACTACTTAGGTGGTCACTTAGGACAGGTTTTACTGTATCTTATACTGTAATACTTGCAGTATCACTTCTTAACAATCTAAAAATATGGAAATGTTAAATTACAATGTAGCATAGAATAAATGTATATGCCGATCACATGGGACGGAGACAAATGGTGACGCGTCAAATTATGCATTAGTATAATTTAAATTAACCCATTAACACTCATATCAGCCAAAACCACCTTCTGCAGTTGTCTTGAGAAATGTCTATTTGCAGACCAAGAAAAGACAATTTTAGAAAATTTACAACTGCTAAATTTTCAAAATTAGTCTTCTTGGTCTGCAAATGGACATTTTCTATGAGAAAATTTAAATTTTCATGAACAAATAAAAGGGCTAAACGGTGATATAAATCTTTAGAGATTGACAGTCAAAAACTTCATTAAAAATTGACAGAATCAGCTGAAACTCGAACTGATTTATAACTTCTCATAACAAAGCAATAAAACAAGTTTCAGTTCTATATGGTGAAGGAGAACGAAAAAGTCTTGAAAGCTGATATGTTTGTATTTCATAAGTCAAAAGGGGACATAACTCCATAAAAAATTGACGCAAATGCCTGAAACTCGAACGTGGTCTGTAAGTTCTCATAACAAAGCAGTGTAGCAATTCTCAGTATAATATCTTGAAAGACTGCGAAAAAAAGTGCGGAAAACTAATATTTTTCGTATTCCATAAGTCAAAACGGAGAGTAACTCCATGAAAAATTGACGAAAATGTCTGAAACCTGAACTTACTCTAACTCCTTATACTAAGCGAAGTACTGATTTTCGCTTAAATATCTTGAAGGAGTGCGTAAAAAGTGTGGAAAGCTTATATTTTTCATATTTCTTCAGTCAAAAGGCGTAATAACTCCATTAAAAATTGACGCATACGCCTGAAACTCGAACATGGTCTGTAACTTCTCATAACAAAGCAATGTGCCAATTCTCAGTTGAATACCTTGAAGGACTGCAAAAGAAAATTGCGGAAAACCAACTGCGACAGACAGACAGACGGAGTGCAAACTTATAACCTTTACCATATAGGTTTTAACGGTAGGAGACAATAAAGCATATTTTCAAATTCTTTAATATGGTAGTAAATTTCGAAATGCAAAGTCAGTTTTTAAATAATTTCTCATGAGAGTCACCGAGTGACATCATAGTGTGAATGATGATTGTTGTATGACGTCATCGCGGGAATAACATTTTGTTGATGATGATTGATCACTCAAAGCAGCTAATTCATATACCATTATGTTAATGAGAAGCAAGAGAAACAGTGGTGTTTGTTAAACTAGAACTTGAATAGGAACTGACGCTCAGCTTCACAACTTAATTTACCTTTCCAGAGTATGTACCCATCATATGACGTCATAATCATCTACGCGGTGTGTAGAATGACATCATAATGAATAACGTCATGAATGTAGGCAAAATAGCAAAATACTCTATGCAAGCAACAATGCCAAGTCAAATTAGTTTCAAAATATTCACAAGAATATTTATTAAATAGTAAATTCATCAAAGACATACATTTCGTAAAACCAGGATGCCTATTCCAGATTTATGACGGAGTATTTCTGTCAATTATAATTTTGAGGCCAGCCTATGTGTCACATAATTGATTATGACATCACATACTTGATCGACAGATTGGATTCCTCTATTGATCATGACATCATATACTTGAGTGATCGCTCAATTACAAAGAACATTGAAACATTTAAAATTATGCTTCCCATGTATTCATGTTTAATTCCAATAGGATAAACAATACTGAAATAAAAATGTATGTGATTTGCTAAATGGAAACACTTAAAGTTTCAAAAACAGAGGTCGAATAGCGATGTCAGAATGGCCTTGACCTTTGACCTAATGACTGACAATCATCATGCTGCCTCTGTGTGGTATATGAAATCATGTTTGGTTCCAGTACGATTAAAGAATCGTAAAAAATAGGCAAACACAAAAACATAACATTGGAATACAGACATGACAAAGGTGAAATATCAAGGCTACGATGATCTTGACATGGGACCTAGCGATGTTACTATCATGCCTATCAGCATACAGCTTCCTTATTGTATATGGAATCATGTGGCCAGTTCTGATAGCATTAAGTCATTCTGGAATCTAAATCTAAATGATTTGCTAAGCGGAAAAATGTAAAGTTGATAAAGCAGAGGTCAAATAGCAATGACCATGACCTTTGACCGGGTCACCTCCCTGTCATCAAACTGCATCCTCATGATATAAGTAACAATGTGCACATGTTGTGTTACATTATGCTAAAAAAATCCCGAAATATAAGCTAATAAGGTTGGCTAAACGCAAACACTTAGTTAAAATATAACCATGTATTGTAGAGGTCACAATGACCGTGATCTTTGACGTAGTGACCTTAAAGTCAACACACTAGTTCACAACATCATAAGTAACCATGTTAAATGCAAAAGATTAATGTTGAAAAAAGAGTTTTGTATCAGGGTTACAGTGACCTTGACTTTTGACTTTGCGACTTCATCATCATCATGTTGCTTCCTAACAGTATAGGCAACCATCTAGACAAGTTTATTTGCAAAAGGCTTAACCGATCTGAAAATATAAGCTGAGAAGTTTTGCTAAACACAAAAACTCCACCTTTTCCGATGTCATCGCCTTCAACCTCAGAAAAGTGATAGCTATATCTCGCTTTCTGCTTCGCAGGTGAGACAAAAACACCACATACATCTTTTAGTTCGGCAAATTAAGAATTTGTGATTGCTTGTACGGTTCCAACATCAAACATAATGCCAATATGAAGATAACTTAATTTATGAAAAACAAATTAAAAGATTTATCACATTTCAGCATAGTATCTGACCTGACATTTTTTGTCATCGCTTCATGATTCATTTCATCTCATTTTAGGCATCAGCCCAGGAACTTTTGGAACTATGAGGATGGCGTTCATTTTTCCACAAATTTGGTGGCAGATAGACAGCAAACATTATCCCCCAAAATTGTTGAAAAATGTACACCAGTTTCTTCGAAGCCGTAAAAAAAATAGAATTTTGACATCAGATTGGTAAGAGTTAAAGGCTTTCCTGCATAATACAGTCACACATTCTTTAACACTTTAACACTAACAATAACAAATACAGCTTCAAAAGCGGTCTTAAAAAATGTCCATTTGCAGACCAAGAGACTATTTTAGAAAATTTAGTACTGGAATGACTCACTCGATAACAGAGTCAGTCATAACAGTGGTAAATTAAAAAAATTAGTCTCTTGGTCAGCAAATGGATATCAGGGGTAGATTTTAAGGATTTTTTCTACTAACCCAGACGGGATAGTGCATCACTGATTTTACTATCCCGCAGCAAATTTCACTAACCAAATGATTGTAAGCTCAAAGCTGATCACTTCTTTAATCTATCCACTGATGTGTATCTCTATAAAACTCATTTCCAAGGCAACCATACAGAGAAGCTGTTGAATATTTTGAAATTAATTTGTCTGGTAAGTTAGGCAGCAATGACTTTCCAGACAAATTAATTTCAAAATATTCAATAAATCATTGAAGGTAGCACAAAATTTGTTCTTTTGTAAATTTTTGGTGGGTACTGATTAATGAACATTGTGGCATTATAACATTGTTTTTTTGTATTTACTCTTTTGAGAGCATTACTAACCAAGACCCAGTGCTGGTGTAGTTTTACACTAACCCATATGAAATTTTACTACCCTCGGGTTCAGGTTAGTGTTAAAATTGAGCCCTGGACATTTTCTATTTGAATGATAAAGCACTAAACACCTACCATACTGAGACACATTAACCCTTTAAACCTCCCACACCAGAAATGAAAATTCTGTATGATGTCAGAAATAATGCCGTTGAATACTTTGAAACTAATTTGACTGGGAGCTGTTGATTCCGATGGCAGCTACAGGTTCCAGTAAAATAATTTTCAAAATATTCAACAGCTTTCCTGTATAGTGGGCTAGAAATTGAGACTCTGGATACATGTACTCAAGAGATAAATAGACAGGTGGTCTCTGGATACAGGTAACTCACCATAGAATATAGCATTATGGGCTGAATAACTGAATACAAAAACTTATTTACAATTTAATAAACAGTCTGTTGAATATTTTGAAAGTAATTTGACTTGGAGCGCCTATATATGGCAGTAGCAGATTCCATTAAAATTAATTAAAAAATATTTAATAGTTTACTTGTACATGTCTACATTTCCTTATCTTGAAATTGAGATTCTGGGATTTCAGGGTTAAAAGGGTAAAGAAGTCCCAGTGTCTCAACGGATGAATCCAGTTTCTCTGTCAATCACATGATGTTATAATCAACTACGAGGTCACATGTAGGCTGATGTCATAAACAACTACATCATGAATGATGTGATTATGGCCGTCATAAACGTTTAATAGTCTGTCCAGTTGTACGAATTGTATATGTCTTTACTATTTAATAAGCATTCTGTTGAATATTTTGAAATAAATTTGACTGGGTGGGTGCTGTTGCTGCCTATAGCACCTAGTCAAATTAGTTTCAATATATTCAACAGCTTAGCTGTATAGTTTTCTGGAAATTGAGATTCAGGGAGCCCAGGTATTGATCGATCCCAACACACGCAAAGCATGGGTGGAGCTTAGCTAGAGATGGGCGGGGCATATGTAAAACTGGCTTCCTCCATTAGATGACAACCACACAGGAAAGCTGTTGAATATTTTGAAACTAATTCAACTAGAATCTATGGCAGAAACAGCTCCCAGTCCAATTTGTTTCAAAATATTCAAAAGTATACTCCTGAGAATGATTTATCGTTTCTGGTCTGAGTGGGTTAAGGGTTAACATATGTTCTATAAGCGCCTGTGTTAACCATTTAACACTCAAATTTGTTCAAGAAAAATTAAAATTTCTCACCGAACATGTCAATTAGCAGACCAAGAGAAGACTATTTAAAAAAAACTTAATACTAGAATGACTGGCTCGGTTATCTAGCCAGTCATTCTAGTGAAAAATTAAAACAAAAAGTTCTCTTGATCTGCAAATGGACATTTCTCAAGACCACTGCCGAAGATGTTTTAGGCTGACTTGAATGTTAATTGGTTCAAGAACCAGCCTTGTTCCACCCACACCCTCCCATAAGGCATGTAGCCGGTCAAGCAGATTAGACGTCTAGGTTATATTATTTGTATTTTGTCACGAGCCTCTGGGTTCTGTTGTTGATCGTCCATGTTCTGTATTGCTGTGCCGATGATACACTCAATATCCTGGATAGCACCCTGTAATGGATAATAACAATATAGGTAAACAATGTTTATCCTTTACCTCTTACCACTCTGATGTCAAAACTTTAAATTTCCAAATTAAATTAAAAGATGAACTGGTGTACATTTTTCAACAATTTTGGTGGGATATGCTGCTGTCATAGACAGCAACATCCTCCACCAAAATTGTTGACAAATGTACACCAGTTTCTTTGCTATTGATACAGTAAAAGATAGAATATTGACATCAGAGTGGTAAGGGTTAATAGCTAAATTTGGTTAAGATTAAAAAAATATTTGCTTGCTTAATGTCCACTTGCAGAATGAGAGACGATTTTTGGAAAATTAACACTGGATTTGCTGGCTCAGTCATCGAGCCAGCCACTCTAGTCATAAATTTGTTAAAATATTCATCTCTTGGCCTGATTATGGTCATTCCTCAAAGACAACTGCAAATGCTGGTTTTGGCTGGCTTCATCACGCAAGGATTAAAACAACAATCATTGTGCATAAAATCATATTCTTTAATCTTTGACACAGTAACTTCTAGTCCAGCTCAACGTAATATCTGAACACTGATCCATAGTAGAGAACAAATAATGGCAGAAACATGATCTTATTAAAGCATTATACTTTTGCAATATCAAGGCAGGCTGCTCAGCTTGGAACCCACAGTACAATGTCTATCATTAGCATTATACGCGGCATTGCCCAACAGTGAGAACAATAGAATCCAAAATGATGGTGCCTCCAAATATCAAAGTAAAATGGTTTCTTCGAAGAAGACTATCATCAGTGAATTTTTCTAACGATGTTCTTTTACTCTTATTGTTTCATGATAACTTTAAGTACAGAACACATTAGAATTGTCCTTTTTTAACCTGTGCTTGCAATACAAACTTGCACACTTGGGTTAAATCATAAGCAGCACTATGAAAGTCAAACTTAAAGGTGCATATTCACACCGGAATGCTTGAAAATAAAATTGTTAAAATTGTATTCTTTTATAGGCGTAAATTATGTGTCTATATGTAATGAAATGAAATAACTCTTAACATATGATTTCATTCCATATAAATTAATATTTAAGGCTCATGCCTGTATTTCAATTTCGCAACTTAAAAAATTATATTAATTTATATGGAATGAAGTCATCATATGTTAAGATTTATTTCGTTTCCTTACATATAGGCCCACAATTTAAGCCTCTAAAAGTATATAATTTAAACAATTTTTTTTTCAGTAATTTTGCTGTGAATATGCACCTTTAAACTATTTGTAAAAGTATTATCAACAATCAACCTAAATCAGTAAAATGATGATAGGCGTCCATCAGTGTTAGATGCTCATTTATCTGTCCTTACATATGTCCATGGTAAATATATACACATGTAAGAGGACTTTGATTGTATTTTAATTGCATAGTATGACTGCCTACCTTCTCTAAGACATGCTGGGCATTGGCATCGATCGATTGGACCTCATTTATTTTAAACCATTGATCAGATATATACAAATTATATACAGATTTGGCAAATTTTCTATGATTTTCAAAGGCCTTAAATTAAAATTTTTGAAATAAATCCATGATATTCATGGTGGGTTTATTTGTAAACTGTACATACAGGCCTACTCTCATCACAAGCTGGTTAATCTGGCATTCTCACCTTGAAATTTGTCTCCCCTTGCATGTTAGGAGCTGATATCTCCTGATGAATCACGGACATGTTGCGAGCAAATGTTGCCAAGGCACTTTGTAGATTGTCACATAATACCCTGTCAACAGAATTAAATAGACTATGACTAGGATTAGTGGTCCTGAGAAATGTCCATTTGCAGACCAAGAGGACGATTTTTTTAATATTTTTCTCCGAAATGCTTGGCATGATAACAAGGCCAATCATTCCAGTGGTAATTCTTCGAAAATAGTATTTTCTTGACCTGCATACGGACATTCATTGAGCAAAGATTTTGATTCTCTTAAATGTTTCAATAACTATACATTTTATATAGAAGCATGCATCAAAAGAGTCTCTCTCACCTATTGTGTACGCACATGCACACATGTACATATGCACATAAACACACACGCATGAATGCACACATGCACACACAACCGCACGCATGCATGCACGCACGCACGCACGCACGCACGCACGCACGCACGCACGCACGCACGCACGCACGCACGCACGCACGCACGCACGCACGCACGCACGCACACACACACACACACACTGATAGTCAAGCATGACAATTCCGATAGTCTCACGACAATTCATGGTGAGACAAATAACATGTCAATTAATGTTTATGTGAGCTCAATGTCACCATTCAAAATGTACATACAGCATTCCCAGCTTCTCACGATTGATACTGTCTACAAGCGTGAATACAGTACCCTGCTTCTCCTGTAATACACAAACAGACATGACAACATCATCATAATCATTATCAGCAAAGTTACTACGGCCACCACAATCATCATCACAATTAGCATAACCACGTTAATCATCATCATCATCATCATGACTTCCATGCCAATGATGATCATCATCATGATGAAGTCCAGCACAATGATCATCATCATCACTGTCGTCTTATAATTTAAAATCATCACTATGAACACTATCATCATCAAGTTCACCACCACCAGCATCAGCACCACCATCACCGACACCACTGCAACTAGCACCAACACAACCACCACCACCACAATAATCTAAATTGCACACCAAAAAAACCCCACCATATGCCTGCTCTTTTGCAGAACAAGCGGAAAGGGGACAGATATTCTAGTCACACCCCTGCAGATATGTCCCTTTTTCTTGCTGCACCCTCCCATAAGAGATGCCTCTATCTGCTCCTCGGCAGTATGCCCACAGCATGACAATGTCTATGTATATATGAAGGAAGATGTAATGCATGTAAAATATCAGCCAAATATGTATATTATATTAGAAACTCTCGATAATGAAGGGATCCATTTCTAGCCATGCCCAGCCCAATGGAGGACTCCAGTTTATCCATCAGTCATATGATGTCATAATCAACTATGTCATGTGTACAATGACATCATAATCAATTACACTTAATTGATGACGGACTAGGCGTTATTGTATGAATTGTATGTATTTACTATTTAATAAACATGCTGTCCCATATTTTGAAAAAATTTGACAGCAACAGCATCCAGTTAAATTAGTTTCAAAATATTCAACAGCTTATCTGTATAGTTTTCTGGAAATTGATAGTCAGGGAGTTCAGGAATAGATCAATGACAACACGGACATAGTATGGCTGGAGCTTAGCTAAAGATTTGCGGGGCGTAGCTAAAACTGGATTCCTCCATTGTAGCAATACTTTGGCCGCTGCAGACTACATTTTCCATGGAGTTTAACTCGGGATCCAGAATTATTGCCAATGAAATTGATAGAAATTATTTCAGCAGTCAAACAGTTAAAGGGTTAATTAGTCGGGCTGTAATGCACATTCAATGGTTCGGAAAATCGCAAACCAAGGGAAGACGAATCAAAAAAGCATCCGCTTTTGTTTCTACGAGAATTCTTAATACTTACCAGATGTACTATTATGATAATGTCTATTATCCAGTCTAGGTCAAAATAAACAATTAAAACTCCGCACTCTCCTGGTCCTGCCCATACTGTGTCCGGGAATACCATAGCCGCAGGTACCGAGTCTATTCCCAATCACAGTCAGATTCGTCTTATGTTTGCCGTGGCAAACTGCGAAAGCAGCTCAGCCTCACCTCAGCGGGGCGGCTGAGGCAGGGCCATAGTACATCTGGTAAGTATTAAGAATTCTCGTAGAAACAAAAGCGGATGCTTTTTTGATTCTACTTCGAATAATACTTACCAGATGTACTATTATGATAAACTCCGGATTTCGACAGCCAGGAAATGCCGGTGGGAGGAGGTGAGGCTCGAACCAGCACTCATCAACCATCCAACAGAGAAGGTTGTGAAGAGACTAAAACCCTGGCATACGCTTGGGTTCTGCTATCTGACTCATAGAGTGCTAAACTTCCATGGTCTAGACCGCGCTCCCCCCCCCTCTTTTGTCCGCACAAAACCAGAGGGATGTCCATGGGGATGCAACACCCACCAGACCCGTGTCAGCCCCAAGTCTCAGCTAGGGCAGTCCAGTAGAGTGCAAAGAAGCTACTACAACTTCAAATCTTTGAAAAAAACTAACAGTATATCGATTAGATTTTCAAACTGGAATGAGGCTCATGTCTGTATGAGAGGATAAATATACTCTTGTACCAGACTATTCACTTACTCAGTCTGGTATTTCGACTGGAAGTAAACATATTTATAGTCACTTAATTAATGTAAAAACTCACCATTTTTGAATGGTCGATCTGTTATTGATCATCACAGGAGCTAGGCCCAATCCACGGTCGTACTCAGTCATGTGCATGGCGCTTGGTCAGTGTAGGCGGAAGTCCTTTGTGATGTGTGCGAAGTAGTGGTCGGACGTGGCTTAGTTTAGGTTCGACAGATTGGCGACGGCTACTGGATTAAGTGTGCTGGAGATGTCTCGAAGGTAGAAATCAGTGAATGACGACTCGGCATGCCATTGTGCTACAGATATCACCTGCTCTAAAGAGACACCCTTATAAAGGGCCGATGATGCTGCTAGTGCTCGGACCTCATGGGCATTCGCACGATCAATCTGCTTTCCTGTAGCGATCTTGTGCGACATCTGAATAGCATCAACTATCCAACGAGAAATAGTATCTTTCGAAGCACGTAAATGGGGAGCTTTGAGACATAACCACAGAGATTTCGGGTCGTCTCTCCACTCAGAAGTACGTTTCTTATACATCTTAAGACATCTGACAGGACACCAAGTACAAGAATTTGGGTCATGTCTAGTTAAACTTGGCAAATTGATCGGCTGTCCTGGATATTTAAGTGACTGATTCTTTGCCAGGAAACAAAGACGTGGAAGTAATCTTAAACCTTCACCCGTGACGACAAAACGGTCTTGTTCGGCAGAAAGCGCATGGATCTCGCTTCTCCTTCTCGCCGACGCTGCTGCAACCAAGAAGACTGATTTAATAGTTAACAGTTTAATGTCAATAGTTCTAATCGGTTCAAAGGGAGCATGCCCTAAAACCTGTAGAACAAGAGATAGATTCCATGACGGGATAGGAATTGGCTGTCTAGGTCGCAGATTGCTCATTCCTTTAATAACTTCATTCAAGGTGTCATTCTCTACTCCCCCAATGGTGAGACTAGGAATGACAGAAGCTAATGCAGACTTATATGCTGCTAGGGTAGAAGGTACAAGTTTGTCAACTTCGTATAAATGACAGATAAAGTCTGCTACGTGTTGAACAGATGCAGAAAAGGGATCAATATCTCTTCTCTCACACCACTGTGCAAATTTGTTGATTCTATAATTATATGTTTTTGTGGTAGAAACTCTTCTGGCCGAAGCAACAAACTTCGCTGCTTGCTCAGAAAAGCCACCCTCAATTGCACGCTGCTTGACAACATCCATGCAGTCAATTTGAACATTTCTGGTCTGTCGTGAAGGTACAGACCCTTGTTCTGAGAGATTACATCTCTTGTGTCTGGAAGAGGGATTGGACTGCAGACCAGAAGGTCCAGCAGATCCGTAAACCATGATCGGCCTGGCCAATAAGGAGCGATCAGTAGTACTTGGCACATCCCCTCTCTTATCTTTGCCAGAACTTTCGGGATGAGAATTGTTGGAGGATACGCATACGCGTACATTCCCTTCCAACTTATCGCCAGTGCGTCTACTGCTAGAGCCAACGGGTCCGGGATCGGTGACACGTACGTGACCATCTTTGCGTTTGACTTCATCGCAAATAGGTCGACATTCGGCTTGCCCCATTGTTTGAATAGAACCTCTGCTACCACTTGGTTGAGCTGCCATTCCGTCGGACGACAAACCGTCCTTCGACTGAGAGCATCCGCTAAGATGTTCAATCTTCCTGGAATGTGTGCTGCCCGAAGAATAATATTCCTCTCTTGGCACCACAGCAGAAGGTTCCAAACCATCATACACAACTCCGGTGATCTTGTCCCGCCTTGGCGGTTTAAATAAGACACCACTGTTGAGTTGTCTGTCCTTACTAGGACAATTTTGTCTTGAACTCGACCCTCGAACTTCTGCAGTGCTAATACCACCGCTAATAGCTCGAGTACATTGATATGTTTCTGCGCATTGGTCCGATCCCATTCCCCGGACACTGACTGATTGTCCAATACCGCTCCCCAACCTGTCAACGACGCATCCGTGAACATGGACATCTGAGGTTGAGGAGGTTGTAGAGGAACACCTCGCAGGAGATTCTGTTCCGACAACCACCACTGAAGGTGGAATATCAATGGTTCTTTCACTGGTATTCTCAGAGATAACGGATCTGTTCTCTGTGACCAGAACGACATCAAATACATCTGAATCGGCCTGCGCCTGAGCGCCGCATATGGCACCACCTTCTCCAGAGATACTAGCAAACCGAGTATTCTGAGAAATTGACGTGCCGTCAGATAGGCTCCTAGAGAAACTGACTCCAATACTGCAATCAGGCTTCTGACTCTGCTCTCCGCCGGAAAAGCTACGCCGTCCCTGAGATTGAAAAAAATTCCCAGATAAACAAACTCCTGGGATGGAGTCAGTTCTGATTTCTCTAGATTCACAATCCATCCTAGCTTCTTCAATAAGTCTAGGACTACCTCCAGATTGCTGCGCAGAGTGACTGGATTCCCCGCCTTTAGCAGCCAGTCGTCTATGTAAGTGTGAACAGCTATGTTTCTCCTGCGAAGTAAAGAAGTCATGGCGAGAACCACCTTGGTGAAGACCCTCGGAGCCGTGGTAAGGCCGAATGGAAGAGCATTGAATTCCCAAACATTGTCTTGGAATGCAAATCGCAGGTACTTCTGAAAGGGAATTGACATTGGAATATGAAAATAAGCATCCTTCAGATCTATTGATACCGCCCACATGCCTTTCCTGAGGCCTGCCATCACAGCTGCTACCGTCTCCATCTGAAACCTGGGAGAAAGAATAAATTTGTTCAACGGTTTGAGATTGAGAATTGGTCTCCACCCTCCGGTACGCTTCGGAACTAGGAACATAATCGAATAGAAGCCCAGTGATGACTGATCGGCTACCAGGTGAATCGCCTTCTTTAGACGAAGCGATTCTATCTCTGACTGAATGGCAACTAGACGGTCTAATTCCCTTGGAATAGGAGTCCATATTGGAGTCGAGGTTAACGGAACTAACGATTGATGGATGAGCCAGTCCGGATCGTAGCCGTTTCTTATCCACTGACAGACTAAATAGTCGCGCACGACCTGTTCCCATTGGCTTAGGAATAGCTGAAGTCTGCCTCCGACGGAAGGAATCTGCACACAGTTGTCGGTCGAGATTAGCCGACAAGACGCTACATCGCACGGGTGAAGATTCTCGACTCCATTTGTTTCCAAAGCCGCCGGTATTGATTCCGCCGGAAACCCGTCAGGAACGAGCCCCACGGCCGCCCCGCGGCTTCTTGTGGTATGACGGTCCGGAACCGCCGCCGCGACTATCCTTACGGTAGCCGCCACGGCCCGAACCGCCACCCTTCCTGTCGTCCTCATACGGCCTCTTACTAGATGGCTTGTATGTGGACGAACGGCCAGGTCCTTGCGCTCCGGATGGCCTATGGGCATCACGGGCAGAAGGACGGAAGGGCGATCTAGGACGCTGCCTCTGCTGGTCCTGTCTGTGTTGACGGTAGGACTGTTGCGGCTGAGTCCTCTTGGTCGACTTCCACGACTTGCCGACCACCTCTTGCTCCGCCACCATCGATGCCACTTTAGAGAGCGCTTGTCGTGCCGAGCCGCCGAACAAGCCTGGACCAATGAAAGGCGCAGAAGATAACGCTGCCCTCATTTCCGGTCCTGGTTCCACACAATCGAGAACCATTCTCCGTCGCTCTGCTAAAGTTCTTGTGATCACCCTGGCCAGGCAATCCTGAGACAGGCGCATGGTGTCCCGAACAACTCCGGGAGCAGCCTCTGGCACCTGTCCGCCTTCCGCCGTGCAGTCCAGCATACCCTGCAGGACGGTACACCCGTGCGACAGCGCAGCCATGGCCGCCCTAGCCGCATCCTCAATGAGCGTGAGCTCATTAAACGGGTCTTTGTTGGTCTGGGAAACCAAGGGACGTGACCGCCCCTTGGCCTTCCCAGCCAACGGCCTATTCAGCGCCTCACGTTCCGCAACGGAAAGCCGTGGAACCCTGGCGTATTGATGATAGGCCTGCTCCGGAAAACGGACCCTACTCCTTATCCCCTTCGGGGCCTTGGGCAATGCATAGTCTGGCTGAACCAGACGATATGCCGCAACTTCCAACATGTCAGAAGTCTGCGAGTCCAAGGGGAGTGTAGGCATGGCCGAAGAGCCACTGGACAGAGCGCTAGCCGCACGCTCTGACATCCGCTCCATCGCCGGATCGCGCTGAGATCCGAGATCCGATGCCAACCCGAGACGATTGGTCATCCATCCTAGGACCTGCACCCATTCAGCCTCGGCGCAGAAAGCGGAATCGTCCATTAAAGAGCTTCCGTTTTCATCTTCCCTCTCACCCTTAGATGAGAGGGCCACCGACGATCCATGCTGAGCGCTACGATAAACGTCTCTGCCAGGACAGAGCGCATCCGTAGCGCGACTACCGGCGGCACCAGTATCCAACGACCCGTCGGATACGGATTCTCCGCAGTCCATCGGCTCCAACACGGGATCCGGGACTACGACCGCCTTAATCACGGCTGGCACGGTAACTCCGATAGGAGCCGCACCCAACGCCGTCGGGATAGCCGTCGGAACCGCAAACCACGGCTCCGCCGGCATATCCGGTTGCACAAGTGACGGATGAAAAATGCCCGACGGAACGTCGACATCACCATCCGCCTGGCAAACCTGTACAAATCCCGAGGGAGACCCCTGGGACGTACTCGGCATTGCCGACATTGAAAGATCCGGCATGCCGGAATCTTCCATCAACAGGAACTCTTCTTCCTCTGCCGACGGCTCTTGAGCCGAGGCCAGAGAAAGGTCAGGTGCATGGCCCTCAGCAAAACTAGCCGGGCCACCTAATGGTTGCCCTGCACCAGCTTGCCTCACCGGACCCGTGGACTGTAACGAATCAAACATGGCCTTGAACTGGGCCGCCCATACGCCCAGTGCTGAATCCATCCTCTCATTCAGCCGACCTTCCAGTCCAACCAACGACGCCTGCTGACGCTTCACTGTCTTATCCTTCTCTATGCGCTCCAGCCTCGCCCGTCGATCCCTGTCAAACTCAGCCACCATTGCCGACGACCACTTGGCGCACACATCACACGGACTGCCGACCTTACACCTCGCACACGCCACACAGTGATGTCCAAGATACTTGCGTTTCATGAACCTATTACACTTCTGGCACAAAGTGTCCGGGTTCTTCGGTTTCTGCGAACACAGAGGAGAATTAAAACGCTGCACATGACAAGTGATGACGAGCAATACGCACAATAGACTTGATAGTTAAGATTTCTTAAACACATTAACTTTCTCTTAAATTAATGATAACAAGTCTTAGGCAGGAAATATTTGAAACTTTTTTGAGTGAAAATTTTACAAAACACAACTCAGCCTTTAACTAGCGTTAAATAACCAAGAAAACCTCGCCGATCACTACAAACACCCTCGACAATGAAGCGAGAGCTAAAATCGGCGATAACAGAGTGCCTGGATACCCCAAGCCAATAACGACATATTACATGGGCGCCGCCATCTTGGCTAAGGACGCATCCATCTTAGAGGAACCGAGTCGCAAGAGAAAATTAACCGAGTACCCGAATTAAAACTAAAAGTTAACGGGTACAGAAGCGACTCCAACAATGGCTACCATTATAAATCAATGTGCCAATTTAAGGAAATTTCAAACAGGCATTATGGCACGAATGTATAAATTCTAGATTGATACAACCTGCCCCTGTGATGATTTTCCAAGTTCCTCCATTAGTCCAGCGATGGCTTTCACAAACACGCGCTAAAACTGCTTAATTTATCAATAAATTGACACTCTAAACACATGCGACTTGAAACAAGCGCAAAATAAACGAATCTGACTGTGATTGGGAATAGACTCGGTACCTGCGGCTATGGTATTCCCGGACACAGTATGGGCAGGACCAGGAGAGTGCGGAGTTTTAATTGTTTATTTTGACCTAGACTGGATAATAGACATTATCATAATAGTACATCTGGTAAGTATTATTCGAAGTAGAACCATGGTTCGGTTCGCGTGCATTGGATTCGTGTGGTTCGTGAACCATACATAAGCTAACTCTTTCACCAATGAATTCCCATATCTAATTTTAGGAAACCCACACAGGAAAACTGTTGAATATTTTGAAATTATTTTGACTAGAAGCTGTTGCTGCCTTAGGAAGCAACAGCTTCCAGTCAAATTAATTCCAAAATATTCAACAGAGTAAGTTTTATATCATAAAGAATTGACTTTTTGAGGGATTTGGTGGTGAAAGGGCTAATAGAAAATCTCAGAATATGAATATGACCATGCATGGAACTTAGCTCGCTAAGAATCTTTCTTTTCTAACATTTGTTGTCAGAATTGTTATTTGTGTTTTTCTACCATTTAGCCAGTAAAGCCACCTGCCTTGAAAGGCTACTTTCTGTTAGGAGTAATTTCTCACATACAATAGCATACTAAAAAGGTTTGTGAACTAGTTCATGGTTCGGACATCTGTATCATGAACCGGTTCGATTCGTAAAATCCTCACGAACCTCGGCCCTATTATTTATAATGTAGGTGTGTTTGTTACTCACACGTATATCATAGCCAATGCCATGTGCACGACACATCTGGAAAAACACGCTGTAATGAACCACGGCTAAATTTGTGTGCAAAAGACGGGTACTCATCACTCCATAACGACTAGGAACTTGTAGTGTTTGCTAAGAAAAAAAAATTATCATGAAATATAGGTATATTTCTAGTAAATATTAATCCCTTGAACAGTGAAGTAACAGCATAATAATTTTCGACGTGCATAAAGGAAGGTGTCAAATATTTTGAAATTAATTGAATAGGAACCTGTTGCTGCCATTCCTTCTTGTGTCTACAGTCCCTCAATACTACACATATTAACTAACTTTAATTGTCAAGATTTCTTTATAAAATGATAATCTTTGCAGTCCAACAGAAGACACTATTCTCGGAAATTTACCATTGAAATTTACATATTGTAAATAGCTTTCTGTTTTTCTGCAAATGGACATTCCTCAAGACAAGTACAGCTGACGTTTTCCAGCTTGAAGAGTAAACTTTGAATGCTTTCAAGGACAAATCCCTGAAAAAGTAAATTGATTACGATATAAATTAGGGCCGGGGCGAGCATTCGAATGTTCGAACAATCGTGAACTCTGGGAAGACGAATCATATTCGAACATTTATTTGACGAATCTTGCGGTTCGCGAACCATACAATAATTTTTTTACGCATGTAGTTTCAATCTCTCTAAGGCAAATATATACGGAAATCATGACGAAAACGATTTACTAAGCACTTATTCTAGCCATATATAAGTTTTGAATGATAAACCATAATTCAGATTTACGACAATATTTTGAATTATTTTCCGAGTAAGTTCAACCCACACCCATGATAGCGTAATCGTCCTAGAGTAACACATACCTTCCTCGCTTAAATGGTTTAATTTACTGGTAAATATCGACATTACAAGCCAATAAAATGTTGTTATGTGTATTACACCATCTCCACATATTACAGGCTTATAAGGTCTATGCAGCGCGCATGCTCTGTCAAAGAAAAGGCGAACGTGACATATTTTCTTTGTTATTTGCAAAATCGGCCATAATTTCCGAGAAATGATACAGTGTTCAAATTATTCTTCTAATCACTCTTCCATTATGTTTTCTTTGGCTATTATAATAAACACCAGCCAGTATATCCAATCAAAATGCGATGTGCTTTCTCTGATTAAAATCGAGGATGTTCAGCGCGCAATTGTTACTACCGCAAATTGGTCAATGTCGTGAAATGCTAGATATAGATATACAATTACAGTATAGATCGCACTAAATGAACTACCAGTAAAACCGCTGTTTAGAACAGTTTTCTCGACCAACTGCGTTTATTTGGGTGTATTTTTTTGCAAAATGTTATGTATTCTAATTATCTAGTAATATCTTGATACAAAATCCAGTTCAAAGTAGCTGAGAATTTGTATTCAGCAAAACTATTTTAGCTGTTTAAACTCAAGGAGAGCTATCAGATCTAGATATCTGTGTTGTTTAGATGAGGTTCCCGTACTAGCCTGGTTCCCTGTATCGATTTATTTAACTAGTGTCATCTATAAAACGGCAAGAAGTAATCAACTAACCATGCAATGAAACTTAATTGAGTGTATTGAACTTATCTGGCTGTTATATACTAACCATTTGTTGTGTATTTTGTCACTAAAGCCACTTGGAATTTGCAAATGATTTTGTGAGTCACAATATTTCTAATTCTATTTCATCAGTTCAGATTTTGAATATTAGACGGTTCGTGAACCGGTTCGCGAACCGGACTAGCATATCACGAACCGGTTCGGTTCGTGAAAACTTCATGAACCACAGCCCTAATATAAGTGTTATTCTGTTGAATATTTTGAGATTAATTTGACTAATGTCTTCCAGGTAAATTAATTTCAAACTATTCACAGGTATCCTGTATGCTTGTTTTTAAAATAAGGAATTTCATTGGGTGAAAGGGTTAAAGGTCAAGAAAATTCAAATAGTCACATAGCCAGTGTCCATTTGCAGGGCAAGAGAAGACTATTTAAAAAATATTGACGACTAAAATGACTGGCTTGATAATCAACCCAGTCATTTCAGTCGTAAATTTTCAAAAATATTCCCGTGACTTGCAAATCGACATCTCTTATGGCAGAATTAACATTTTCTTGACCAAATTTGAGGATTAAAGGGTTACTGTACCTCATCAGCATCAGGACTGACAAATCTACGCTTGGGTTGATACAGTTCTGAGTTGCACTTTGATGTGTAGAATACGTGTGACAC
This sequence comes from Chaetoderma sp. LZ-2023a, assembly GCA_034401795.1. Classification (NCBI taxonomy): domain Eukaryota; kingdom Metazoa; phylum Mollusca; class Caudofoveata; order Chaetodermatida; family Chaetodermatidae; genus Chaetoderma; species Chaetoderma sp. LZ-2023a. The sequence continues at coordinate 31,316,794 of CM067360.1, read as the reverse complement.
TGGGTTAAACACACCCTTGCTAATGAATGCCATTAACTGTAACATGGCTACACTGTCGCTGTAGTTCATGCTCAAGTCTATAGCCCAGACCTGTTGGTGAAGCTGCATAATGGATCAGAAATACAAGATCAATCAGAGATTGTAGACACTCACCCTCACATCTTTGTCACATTGTAAAGAAACCGGGGGGGGGGGGGGGGGCTGGGCTGCTGCTGCTTTGAGTTAAATTAATTTTAAAATATTTAGCAGAATGTTTATTATGCAGTGGTCTATTAGAATGTTCATTTGTTGGCGAAGAGAAGACGATTTTTTGAAAAGTTACCATTGAAATGACTGGCTCGATAACCGAACCAGTCATTCAACGGGTACTTTTTCATAAATAGTCTTCTTGTGGCCTGCAAATGGACTTTCAATAAGCAAATATTTTGATATTTTTGACCACATTGAGCTATTAAAGGGTTAAGTTGACAGGCATACAATTTGTACAGTTTTGTGAGACTTTTTGATTATCATGACAGATTTAGATGATTATGACTATGATGTCAGCTAACATGAGATATAGTTAATTATGACATCAGATACTTAAGTGACAGATTTGATATTAACCTTTAATCCTAGAATTTATTCAAGAAAAATTTCAATTTTCTCACAGGAAATGTCCATTTGCAGACCAAGAGAAGACTATTTTTGAAAATTTACCACTGGAATGACTGGCTCTTCTAACCGAGCCAGTCATTCCAGTGGTAAATTTTCAAAAATAGTCTTCTCTTGGTCTGCAAATGGACATTTCTCAAGACAAATGCAGAAGCCAATTATGGCTTATATAAGTGTTAACGGATTACTGCTCAAACCAGCCAAGACCAGCCTCTGCAGTAGTCTTAAGGAATAATGATTTGCAGGTAAAAATAATTTTTTTGAAAACTTATCACTTGAATGCCTGGCTCGATAATTGATCCAGTCATTCTAGTCATAAATTTTCAAAAATACTCTTCTCATTACCTGCAGATAGACATTCAATAATGAAATACTTTTATTTTATTGCCCAAATTTGGCCAGTAAAGGATTAATCATCAAGTCAGCAGCCATACAGGTAACAGCAAACATGCTTACATGAACACATATTTAAAACTAACATAATTTGTTGTATGTCCTACAGTGTACTTACAGTTTTTGGATCTATAAATGTGACAAAGTCAATGCTGAAATGGCCGACAATGGTTCTATTTTTGCATGCTTGCGTTATCTTCTGACAAGCAGTGTTCAGAATATGGGGATCAACGGATGATTGCGGAACCGATATACCCCAGGATGCAAATGGTGACTCTGCATGGATCTGATCACCGCAGCATAGCATGTGTGGCTGACCTAAAACAGAGCTAACAAGTATTATGTAAGTATTGGTTTGCAATAGATGTTCCCTATATTTAGCTACCAGGTGAGGTAATTTAATGCTACGTTTCAACAATTTTCAGCAAGCACAAAAAGACGCATAATTACACCAGAAATTGATAGAGAAAACATGCAACATAAACTTGATCTAACCTTTTAAAATGAATCAATGTATCAAATTTCAGTTCAATATCTCGGAGAGTGAAGAAAGTGTGGAAATGTGATAGTTTCGTTTTGACAAGTGGTGTAACCACATAAAATACTGACAGGAACAGCTGGAACTCAAACTTATCTGTTATTCCCCATATTAAAGCACCAGACCTATTTTCAGTTCAATACTTAATGGAAATCTGGGAAATAAATTTGGTGTTTATGTCTAAAATGGGAATAACTTCATAAAAATATAGGGAAATGGTTGAAACTCAAATTTGATCTGTAACTTCTGATACTAAAGCAATGTTTCAATTTTCAGTTTGAAAAAAGTCGGGAAAACCAGATGGAAAGCCATATGGATGAAAATACAGACTGACAGATGGATGGACAGATGGAGAGCAACACACATAGTCTTCCCGGTTTTCCAGTAGGACAATATTTTGAAGGACAGTAAGAGAAAATATCTGATATGTTTCATAGTTCCTAAGTCAAAAAGGGGCATAACTCCATAAAGAAATCAACAAAACCTGCTGACACTCGACTTTGATCTGTAATTCCTCATACTAATGCGATGTACCAATTTTCAGTCAGACAACTTGAACGACAGATGAAAAACGTCTGGCAAACTGATAACTTTAGTGTTTCAAGTCTAAATGTGGCATCACTCAATAAAACATTTGATTTGTAATTCATTATAATAAAACAATTTACCGATTTTGAGTTAACTAGCAGAAGCATTGTAGTGGCAAATACACATATGGATGGCCATATATGGTGAGCAAGATGTACATTTAATTAGGCCCTAAATAATAACCTTCTTCCTGGCCCAAGGTGAAACTGCCCATGGAGTTTCATCAATGTACTGTATGAGTCGAAATAGAGGAATGCAGTTTTAGCCATGGGGTGAAAGGGTTAACTAATATTGAATCAATTATAAAATTTTTAATAACAAACCTTTAGGGTCAATGAACATATCAACAGAAATTGCTGTCATACTCTCGACTGGTGGACATGCTTCAATGATTCCACCTTGACCCAGATAAGAGTCGAGGAACTTCTCCCATGTAGGGAAAACATTCTTGCTCACTGGAATGGCATGCTTAGCAAGAATATCTGGAAGTTCCGCAAATATCTTCAGGTATGCTGCTTCCTGAAATAGCAAGGATGAATCTACACTCAGACCTATCTATAAAGACCAACTATATTTTGGGACCAAATTTTGAGAATTTTAATCACTTGTCCTCGAGCAAAGGACATTTCCAGTTTTCGCTATGCCCTGCCACCTCTAGCTAAGCTCCACCCACACTTCGCCATGTTGGGATTGATCGATCCACGAATGCCCTAACTATCAATTTCCTTAAATCTATACAGGTAAGCTGTTGAATATTTTGTAATTAATTTGACTGGGTGCTGTTGCATAGGCAGCAACAGCATGCAGTCAAATTAGTTTCAAAATATTCAACAAAATATGTATTAAATAGTAAATAATAGTATTATAGTACAATTTGTACAACAACGCATAGCCCGTCTTCAAATATGCGTTGGTGACATCATTCATTATCATGTTATTCTACACATCACGTAGTTGATTATATGACATCATATGCTAGATGAATAAAGTGGAATCAAAAAAGCATCCGCTTTTGTTTCTACAAGAATTGATAATACTTACCAGATGTCCTATTATGATAATGTCTATTATCTAGTTTAGCTCAAAATAAACAATTAAAACTCTGCACTCTCCATGGTCCTGCCCATACTGTGTCAGGGAATTACCATAGCCTCCAGGTGCCGAGTCAATTCCCAACAGTCAGATTCGTCTTATATTTGTCTTGACAAACAGCGAAAGCAGCTCAGCCTGACCTCAGCGGGGCGGCTGAGAGGGGCCATAGTACATCTGACAAGTATTATCAATTCTCGCAGAAACAAAAGCGGACGCTTTTTTTATTCTACTTTGAATAATACTTACCAGATGTACTATTATGATAAATTCCGGATTTCGACAGCCAAGAAACTCTGGTGGGAGGAGGTGAGACTTGAAACAGGTTGTGAAGAGACTGGAACCCCAGCATATGCTTGCGTCCCACCATCTGACCCATAGAGTGCTAAACTTCCATGGTCTAGACCGCGCTCCCCCCACCCCCCTCATTTGTCTGGACAAATTCCAGAGGGCTGTCAAAAAGGGGAGGCAACACCCACCAGACCCATGTCAGCCCTAAGTCTCAGCTAAGGCAGTCCAGTAGAGTGCAAAGAAGCTACTACAACTTCTAACTTTGAAAAAATATCAGTATGTCGACTAGATTTTCAAATTGGAATGAGTCTAATGTCTGGTTGACAGGATAAGAATACTCTTGTACCAGACTATTTACCTAAGCAGTCTGGTATTTCGACTGTAAGTAAATATATTTATAGTCACTTAATTAATGTAAACACTCACCATTTTTGAGTGCTTGATCTTTTCTTGATCATCACAGGAGCTTGGCCCAATCCACGGTCGTACTCAGTCATGTGCATAGCGTTTGTTCAGTGTAGGCGGAAGACTTTAGTGATGTCTGCGAAGTAGTGGTCGGACGTGGCTTAGTTTAGGCTTGACAGATTGGCGACGGCTACCGGATTAAGTGAGCTGGAGATGTCGCAAAGGTAGAAATCAGTGAATGACGACTCGGCATGCCATTGTGCTACAGACATCACCTCCTCTAATGAGACACCCTTATAAAGGGCCGATGATGCTGCTAGTGCTCGGACCTGATGGGCAATCGCATGATCAATTTGCTTTCCTGTAGCGATTTTGTGTGACATCTTAATAGCGTCAACTATCCAACGAGAAATAGTATCTTTCGAGGCACGTAAATGGGGAGCTTTGAGACATAACCACAGAGATTTCGGGTCGTCCCTCCACTCATTAGTACGTTTCTTATACATTTTAAGACATCTGACAGGACACCAAACAGAAGAGTTTGGGTCATGTCTAGTTAAACTTGGCAAATTGATCGGCTGTCCTGGATATTTAAGTGACTGATTCTTTGACAGGAAACAAAGACGTGGAAGTAGTCGTAAACCTTCACCCGTGATGACAAAACGGTCTTGTTCGGCAGAAAGCGCATGAATTTCGCTTCTCCTTCTCGCAGACGCTGCTGCAACCAAGAAAACTGATTTAATAGTTAACAGTTTAATATCAATAGATCTAATCGGTTCAAAAGGAGCTTGTCCTAAAACCTGTAGAACAAGATATAGATTCCATGATGGGATAGGAATTGGCTGGCTGTCTAGGTCGCAGATTGCTCATTCCTTTGATAACTTCATTCAAGGTGTCATTCTCCACTCCTTCAACAGTGAGACTGGGAATGACTGAAGCTAATGCAGACTTATATGCTGCTAGGGTGGAAGGTACAAGTTTGTCAACTTCGTATAAATAACAGATAAAATCTGCTACGTGTTGAACAGATGCAGAAAAGGGATTAATATCTCCTCTCTCACACCACTGTGCAAATTTGTTGATTCTATAATTATATGTCTTTGTGGTTGAAACTCTTCTGGCTGAAGCAACAAACTTCGCTGCTTGCTCAGAAAAACCACCCTCAATTGCACGCTGCTTGACAACATCCATGCAGTCAATTTGAACATTTCCGGTCTGTCGTGGAGGTACAGACCCTTGTTCTGAGAGATTAGATCTCTGGCGTCTGGCAGAGAGACTGGATTGCAGACCAGAAGGTCCAGCAGATCCGTAAACCATGATCGGCCTGGCCAATACGGGCGATCAGTAGTACCTGGCACTCCCCCTCTCTTATTTTTGCCAGAACTTTCGGGATGAGAATTGTTGGAGGGTACGCATACGCGTACATCCCCTCCCAACTTATTGCCAGTGCGTCTACTGCTAAGGCTAACGGGTCCGGGATCGGTGACACGTAAGTGACCATCTTTGCGTTTTGACTCATCGCAAACAGGTCGACATTTGGCTTGCCCCATTGTTTGAATAAAACCTCCGCTACCGATTGGTTGAGCTGCCATTCCGTCGGACGACAAACCGTCCTTCGACTGAGAGCATCCGCTAGGATGTTCAATCTTCCTGGAATGTGTGCTGCCCGAAGAATAATATTCTTCTCTTGGCACCACAGCAGAAGGTTCCAAACCATCATACACAACTCTGGTGATCTCGTGCCGCCCTGGCGGTTCAAATAAGACACCACTGTCGAGTTGTCTGTCCTTATTAGGACAACTTTGCCTTGAATCAGGCTCTCGAACTTTCGAAGTGCTAATACCACCGCTAGTAGTTCGAGCACATTGATATGTTTCTGCGCATTGGTCCGATCGCATTCCCCTGACACTGACTGATTGTCCAATACAGCTCCCCAACCCGTCAACGATGCATCCGTAAAGATGGACATCTGAGGTTGAGGAGGTTGTAGCAGAACACCTCGCAGGAGATTCTGTTCGGATAACCACCACTGAAGGTGGAATATCAATGGTTCTTTGACTGGAATCCTCAGAGATAACGGATCCGTTTTCTGAGACCAGAATGACATTAGATACATCTGAATTGGCCTGCGCCTGAGTGCCGCATATGGAACCACCCTCTCCAGAGATACTAGTAACCCCAGTATCCTGAGAAACTGGCGCGCCGTCAGATAGGCTCCTAGAGAAACCGACTCCAGAACTGCAATCAGGCTTTTGACTCTGCTCTCCGCCGGAAAAGCTACGCCGTCCCTGAGATTGAAAAAGATTCCCAGATAGACAAACTCCTGGGATGGAGTCAGTTCTGACTTCTCTAGATTTACAATCCACCCTAGATCCTTTAATAAGGCTAGGACTACCTGCAGATTGCTGCGCAGAGTGACTGGATTCCCCGCCTTTAGCAGCCAGTCGTCTATGTACGTGTGAACAGCTATGTTTCTCCTGTGAAGTAAAGAAGTCATGGCGAGAACCACCTTGGTGAAGACCCTCGGAGCTGTGGTCAGGCTGAACGGGAGAGCATTGAATTCCCAAACATTGTCTTGGAATGCAAAGCGAAGGTACTTCTGAAAAGGAATTGACATTGGAATATGAAAATATGCATCCTTCAGATCTATCGACACTCCCCACATGCCTTTCCTCAGCCCTGTCATTACTGCTGCAACCGTCTCCATCTGAAATTTGGGAGAAAGAATAAACTTGTTCAACGGTTTGAGATTGAGAATTGATCTCGATCCTCCGGGATGCTTCGGAACGAGGAACATGATCGAATAGAAGCCCGGAGAAGACTGATCCTTGACTAAATGAATGGCCTTCTTCTGATGAAGAGATTGTATTTCTAACCGAATGGCGTCTAGACGATCTGATTCTCTTGGAACAGGAGTCCATATTGGAGTCGAGGTTAACGGAACTAATGATTGATGGATGAGCCAGTCCGGATCGTAGCCGTTTCTTATCCACTGACAAACTAAACAGTCGCGCACGACCTGTTCCCATTGGTTTAGGAATAGCTGAAGTCTGCCTCCGACGGAAGGAATCTGCACACAATTGTCGGTCAAGATTAGTCGACAAGACGCTAAATCGCTTGGGTGAAGATTCTCGACTCCATCTGTCTCCGAAGCCATCGGTAGTGGTTCCGCCGGAAACCCATCAGGAACGAGCCCCGCGGCTTCTTGTGGTACGACGGTCCGGAACCGCCGCCACGGCTATCCTTACGGTAGCCGCCTCGGCCCGAACCGCCACCCTTCCTGTCTTCCTCATACGGCCGCTTACTAGAGGACTTGTATGAGGACGAACGGCCAGGTCCTTGCGATCCGGATGACCTATGGGCATCACGGCCAGAAGGACGGAAGGGCGATCTAGGACGCTGTCTCTGCTGCTCCTGTCTATGCTGACGGTAGGACTGTTGTGGCTGAGTCCTCTTAGTCGACTTCCACGACTTGCCGACCACTTCTTGCTCCGCCACCATTGACGCAACCTTGGAGAGCGCTTGTCGTGCCGAGCCACCGAACAAGCCTGGACCAATGAAGGGCGCAGAAGATAATGCAGCCCTCATTTCCGGTCCTGGTACTACACAATCGAGAACCATTCTCCGTCGCTCTGCCAACGTTCTAGTGATTACCCTGGCCAGGCAATCCTGAGACAGGCGCATGGTGTCCCGAATAACTCCGGGAGCAGCCTCTGGCACCTGTCCGCCTTCCGCCGTGCAGTCCAGCATACCCTGCAAGACGGTACACCCGTGCGACAGCGCAGCCATGGCTGCCCTGGCCGCATCCTCAATGAGCGTAAGCTCATTGAACGGGTCTTTGTTGGTCTGCGAAACCAAGGGACGTGACCGCCCCTTAGCCTTCCCAGCCAACGGCCTATTCAGCGCCTCTCGTTCCGCAACGGAAAGCCGTGGAACCCGGGCATACTGATGATAGGCCAGCTCCGGAAAACGGAACCTACTCCTTATCCCCTTCGGGGCCTTTGGTAATGCATAGTCTGGCTGAACCAGACGGTATGCCGCAACCTCCAACATGTCAGAAGTCTGCGTATCCAATGGGAGTGTCGGCATGGCAGAAGAGCCACTTGACAGAGCGCTAGCCGCACGCTCTGAGATCCTAGATCAGATGCCAACCCGAGACGATTGGTCATCCATCCAAGGACCTGCACCCATTCAGCTTCGGTGCAGAAAATGGACTCGTCCATCAAAGAACTGCCGTTCTCATCCTCCCTCTCTCCCTTAGATGAGAGGGCCACCGACGATCCATGCTGGGCGTTACGATACGCGTCTCTGCCAGGACAGAGCGCATCCATAACGCGACTACCGGCGGCACCGGTGTCTAGCGAATCGCCAGACACGGATTCCCCGCAATCCATCGGCTCCCGCACGGGATCCGGGACTACGACCACCTTAACTACGGCTGGCACCTAACGCCGCCGGGATACCAGCAGGAACCGCAAAACACGGCTCCGCCGGCATTGCCGGTTGCACAAATAGCGGATGGAATATGCCCGACGGAACGTCAACATCACCATCCGCCTGGCAAACCCGTACAAATCCCGAGGGCGACCCCTGGGACGTACTAGGCATTGCTGTCATCGAAAGATCCGGCATGCCGGAATCCTCCATCAGCAGCAGATCTTCCTCCTCTACCGTCGGCTCTTGAGCCAAGGACAGAGAAGGGGCAGGTGCATGCCCCTCAGCAGAACTAGCCGGACCACCTAATGGTTGTCCTGCACCAGCTTGCCTCACCGGGACCGTGGACTGCAACGAGTCAAACATCGCCTTGAACTGGGCTGCCCATACGCCCAGCGCTGAATCCATTCGTTCATTCAGACGACCTTCAAGTCCCATAAGAGACGCCTGCTGCACCTTCGCTGCCTTGTCCTTCGCGATCCTCTCCAGCCTCGCACGTCGATCCCTGTCAAACTCTGCCACCATTGCCGACGACCACTTCACGCACACATCACAAGGGCTGCCGACCTTACACTGAGCGCACGCCACACAGTGATGTCCCAAGTACTTCCGCTTCATGAACCTGTTGCACTTCTGGCACAACGTGTCCGGATTCTTAGGTTTCTGCGAACACAGAGAAAAATTAAAACGCTGCACATGACAAATGATGACGAGCAATACGCACAATCGACTTGATAGTTAAGATTTCTTAAACACATTAACTTTCTCTTAAATTAATGATAATCAATTTCTTAGGCAGGAAATATTTGAAACTTTTTTTGAGTGAAAATTTTTTAAAACACACAACTCAGCCTTTAACTAGCGTTAAATAACCAAGGCTACATCGCCGATCGCTACAAACACCCTCGACAATGAAGCGAAAGCTAAAAATCGGCGATAAACAGAGTGCATAGACACACCAAGCCAAGAACGACATAATACATGGGCGCCGCCATCTTGGCCAAGGGCGCATCCATCTTTAGAGGAACCGAGTCGCAAGAGAAAATTAACCGAGTACCCGAATTAAACTAAAAGTTAACGGGTACAGAAGCGACTCCAACAATGGCTAACATTTTAAAACAATGTGCCAATTTAAGGAAATTTCAAACAGTATTTATGGCACGAATGTATAAATTCTAGATTGATACAACCTGCCCCTGTGATGATTTTCCTAGTTCCTCCATGAAGCCACCGATGTAATCCTTCCTAACAACCGATAACCTCTTAAATTATCTAAAATTTGAGCACACTAAAATTGCGAATTTGACAAAAACGCAAAATAGACGAATCTGACTGATTGGGAATTGACTCGGTACCTGCGGCTATGGTATTCCCGGACACAGTAGGGGCAGGACCAGGAGAGTGCGGAGTTTTAATTGTTTATTTTGAGCTAGACTAGATAATAGACATTATCATAATAGTACATCTGGTAAGTATTATTCGAAGTAGAAAACCACTTCGGTGAAGACCTTCGGGGCTGTGGTCAGACCGAACGGTAATGCATTGAACTCCTAGACCTTGTCTTGGAACGCAAAACGAAGATACGTCTGAAAAGGAATTGGCATTGGAATATGAAAATATGCATCCTTAAGATCTATCGTCACAGTCGCTATCTGAAATTTTGGTGAAAGAATAAACTTGTTCAGCAGTTTGAGGTTGAGAATCGGTCTCCAACCTCCGGTGCATTTCGAAATGAGGAAAATTATCAAATAGAAGCACAGAGAGGATTGATTGCGGACTAAATGAATCGCATTCTTTCATTGAAGATCTTCGATTTCTGAGCAAATGACCTCTAGATGATCGGATTCCCATGGAATGGGAGTCCACATGGGAGTCGACGTTAATGGAACTAATGATTGACAGATGAGTCAGTCCAGTTCGTAGCCGTTTCTTAGCCAATGACAGACTAAACAATCTTGCACGACCTGTTCCCACTGCTTTGAGAACACCTGATGGAAGGAATCTGTACACAGCTCATGGTCAATGATGCGCGACAAGACGTTAATTCGCTTTGGTGAAGATCTTTGACTCCCTGCGTTCCTGGCACCACCGGTATGGGTCTCGCCGGAAGCCCGTCAGGACCGTCCGCCACAGCCACCTCATGGCTTCTTGGAATATGATGGACTGGAACCGCCACCACGGCTATCCTTACGGTAGCCGCTGCATACCAACCCACCACCCTTCCTGTTGTCTTCATATGGCCTCTTATGGGAGGGCTTATATGATGACAAACGGCCAGGTCAATGAGAACCGGATCACGGCCAGACGGACGGAAGGGCGATCTTTGTTGCTGCCTCTGCTACTCCTGATGGTGCTACTTATAGGACTGCTGCAGCTGAGTCCTCTTCGTTGACTTCCATGACTTGCCAACAACTTCCTGCTCTGCAACCATGGATGCTCCAAACAAGCCCGGACCAATGAATGGTGCAGAAGGCAAAACAGCCCTCATCTCTGGGCCTGGTTCTACACAATCGAGACCCATTCTCCTCCGCTCCACCAATGATCTTGTGATCACCCTGGCCAGGCAATCTTGGGATAAGCGCATGGTGTCCTGGATAAAGCCGTGAGCAGCCTCTGGCACTTCCCCACCTTCTGACATGCAGGTCAGCATCCCGTGCAAGACGGTACAGCCATGGGAAAGAGTGGCCATAGCAGCTCTCGCCGCATTCCCAATAAGCGTTAGCTCATTGAAGGCATCTTTATTAGACTGAGAAACCAAGGGTCGAGAACGACCCTTGGATTTCCCAGGTCATGGCCTATTCAGTGCTTCACGTTCTCTGACTGAAAGCCGAGGAACCTGGGTATATGGATGATAGGCCGGCTCTGGAAAGCAGACCCTACTTCTAATCCCCTTATAGGCCTTGGGTAACGTGTACTCCGGCTGAACCAGCCAGTATGCCGAGACTTCCAATATGTCAGAAGTCTGAGTGTTCAAGGGTAGAGTAAACGAAATCTAGGATTTCTTTTTTCACGAGAGAGTTGATACTTACCTCCCTAATACTTTTGATATTGCTAAATATTGGCGTTCACTCAATAAAACACTCAGATTAAAAACAGTTAGGTGCCCCTACTGGGCAGGTAGACAGAGGTAGTCCGGCGGATGCCAGCCCCACCACCGCGCATGCGCCGACTACTACTTCCTCTGACTAATTTATTGGCTGACACACATGCAACTACTAAGAGCCTGAAGACCGAGCCTCTGTGGGGTGGAGAGGCCGGGTCCGTATCTAGGGAGGTAAGTATCAACTCTCTCGTGAAAAAAGAAATCCTAGATTTCGTTTATTTCATATCCAGAGTATACTTACCTCCCTAATACTTTTGATATTGCCAGAATTCGAAGGTGAATCTGGCGGGAGGGAGGCGAGGTCAAAAGACCAGCTCTTCCCTATACGCTTTCACGCGTTTACGGCACTTAAAAATGTCTGAAACTGTGTGAGAACACAGTCAGGATTTGACAAACCATCGGATAACACAACCGATGCATGAGAGATGACCGAATGTCATATGCACTCCCCCCCCCCTGGGAGGAAGACTAGATGACCTCAATGTCCTATACGCTCTCTACGTACTAGTGCCACGCAATACAGGACAGAGACGAAAGTACTCCATTTTCGTATATTCTCTATGAACCACAACCCACACAAACCATCACCATATTAATAATTACGGGTAACGTGACAATACATTTAACAATGAACAACACATAAACAAGACTGACCTTGTTGAACTTGGAAGCTGTCATCACGTTCCCAGTAGAGAAGCCTGATGCAGTCCCGACAAGTGGTTGTTACCATAACTTAAATGTGATGTATATCAGCAACGAGGAAACTCTCCTCATAAAACATACAGGCGATTATGGTTTCAAAATCGACAAGGCGAGAGGATTTGAGGTGTCACGGAGGTAATGGTCTGTAAAACTTGACTCACAGTGCCACTGAGCCACGGACATAATGTCATCCACAGGGACCCCACTAAATAGGGCAGTGGATGCCACGACACCGCGGACACTGTGAGCCTTGGCCACATCAACCTGTCTCCCGGTGGCGGATTTGTGACAAAACTGAATACATTCTACAATCCACCTGGAAATGGTGTCCTTAGACGCCCTGCCATGGGGTTCAATATATGACAACCATAACGCTGACTGGTCAGTACGCCACTCCGAAGTACGCTGTTTGTACCGGAGCAGCACCTGTACGGGGCACCATACTTTAGAATTAGGATCATATCTAGCTAAAGATGGCAAAAAAATAGGTTGACCTGGATATTTCAAAGACTGATTCTTAGCCAAGAAATTAATCCTAGGTAGAAGCTTAAGGCCTTCCCCTGTAACCACAAAACGGTCATCCTCGGCTGATAAGGCGTGAATCTCACTCCTACGCCTTGCCGAGGCCGCAGCAATTAAAAACACAGTTTTAAGAGTCAACAATTTCATAGAAATGGAACTAAGTGGTTCAAAAGGCTTATCTCCTAGTACCTGAAGCACCAGAGATAAACTCCAGACTGGAATCAGTGGTGGATTCCTTGGTCTTAGATTGCCCATGCCTTTAATTAATACATTTAATGTACTTACTTCATCACTTCCCCTCTTAGCCAAGCAAGGAATAACAGTCATTAAAGCTGATTTATAACCAGCAATAGAGTTAGGCTTGAGGCTATAGGCATCATACAGGTGACAGAGGAAATCAGCTACTACCTGAAGAGATGAATCCATTGGATCAATACATCTTTTTGAGCACCACTCTGCAAATCCGTTGATTTTATAGTTATATGCTCTGGAGGTTGATCCCCTCCTGGCTTTGGCCATAAACATGGCCGCTTGCTCAGAAAAGCCCTCCTTAATTCTAGATTCCGTGACAACATCCATGCAGTCAATCGGAACATTGACGGATTGTCGTGAAGGGCCATGCCCTGGAAGATAAGGTCGTCCATCAGAGGCAGAGGAACCGGACTGCAGACCAGAAGGTCCAGCAGATCCGTATACCACGATCGGCTTGGCCAATCCGGGGCGATCAGAAGCACTTGGCACTCCTGCTGCCTGATTTTCTGAAGCACCTTTGGAATCAGGATTGCTGGAGGGAATGCGTATGCATACATTCCCGCCCAGCTGATAGCTAACGCATCTGTTGCGAAAGCGCTTGGGTCTGGAATCGGAGAGACGTACGTCGTCATCTTCGCATTCTTCTTCGTTGCGAACAAATCGATGTTAGGCTTCCCCGAATGGTCGAACAGATGATCCGCCACACATTGATTTAGTTGCCATTCGGTGGGTAAAATACTCATCCTTCGGCTCAATGAGTCTGCTAGCAGATTTAGCCTTCCCGGAATATGAACTGCTCTCAAGGTAATCCTGTGATCCAGGCACCAACAAAGCAATCTCAAAGTCATCATACAGAGACTGGGTGACTTCGTTCCGCCCTGGCGGTTTATGTAAGTCACTACTGTTGAGTTGTCTGAACGAATAAGAACAATCTTGTCCTGAACTTTCTGTAAGAAATGTTCCAGGCCCAGGACTACTGCTCTTAGCTCCAGTAGATTGATATGTTCCTTTGACTGATCCAGATCCCAAAGCCCTGATATTGTGGACTCTTCCAGACAAGCTCCCCACCCCTCCATCGATGCATCTGTATACACAGTCACCTGAGGGTGGGGAGGGGTTAGCAAAACCCCCAGAAAGAGATTCTCTATATTCAACCACCATTGCAGGTGGTGAATTAGAGGCGCCAACACTGACACGTTCGAGTCCAGCGAACCTGAATCTGGGTCCACTGTGTCATGAGAAACAACTGGATCGGGCGCCTGCGTAAGGCCGCCTGCGGAATGACTGGTTCCAATGAAACCATCAAACCCAGCATTCTCAAGTAAACCCGTGCCAGGACATGACGAGTGTCGCACACCGACTGTATTAAGGAGATGAGTCTCTGAACCCTCTCCTGAGTAGGATAAACATATCCCGTCTCCAGATCGAAGAACATGCCCAGGTAAACAAACTTCTGGGATGGAGTCAGCTCTGATTTTTGGAAATTGATTATCCAGCCCAAGTCCGTGAGAGTTTTCAAAACAATCTCCAGATTGGCCGATAACGTTTCCTGGGTGTGTGCTTTTAACAGCCAGTCATCTATGTACGTGTGGACTGCTATGCTTCTCCTGCGGAGGTACGCCGTGATCGCGAGAACCACATGGGTGAAGACCCGAGGAGCCGTGGAAATTCCGATGGGTAATACCCTGAATTCCCACTGTCTGCCCTGGAATGCAAATCTCAGGAAGCGATGGAAACTCCTCTCTATGGGAATGTGGAAATAAGCATCCTTCAAATCTATTGAAGCTGTCCACATTCCCTGCTCTAACCCCGCCAACACTGAGCGCACAGTCTCCATCTTGAAACTGGGCGTCTCTATGAACTTGTTCAATGGCTTGAGGTTGAGAATCGGCCTCCACCCTCCGGTGTTTTTTGTTACTAAGAACACGGTTGAATAGAAGCCCGGGCACCTCTGCGCCGGCTGAATAGCTCCTTTTTGTATGAGGGAATTTATCTCCTACTCGATACACAACCTTTGATCTGGATCTCTCGGAATCGGAGTCCAGATCGGCACGAGAGACAGTCGCGATGGCGCGCCTGTCATCCAATCGGGATGATACCCGACAGAAAGCCATCGCAAGACTAAACGGTCCTGAGTCAACCACTTCCACTCTGGCAAGCGGTCGGCCAAACGGCCGCCCACCGGTCCACCTAGGGAGAGAGGTGGACATAAGGAGTGCGAGAGTGGCACTGTCTTCTGGGCCAGAAACACCGGAGTGGTTCCCACCGTGGCAACCGGCCCATCAGGCCCGATTACCGCGACCAGATCCCCGCGCGCCACGCCCAGCACCGCGCGCACCTCGGTGCGCGGGTGGCTGTCTGACTGGCTGCGCCTGGTGAGCCTGCGCCCCCCTCGCTGCAGGCCGAATCGCACGCGGCCTAGGCCGTCGCTGCGATGGTGGCTGGCCTCTGACCTGGCCACCTCCACCTCGAGCCTGCAGGGGACAATACGCAGGGGGTGCTGCGCGAACGCTCGCACGACGGAGCACTTCAAATTGCTCGCGCAGCGCCCTCTGGTTGTTGACCAGAGTCACCGTCTCCTGGAGGTGCCTGCATCCCTCACCTCCAAAGAGACCAGGACCTGTCATAGGCGTACGCAGTAGCCTATTGTACAGGTCCTGGGACGGGCACAGATTGTCCAAGGCAAACGTGCGCCTCGCCCGGACACTCCTGGTCACCGCCCGCATCAAGCAGTCCAGAGCCAGGTTGATACCATCCTGGATGGCTCGCTGGACTGTGACCGGGCTTGCTTGGCGCGATGCGGATGCCGTTACCACCCCCTGTAACAGCTGGGAGACGTGGGACAGAGCAGCAATCGACGCTCTCCCACTCTCCTCCGCATCACGCAGCGCGGCATTTGCAGAACGCAACGCGTTCGAGCACAGGACACCCGTGTCAGAACGGGAGCCTGGCCGCGCATCTTCGCCCAAAGCCGCGCGGTCATCGACGCTTGGCTTGGGCACCACACCGTACTGCTGGTAGTCCAGGGGCACGATGCGGCAACGCCTGGCCACCTCGCGAGGGGCCTTCGCGAGATGCCCATTCGCCTTAATGGACGTCTCCGCCGCCTCGAACATGTCCACGACATGCTCAGCCAGCGGCAGAGATGGCATAGCGTTTACAGTCGGCTTACCAGCTAACCACGGCCTGTGATCTCGCTGGCTAGCCGACTGCTCCACGGGCAGATCTGGCCGAACACTCACCAGCCACTGGCAAGCGTCCGACCAATCCTCCTCCGTGGCTAGCTGCGAGCGCTCTACAAGACGGGGGCCTTCGTCTTCCTCCTGAGCGCACGCAGCAGAGCTTGACGGCGGGTATGCTGATACCGCTGGCAAGCCAGGGACAACATGCAGCCCCGAAAGACCAGGCATGTTAAGCTCACTGGCTTGACCAAGAGCAGGCGCCGTGGTAGAGCGCGGGGCAGACACCGCCCCACCACGGCCCAGACCAGCACCAGCGACACTCTCGGCAAGCCGAGGTATGCGGTAACGCTGGCCTTCAGCACCGCCCAGGGTCACCTTCTGGACCGTGAATTCTACTCCTGCGTGAGTAGAACCATGGACCACGTCGCCTGCATTCCCCGCGAGGGGTGCACAGACGTCGTAGTCCATGGTCACGTCCCCAGACGGCGACCCTAGCAGGAAATCCTCTTCCTCCTGGCCAGAAAGATTAGACTCCGGGTCAGCAAAGAGAGCTAACCCGGACTGGCCAGGGAAGGTGCCATAGGAGGCATTGGCACCCGCGGCGTGCGGATACCCAGGGTCTGATGAGCAGACCGCGGGTCCCAACAACAACCGATTTCCACCGCCCCTCGGCGCGGCACCAAGCCTGCTGCCAGGGTCGTGGAACGCCCCCATCAACGGGGCCACCTCTGAATCGTTCTCAAACAACGGAACCGACCTAAGGAAATTAGATTCAGAGGCGGGGATAACCTGCTCTGAAGCAGATGCTGAGGACAACAAAGGAGCTGGCCCAGGAAGCATGCTGCGAAGCAACTCTGGGACCAAATCCTTTATTGTCCTCTGCATCTCTCCCAACATTTCGGACCGGAAGGCCTCCATGTCCACCGCGGATGAGGCCTTCCTCTTACCCTTCTTCGAAACACTCTCTCTCTTCGCCTTCCTCTCCTCCTCTATGCCCTTCTCCTTTGCCTGCAATGACAAAAAGTCAGACATCAGCTCGCCCCCCCATTGCTTACATTCGTCGCACTTAAGCAGCGGTCCACAGGGACTGCAGCTGAAGCACAAATGGGGAACAAACCGATCCTTCAGAAACCGGCCACAGGACGGACAACCAGGTCTCTGAAACAGGACAAAGGACGAGGACAATGAGTAAGTTAGTTAAGGTTAGAAACTCAAAACCAAACTAAAGAGAGGGACAAGATCATAAAGATCAGTACTCAAGAAAAAACCAGCGTTGGACAAAACTTTAAATGTTAATAAAGAGCAAGGCTGATTATGATGTCATCAATGCCTTGACAGAAATTAAATCGGTCCGCAACAAGCATCCAAGTGCAAGGACGAATTGTATTCGCAACTAGAATAACCTCACATGGATATTCAGACTACACACCATCAGATACCCAATGATAACAATGGTTTATAAAACAGTCATTATTTTTTCAAATAATTCATATCACCTCATATCATTAATTAGATACCTGACACCTGGTATAGACAAACCATCCAACGTGATGCACTGGAGCACTCCACCGAGACTACGCCTCTTAACTCTCTCCACCTCAGGGGAAGGAATTGGATCAAGAGGGCAAAGTGAGAAGACCTTTATATCAAGCCTCCAACTCACTGCGCATAGATTTTTTGGTTAGATAACCTAACAGTATTAGTAGGAAATGGAACCGTGGTGGAGAGAAACAAACCCTCCTGTGCTGAGATGTCCACTAATAATGCAAATCCATACCTGTGGACATAAACACAAAGAGAGATTAGACTTATATAGCACCGAGTTGAAAAAACAACTCAAAACCGGCGCTCATCACGGTAAACGCGAGTCCCGGAAACACATTACACCGGGGAAAAAACTCGCCAGAATATAGTTGAAATCACCTGGTAAAGAGATCCAGCACCCTCCTCCGGAGAAGTCGCCCTTTCCGACATCTTTCTCTTTCTTCCCAGGTATATTCAAACTATTTTACACAGGTAAACGAGTGAAAACTTTCTAACAAGCACAAACGCATGTGAACTCTCTGCCAATAAATTAGCAAAGAGGAAGTAGTAGTCGGCGCATGCGCGTGGTGGGGCCGGCATCCGCCAGACTACCTGTGTCTACCTGCCCAGTAGGGGCACCTAACTGTTTTTAATCTGAGTGTTTTATTGAGTGAACGCCAATATTTAGCAATATCAAAAGTATTAGGGAGGTAAGTATACTCTTGATGTGAAATTGGCATGGCCTAAGAGCCACTCGACAAAGTGCTAGCCGCACGCTCTGACATCCGCTCCATCGCCAGATTGCGCTGAGACCCTTGGTCAGATGTCAACCCGAGATGGTCGGACATCCATCCAAAAACCTGCACCCATTCAGCTTTGGTGCAGAAAGATGATTCGTCCATTAAAGGACTACCATTTTCATCCTCCTTCTCACCCTTGGATGAGGTCACCGACGACCCATGCTGAGAACTACGGACCAAACTTCCAATTTGAAGCAGGTTTGTGGCTCGACTACTTGCAGCTCCAGTATCTAGCGAATCACCAAATACGGAATCACCGCAATCCATCAGCTCCAGCACGGAAGCTGGGACAGCGGCCGCTAACACAGCAGGACAAGGGACTCCGAGAGGAGCCACCATACCCGCATCCGCGATGCTGACAGGAGCTGTAAAAGATAGCTCTGATGGCACTCTGGAAAGAGTGAACTCCGGATGGAAGATGCCTGATGGAACGTTAACATCCCCACCTGACTGACTTATCCGAACAAAACTCGGGGCAAGCCAAGGGTAATGACAGAGTCCGTCACCTGTGAAAGCTCTGGCATGCCAGAGTCTTCCATCAGGAGGATATCCTCTTCCTCCACCGTTGGCTCTTGAGCCGATGCGCGAGAAAGCTCAGGTGCATGTTCCTCCACAGAACTGGCTGGACCACCGATAGGTTGTCCTGCACCAGGCTGCATCAACGGAACCGCGGACTGAAACGACTCGAACATCACCTTGAATTGGGCTGCCCAAACACCCAAGGCCGAGTCCATCCGCTCATTCAGGCGCTCCTCCAGTCCTTTAGCTGATGCCCGATCCATCTTGGCCGCCTTGTCCTTCGCGATTCTCTCCACATGCACACATCGATCATGATCAAACTCCGCCACTAAGTCCGACGATCACTTTACACATACATTACAGGGACTTCCAACCTTGCGACACGCAACACAGTGATGCCCCGCAAACTTCCACTTCATGAAGCGATTGCAATGGGAAAACAATGTATCCAGCAGGGCTTTTCCTGGCCCCCTCACTTTCTGCGAACACAGAATAAGAATTAAAACGCTGCACATGATAATATGATGATGAGCAATACGCACAATTTACTTGATTGTAATTTTAAAATTAATTTAAAAAAGTTAACTTTCTCTTAGATAATCAAGTTTTAGGCAGGAAACATTTTAACATTTTTAGAGTGAAAATTTTATAAACACGACTTGGTAATTAACTAACATTAAAAAATCCAAGAAATTAAGACCGATCGCTACAAACACCCTCGACAATGAAGCGAGAGGTAAAGATCGGCTTAAAACAGAGTGCACGCCAAGCCAAAACAAAACGTTACTCATGGGCGCCACCATCTTGGCTATGGACGCATCCATCTTGGAAGGAACCGAGTCGCAAGAGAAATTAACTGAGTACCCGGATAAGATAAAAAAGTTAGCGGGTACCGGGGCGACTCTAACAATGGCTACCATTTTAAAACAATGTGCCAATTTAAGGAAAATTCAAACAGTCATTATGGCACGAATGTATAAATTCTAGATTGATACAACCTGCCCCTGTGATGATTTTCCCTTCCCTTCCATGATAGCAGCAACGATTCAGACAGAAACGGCTTAAATCTTCAGAAAATTACACATTTTTGTGAGCAAAAAATGTGCGACTAGATTGGAGTGCAAAAATAGATGAATCTGACTTGTCGGGAATTGAATTGGTACCTGGAGGCTTTGGTAATTCCCGGACACAGTATGGGCAGGACCATGGAGAGTGCTGAGTTTTAATTGTTTATTTTGAGCTCGACTAGATAATACACATTATTATAATAGTACATCTGGTAAGTATTATTCAAAGTAGAAAGGTCTATTCATGTTGTGTATCGCAATATTAGCTCTGGCATTATGCATTCTGTTGTGAACTGTGCATGCCGATATGTATGTACACTATGATTAGCAAAATATATCTTTTAAATAAGTACCCTAATTATTGCTATAGTGTCAATTGTTGTATTCACATGTATCACTCTTATTTTGGCCCCATAGTAAAATATAACTGTGTTTTTCCTTCATATTTGTCTGATTTCTTACCTGTATTCAACACTTTAATAATTCAGAAAATGGATATATAATTAACATGATCAATGTCTATTTACAATCCAAGAGAAGACTATTTTAGAAAACTTCACACAGGAATGACTGGATCGGTAACTGAGCCAGGTACTTCAGTTGGAGATTTTCTAAAATATTCTTCTCTTGGCCTACAAATCGACATTGATCAAAATTCCTAATATTTTCAGAATGGTTGACCATTATAGACTTAACAATGTATGTGCATCGTATCGCCTATTTTGTATTGTATTATGTATTGTATCATCCCAAAGTGTATCGTTATAGTCCTATGGTCATCAAAGAAACATTAGCTTAGTGGAATCAAGGAGATCAGCCATTTACTAAACGAAATCAACGATTTATTTTTTCACGAGAGAGTTGATACTTACCTCCCTAATACTTTTGATATTGCTAAATATCGGCTTTCACTCAATAAACACTCAGATTAAAACAGTTAGGTGCCCCTACTGGGCGGGGAGTCAGAGCGTAGTCTGGCGGATGCCAGCCCCACCACCGCGCATGCGCAGACTAGCACTTCCTCTGACTAATTTATTGGCTGATACACATGCAACTATTAAGAGCCTGAAGACCGAGCCTCTGTGGGGTGGAGAGGCCGGGTCCGTATCTAGGGAGGTAAGTATCAACTCTCTCGTGAAAAAAGAAATCCTTGATTTCGTTTATTTCACATCAAGAGTATACTTACCTCCCTAATACTTTTGATATTGCCAGAATTCGACAGTGAATTCGGCGGGAGGCGAGGTCAAAAGACCAGCTCATCCCTAAACTTCTGAAACTGTATGAAAAAACAGTCAGGATTTGACTAGCCATCGGATAACACCACCGATGTATGAGAGATGACCGAATGTCATATGCGCACCCCCCCCCCTCCTTCCTGGGAGGAAGAGTCGAATGACCTCAATGTCCTATACGCTCTCTACATACAAGTGCCATGTACTACAGGACAGAGACGAAAAAGCTCCCTTTTCGTATACTCTCAACAATGAACCACATAAATACACAAAACCACCATCATATTAATAACGGGTAACGTGACAAGACAATCAACAATGGACAACCCATGCACAAGACTGACCTTGTTGAAAAGGCTGCTGACATCATCTTCCCATTGGTGAAGAATGATGCAGCCCCAAAAAAGTGGTTGTTTCCATAAATTAATTGTGAAATCTATAAGCAATGAGGAAACCTCATCAAAAATATAAACCTGGTTATTTTTTCAAAATCGACAAGGCGAGAGGATTAGAGGTGTCACGGAGATAATGGTCTGTAAAACTTGACTCACAGTGCCACTGAGCCACCGACATAATATCATCCACAGGGACCCCATTAAATAGGGCAGTGGATGTCACTACGACGCGGACACTGTGAGCCTTGGCCACGTCAACCTGCTTCCCGGTGGCGGATTTATGACAAAACTGAATGCATTCTACAATCCACCTGGAAATGGTGTCCTTAGAAGCCCTGCCATGGGGTTCAATATATGACAACCATAACGCCGACTGGTCGGTGCGCCACTCCGAAGTACGCTGTTTGTACCGGAGAAGCGCCCGGACGGGACACCATGCTTTAGAATTAGGATCATATCTAGTTAAAGCAGGCAAAACAATAGGTTGACCTGGATATTTCAACGACTGATTCTTAGCCAAGAAATTAATCCTAGGTAGCAGCTTAAGGCCTTCCCCTGAAACCACAAAACGGTCATCCTCGGCTGATAAGGCATGAATTTCACTTCTACGCCTAGCCGAGGCCGCAGCAATTAAAAACACAGTCTTCAGTGTTAATAGTTTCATAGAAATGGAACTAAGTGGTTCAAAAGGCTTATCACCTAGTACTTGAAGCACTAGCGATAAACTCCAAGACGGAATCACAGGGGAATTCCTTGGTCTTAGATTGCCCATGCCTTTAATTAATACATTTAATGTATTTACTTCATCACTTCCCCTCTTAGCCAAGCAAGGAATAACAGACATTAAAGCTGACTTATAACCAGCAATAGAGTTAGGCTTGAGGCTATAGGCATCATACAGGTGACAGAGGAAATCAGCTACTACCTGAATAGATGAATCCATTGGATCAATACATCTTTTTGAGCACCATTCTGCAAATCTGTTGATTTTATAATTATATGCTCTGGAGGTTGACCCCCTCCTGGCTTTGGCCATAAACATGGCTGCTTGCTCAGAAAAGCCCTCCTTAATTCTAGATTCCTTGACAACATCCACGCAGTCAATCTGAACACTGACGGATTGTTGTGAAGGGCCTTGCCCTGGAAGATAATGTCGTCCATCAGAGGCAGAGGAACCGGATTGCAGACCAGAAGGTCCAGCAGATCCGTATACCATGATCGGCTTGGCCAATCCGGGGCGATCAGAAGCACTTGGCATTCCTCCTGTCTGATTTTCTGAAGAATTTTTGGAATCAGGATTGCTGGAGGGAATGCGTATGCATACATTCTCCCCCAGCTCATAGCTAACGCATCTGTTGCGAAAGCGCTTGGATCCGGAATCAGAGAGACGTACGTCGTCATCTTCGCATTCTTCTTCGTTGCGAACAAATCGATGTTGGGTTTCCCCCAATGGTCGAACAGACGATCCGCCACACATTGATTTAGTTGCCATTCCGTGGGTAAAACACTCATCCTTCGGCTCAATGAGTCTGCTAGCAGATTTAACCTTCCCGGAATATGAACTGCTTTCAAGGTAATCTGGTGATCCAGGCACCAACAAAGCAGTCTCCATGTCATCATACAGAGACTGGGCGACTTCGTTCCGCCCTGGCGGTTTATGTAAGTCACAACTGTTGAGTTGTCTGAACGAATAAGAACAATCTTGCCCTGAACTTTCTGTAAGAAATGTTCCAGGCCCAGGACTACTGCTCTTAGCTCCAGTAGATTTATATGTTCCTTTGACTGTTCCAGATTCCAAAGCCCTGATATCGTGGATTCTTCCAGGCAAGCTCCCCTGCCCTCCATTGATGCATCTGTATACACAGTCACCTGAGGGTGGGGAGGGGTTAGCATAACCCCCACCAAGAGATTCTCTGTGTCCAACCACCATTGCAGGTGATGAATCAGAGGCGCCAACACTGACACGTTCAAGTCCAGCGAACCTGTACTCTGGGTCCATTGTGTCATGAGAAACAACTGGATCGGCCGCCTGCATAAGGCGGCCTGAGGAATGACTGGTTCCAATGAAACCATCAACCCCAGCATTCTCAAGTAAACCCATGCCAGGAAATGACGACTGTCGCACACTGACTGAATCAATGAGATGAGTTTCTGAACTCTCTCCTGAGTAGGAAAAACATTTCCTGTCTCTAGATCGAAGAACATCCCCAGGTAAACAAACTTCTGGGATGGAGTCAGCTCTGATTTTGGGAAATTGATCATCCAGCCCAAGTCTGTGAGAGTCTTCAAAACAATCTCCAGACTGGCCGATAAACTTTCCTGGGTGCGCGCTTTCAACAGCCAGTCGTCTATGTACGTGTGGACTGCTATGCTTCTCCTGCGGAGGTATGCGGTGATCGCAAGAACCACACGGGTGAAAACCCGAGGAGCCGTGGAAATTCCGAAGGGTAACACCCTGAATTCCCACTGTCTGCCCTGGAATGCAAATCTCAGGAAGCGACGGAAACTCCTGTGTATGGGGATGTGGAAATCAGCGTCCTTCAAATCTATCGACGCTGTCCACATTCCCCTCTCTAACCCCGCCAACACCGAGCGCACAGTCTCCATCTTGAAACTGGGCGTCTCTATGAACTTGTTCAATGGCTTGAGGTTGAGAATTGGTCTCCACCCTACGGTGTTTTTTGTTACTAAGAACAGGGTTGAATAGAAGCCCGGACACCTTTGTGCCGGCTGAATAGCTCCTTTTTGTATGAGGGAATTTATTTCCTCCTCGATACACAACCTTTGCTCTGGATCTCTCGGATTTGGAGTCCAGATCGGCACTAGAGACAGTCGCGATGGCGGGCCTGTCATCCAATCGGGATGATACCCGACTGAAAGCCATCGCAAGACTAAACGGTCCTGAGTTAACCGTTCCCACTCTTGCATGTGGTCGGCTAGCCGGCCTCCCACCGGTCCACCTAGGGATAGAGGTGGACATAAGGAGTGCAAGAGCGGCACTGTCTCCTTTGCCAGAAACACCGGAGCGGTTCTCAACGCGGTAACCCTCCCATCAGGAACGATTACCACGCCCAGATCCTCGCGCGCCACAACCAGCACCGCGCGCACCTCAGTGCGCGGGCGGCTGCCTGGCTGACTGCGCATGAGGAGCCTGCGCCCCCCTCGCTGCTGGCCGAATCGCACGCGGCCAAGGCTGACGCTGCGATGGTGGTTGGCCTCTGACCTGGCCACCACCACCTCGAGCCTGCAGGGGATAATACGCAGGGGGTGCGGCGCAAACGTTAGCACGACGAAGCACCTCAAACTGCTCGCGCAGCGCCCTCTGGTTATTTACCAGAGTAACCGTCTCCTGGAGGTGTCTACATCCCTCACCTCCAAAGAGACCAGGACCTGTCATAGGCGTACGCAGTAGCCTATTGTACAGGTCCTGGGACGGGCACAGATTGTCCAAGGCAAATGTGCGCCTTGCCCGGACACTCCTGGTCACCGCCCGAGTCATACAGTCCAGAGCCAGGTTGATACCATCCTGGATGGCTCACTGGACTGTGACCGGACTTGGCTGGCGCGATGCGGATGCTGTTACTACCACTTGTAACAGCTGGGAGACGTGGGACAGAGCGTCAATCGAAGCCCTCCCACTCTCCTCCGCATCACGCAACGCGGTATTTGCTGAACGCAACGTGTTCGAACACAAGACTCCGGTGTCAGAACGGGAGCCTGGCCGCGCATCCTCACCCAAAGCCGCGCGGTCATCCACGCTCGGCTTAGGTACCACACCGTACCACTGGTAATCCAGGGGCACGATGCGCAACGCCTGGCCACCTCGCGCGGGGCCTTCGCGAGACGTCCACTCGACTTAATGGACATCTCCGCCGCCTCGAACATGTCAACGACATGCTCTGCCAGCGGCAGAGAAGGCATAGCGTTAGCAGTAGGCTTACCAGCTAACCACGGCCTGTGGTCACGCTGGCTAGCCGACTGCTCCACGGGCAGATCAGGCCTAACACTTACCAACCACTGGCAAGCGTCAGACCAATCCTCCTCCGTGGCTAGCTGCGAGCGCTCTACAAGACGGGGGCCTTCGTCTTCCTCCTGAGCGCAAGCAACAGAGCTTGACGGCGGATATGCTGATACCCCTGGCAAGCCAGGGAGAGCATGCGGGCCTGACAACACCGGCATGCTAATCTCACTGGCTTGACCAGGAGCAGGCGCCGTGGTAGAGCGCGGGGCACATACCGCCCCACCACGGCCCCGGCCAGCACCAGCGACACTCTCGGCAAGCCGAGGTATGCGGTAACGCTGGCCCTCAGCAGCGCCCAGGGCCACAGTCTGAACCGTGGATTCTACCCCTGCGTGAGTAGAACCGTGGAATAAGTCGCCTGTATTCCCCGCGAGGGGTGCACAGACGTCATAATCCATGGCCACGTCCTCAGACGGCGACCCCAACAGGTAATCCTCTTCCTCCTGGCCAGACAGATTAGACTCCGGGTCAGCAAAGAGAGCTAACCCGGACTGGCCAGGGAAGGTGCCATAGGAGGTACTGGCACCCGCGGCGTGCGGATACCCCTGGACTGATAAGCAGCCCGCGTGTTCCAGCGACAACCGTCCACGGCCCCTCAGTGCGGCACTAAGCCTGCTGCCAGGGTCGTGGAACGCCCCCTCTAATGGGGCCACCTCTGAATCTTCGAACAACGGAAGCGTACTAAGGAAAGGTGATTCAGAGGTGGGGATTACCTGCTCCGAAGCAGATGATGAGGACAGCAAAGGATTTGGTCCAGGAAGCATGCCACGAAGCAATTCTGGAACCAAATCCTTTATTGTCCTCCTCATCTCTCCCAACATCTCGGTCCGGAAGGCCTCCATGTCCACCGCGGACGAGGCCTTCCTCTTACCCTTCTTACTCACACCCTCTCTTTTCTGCTTCTTCTTCTCCTCCTCCACCACCTTGTCCTTCGCCTGTAAGCACAAGAATTCGGACATTAGCTCGCCCCCCCCCCAGTGCTTACATATCTCGCAATTAAGCAAGGGACCACAGGGACTACACTGATAGCAGAGATGAGGCACAAACTTGTCCTTCAAAAACCGTCCACAGGACGCACAACCAGGTCTCTGAAACAGGGCAAAGGACGAGGAGTATGAGCAATCTAGTTAAGCTCAGAAACTCAACCAACTCAAGAGAAGGAAATGATCATAAAGATCAATATTCATCAGAAAACCAGCTTTGGACAAACTTTAATTGTTAATAAAGAGCAAGGCTGATTATGACGTCATTAATCCTATGACAGGAAAAAATCGATCCCCCAACAAACATCCAAGTGCAAGGACGAATTGTATCTCTAACCAGAACATGTGCAGAATGGACATTTCGACTACACAACCATCAGATATATACTGATAACAATGGCAAATACTGTTAATTATCTCCCTTTCCTCTCTAAATAATTAACATCACCTCATATCAATAATTAGATACCTGACACTTTGTATAGACAAACCATCCAACGTGATGAACTGGAGCACTCCACCAACTGAACGCCTCTTAACTCTCTCCACCTATAGGGGAAGGAATTGGATCAAGAGGGCAAAGTGAGAAGACCTTTATACTAGGCCTCCGACTCACTGGACATAAAATTTTTGGTTAGATAACCTAACAGTATTAGTAGGAAATGGAACCATGGTGGAGAGAAACAAACCCTCTGCTGATGTGATGTCCATTACATATCGTCACACAGACCTGTGGACATAAACACAAAGAGAGATTAGTATTATATAGCACCTAGTTGAAATAAACCAACTAAACAAGGCGCTTATCACGGTAAACGCGAGTCCCGGAAACACATTACACCGGGAAAAAAACTCGCTTATTTTACTAGAAGTCACCTGATTTAAAGGTCCAGGGCCCTCCTCTGGTGAAGTCATCCTTTCTGCCATCTTTATCAGGGATAATCACTTCCAAATTCACACAAAAAGACTATGAATTGAGTAAAGAAAAGCTCTAGCACAAAACCATGTGTAGACTCTCTGCCAATAAATTAGCAAAGAGGAAGTGCTAGACTGCGCATGCGCGGTGGTGGGGCTGGCATCCGCCAGACTACGCTCTGACTCCCTGCCCAGTAGGGGCACCTAACTGTTTTAATCTGAGTGTTTATTGAGTGAAAGCCGATATTTAGCAATATTAAAAGTATTAGGGAGGTAAGTATACTCTTGATGTGAAATGCTAATGTTTGCTCTCACTTTGCATTTTCTCATATTTTGATGGTTGTCTGTGCATGTGCATTGTCGGGGGGGAGGGGGGGGCGGAGAGGAGGGCTATCCAGAATGGATGATAAGAGGATATCCTGGTAATTCAGGATTAAGTGATGGAGCTTAGCTAGAAATGGGCGGGGCATAGTTAGAAACGGTACCCTCTATTAACTCTTTAACCATTGAATTCGTTTTTAAAAATTTCCATTTCCTCATATAAATTGTCCATTTGCAGACCAAGAGAAGACTATTTTTGAAAATTTAACACTGGAATGACTGGCTCGGTTATCGAGCCAGTCATTCCAGTGGTAAATTTTCATAAATCGTCTTCTCTTGGTCTGCAAATGGACACTTGTCAAGACAACTGCCAGAAGCCGTTTTTGACTGATAAAAGTGTTAAATGGTTAAAGGGCTAATAGTGCATATAGTCAGTCATGTCAGTTGGAACAGACCTGGGCCCACTTTTTGCTCCATTTGTCTCCGTATCTCTGCGCTTCCTTCATCGCCCACGCGTAACAGTGCATGTGACTGGACACATCACAATAAGCAATTCCTCGTCCATCAAACTCATCATCGAGTTTAAATAACCATCGCTTCACCTCTAAGTTCTCCGTAACGAGCTGTGCCAGGCATTCATGGAGCTGAGGAAGGCAACAGGAACCAAGGATTACAATTATTGATTGCTTACAGGCTAGTTCAGATAAGAAATACTTTAATATGTTTTTAAAATGAAATAAAATGCACTGTTGAATATTTTGAACACAATTAGATTGGATGACATTGCTGCGAGATGGTAACAATGTCTCCCAATCCAAATATTTTCAAAATATTTAACAAGTTTGTCTATTTTCATTTAATACTTTTAGTTCTGACTTGCAGTCAGTCTGTCTGGAAGTCAAATTATTTATATTTGTAACAAAAATGTCGCAACTGTAGCGTGTTTCAGGGGCCATATGTATATATATATATATATATATATATATATATATATATATATATATAAAGAGCATAGTAATCAGGATAACATGTGACAATATCAATAACAGACCTGCTGAAGGCTGTAGATATCATATTCACTTGGTGGCATTGCAACGCCAGCACTGGCGAATACACGTTTGCTACCCGACTTAGTGGAATACAGGTGTGCTAGATCAGGCACGGTCCCGAGGAGAGGAACATCGAGCATGTCTGAGATATAGATATCATCTTTATGTGGCTTTCCGGGAATAATATATGCTTCACGACCTTTAATCAGTGCCTTAATGCGCTTCAGTGTCTTTGGACTGTACTTCAAGATACTTGATAAACACATTCTGTGCGTCTGTGGAATGAAGCAAAACAAATACTAGAACACTGTCTATAAATCTACGCCATGTTATAACACAAAATAGGATCAATGGCCCTTTCTGGTTTTAATTATGCCCCGTCCATCTCTAGCTAAGCTCCACCCACACCTTGCTCATAATGAGATTGATCGATCGCTGAACACCCTGACTATCAATTTCCCAAAAAATACACATGTAAGCTGTTGAATATTTTGAAACTAATTTGACTGGGTTCTGTTGCTGCCTAAGGCAGCAACAGCTCTCAGTCAAATTAGTTTTAAAATATTGAACAGCATGTTTGTTAAATAGCAAAGAATAATGAAGACATACAATTCATACAACGTGTCGAACTATTTGTGATTTTGATGACGGTCTATATGGACCCCTTTGTGATGTAATGATTGCGACGTCATCATATACACACTGAGCTGATTATGATGTCATACGAGGTCAGATGATGGATGGATACCATGGAAAGGTGAATTATTAACATAAGACTCATCCATTCCTAGCCATGCCCCGCCCATATCTAGCTAAGCTCCGCCCACTTTTCTACGCGTGTTGGATTCAATTTAAAGGTTTGAAACATGAACTTTGAGAATCTAAATTTCAAGGTAACTAACTATGCATGGAATCTGTGACACGTATGTTAGGCAATATATTACTACACCTGCTGCCATCTAACAGCGATGTGGAAGCAAGCCCCAGGTTTGTAGCATTATATTACTACATCTGTCAAAATGTTGTAGAATGAAACAGTTTAATAGATTTTAGTAGAAAGCACAGAAATTTTAGATAAATTAAAAATAAGACCTGAGCTAATAAGATCATGAGTTTGTCACTATATTTTGTTGGGCATTGCTCAAACCTCTTAGTGGTTAAACTACGGTGATAAATGAAAACATTGCCGAATGGGAAGAAAATGACAAAAACCAAAGTGAAAGTTTGACATAACAGCTTATGTGATACATAGAATCTCACACTCATTGTCATTTTATATCAAGTTTATCACACATGATAGTAGGATCTCAATGGACCTTTCCAGTTTTAGCCATGTCCTGCCCATCCCTATTTTACCTCGACCCACACCTCACTCATGTTGGGATTGATCAATCGCTGAACTTCCTGACTATCAATTCCCAGAAAACTATATAGGTAAGCTGTTGAATATTTTGAAACTAATTTCACTGGGTGCTGTTGCTGCCTATGCAGCAACAGCGCCCAGTCAAATTAGTTTCAAAATATTCAACAGAATGTTTATTAAATGGTAGAGACATACAATTCGCATGTGTCAGACTATTGTGACTATTAAGATCTAATGTGTCAGAGCTAAAGATTTGTCAAATAGAACAATATATGACAATTAATGATTATGACATCATCCTACACGCCGCTTAGCTGATTATGACATCATATGATGTCAGATGGTAGATGGATACTCTGGAAAGGTGAATTGGAACAAGACTAAATTTGTGTGATATAATTCACAGGAAATCCCTATATAAACCTCAATGGATGAATCCAGTTTTAGCTATGCCCCGCCCACCTTCAGCTAAGCTCCACCCACACTTCACCCGTGTTGGGATTGATCGATCCCGGAATTCCCTGACTATAAATTCCCAGAAAACTAAACAGGTAAGACGTTGAATATTTTGAAACTAATTTGACTAGGTGCTGTTGCTGCCATATCACTCAAATTAGTTTCACAATATTCAACAGCAAGTTTATTAAATAGTAAAGACATACAATTTGCACAACAACGCTTAGTCCATCATGAATTAAGCTTTTAGTGATGTACTTAGCTACATCATTCATGATGTAATTGATTATGACATCATCCTACATGTCACTTAGTTGACCATGATGTCATATGATTGATGCATAAATTGGAATTGCATATCTAAATAAGCACATACAGTTGTGGGGCCGGGAGGACATGGACTGCAAGAAAAGGATTAACAGACAAAGCAAACACTATAATCCTACAACCATGACAACCTATTTCAACCATTAACCGTGACCATATCATTAGGCCAAACGAATTTAATGTTTGGTTTTTACGAAAATTCCCACCCAAAACACACGATCGGAGATGGGTGGGAAAAAATACACAATTTCAAGCTCACATGTTTTAAGATACTTCAGTATTAATCTTTTTATTACGTTAATTGTCAGGATTGCTCAATAAAATCCAAAACGTCTTCTCAGTGAGTATTCATTTGCAGGCCAAGAGAAGACTATTTTTGAAAATTTACTTCTGGCATGGCAGGCTCTTTAACGAGCCAGCCTTTCAGTGGTAAATTTTCAAAAATAGTATTTTCTTGGCCTGCAAATGGACTTTTCTCATGAACACTGCAAAGCCATTTTGAGCGGCTTGACTATTAAAGGGTTAACAAAGCTACAGAGAACAGAGTAACAAAAAATTGTGAGTGATAAGGATTTGGCTACGAAAAATTTCTAAATGGAAAGAATGTTGAAAATAATACCTTAAAATTCTAGCCTTATTTTCTTTCTATATATGGAAAAGTTAATTTTGGGGTTCTAGAACTAAAAAATAAAACTGTTACTTATATAACGAAAATCAAAATGGCGTATAAAACACTAAACTATAAAAAAATCTCTCGTCACTATGTACATGACAATGTATATATCATACTTACAGGGAAGCTTTTGATAGCCTCGGGGACGATGATACGATATCGTGAGCTTTGTTCCCCTTGATCTTCTACATTGCCAGAATCAATGGCTGGCCTGAGTCCAAGTAGTTTGTGATAATACTGCAGAGTTTCATCATTCATCGGTACAGGAGACACAAATATCACATCAACATTTGGATCTGTTAATTATTAAAAAGGTATTAGTACCATGATTAAACACTGATTAGGGGTAAAACTGATTAAAATAGACAGTCGATGTTGCGCTATTGACAATTCCCCTGCTCCCGCCAAGTTTCAGTGGAGCATTTAGATGCCACTTTGTCTGTCTGTTCATCTGTCTGTTTATTCACCCTCTAAAAGTTTGTCCAGGCCATAATTTCAAGACTATATATAGAATGGAAAGCCAAGTAGATTAGTGAGAGCATAGCTTACCTCTGATATCACACAGCCTCGACATCTGAGTGTTCTGTCGGACAGAGAAGTCGTTAATACTGTCACGGATAAACTGTGAGATTCCCAGTGACGGGATGTGTATGATGACACGACGGGACATCAGGATGCGGTCCCAAGAGAGAGCTAACTTCTGAAAAATCAAACCAAGTATATTGTATAATCTAATCTTCTACATATTTATGAGGGCCTGTCAAAATAAAAGGTTGATTGAAGTGTGACATGTTTTCATGAACTAGGTCTTAACCCTTACCACTCTGATGTCAATATTTTATCTTTTACTGTGTCAATAGCAAAGAAACTGGTGTATATTTCTCAACAATTTTGGTGGATGATGTTGCTGTCTACGACAGCACCATCTTCCACCAAATTTGTTGCAACGTGAACACCCATTCATCTTTTAATTTAATTTGAAATATTAAAATTGTGACATCAGTGGGGTAAGGGTTAAAATTAAGGAAGATGAGCCAGTATGGTTAGTGATGAGTAAATTATGCTGGCCCTGATGATAATCAACTAGCCCTTACTTGATAAATTTGCTGGTTAGCCCCGTAACCTCATAGATCAACAAGAGTTTTAGTGAAGCTCAATATATGCCCAGACAAAAGATTTTCGATCAGTTAAGTTTTCAAGGAAGATAACTCTGGTGAAAATGAACAGAATTTTCCCAAACGAATTCAGGACACAGTTTTCATGTAATATATCCACTGAAAAGAATTGTAAATCATAATTTCAGGTCTTCGAAATATGTCCCGGACACAAAATTTTCGATGAATTTTAAGCTTTCAGGGCAGTTAACTTTGGTGGGTATGAACTGATTTTGCCAAAACGAAATCATAACACATCGTTTTCACATATTATATCTACTGAAAGAAAATTGTAATCATAAGTTCAAAACTCTCGATATATGGCCAGGACTTGACACTTTCAAAGAATTTAAAGCTTTCATGGGAGGTAACTTTGGTGAATATGAACAAACTTTGCCGAAATGAAACCATGACACATCATCTGCACATAGAATATACACAGATAAAAAAAATTGTAATCATAATTTAAAAACACTTCACAATACGGCACGGACACAAAATTTTCGATGAATTTTAAGTTTTCAGGGGAGATAACTTTGGTGAATATGAACAGATGACGCTGAAAACGAAAACCATGACACTTTCTAAAACTTAGTTAGACTGGCAGCAACAGGTTCCAGTCAAAATAGTTTTAAAATATTTAACAACTTCCCTTGTTGAACGTTTTGAATATTTGAAAACTATTTTGACTGGAACCTCAGCAAGAACTCTCAGTCAAATTGGTTTCAAAATATTCAGAAGAACAGCTGTCTTAAAATTCTAAAACTTTAACACTGTCATTTCAATAGTTAAAGAGTTAAGCTTTTAGTTCTCAAGATTGTTCAAAACAATCTAAAATGTGTGCTCATTGAATATACTAATTTGCAGGTCTAGAGAAGACATTTTGTGAAAGTTTACACCCAGAATGATCAATTATGGAAACCAGTTTTAGCTATGCCCCACCCATCTCTAGCTAAGCTCCACCCCCGCTTTGCCCATATTGGGATCAATTCATGACTATGAATTTTCATAAAACGAAGCAGGTAAGCTGTTGAATAATTTGAAACTAATTTGACTAGGTGCCTATGGTAGCAACAGCGCCCAGGCAAATTAGTTTCAAAAGCATTCAACAGCATGTTTATTAACCCTTTCACCAACAAATCCCTGAAAAAGTACATTCTTTATGATATAGAACTTATACTGTTAAATATTTTGAAATTAATTTTACTGGAAACCGTTGCTGCCTATGGCTTCCAGTCAAATTAATTTCAAAATATTCAACAGTTTTCCTGTACAATTGCCTTGAAAATGAGATATGGGGAACTCATTGGTGAAAGGGTTAAACAGTAAAGACATACAATTCGTACAACGCTTAGTCCGTCACCAATTAAGTGATTATGATGTCATCCTACATGTCACATAGTTGATTATAACACCATATGATTGACTGAGAAGCTGGATTCCTCCATTATCAAACCACGTAGTCACTATAATCCAGCTACATATTTCTAGAATAGTCTTCTCTTAACCTGCAAACGGATATTTATCAAGTCCACTGCAGAAGCCATTTTTTTGGCCGTCTTCACCATTAAAACATTTATTCTGAGAAATGCATCATTCAGTTCATTCTGCTATCTTAAAGGTGCATATTCACAGCAAAATGTTTGAAAATCAAATTGTCAAAATTGTGTACTTTTAGAGGCTTAAATTGTCAGCCTAGATGTAATGAAACCAAATAAATCTTAACATTGTGCGTAAATTAATATAATTTTTTAAGTTGTGAAATTTAATTAGAGACAGAAGTCCCTAATTCAACTTCGTAATTAAAAAATTAGAATAATTTATACGGAATGAGCAAAAACTCTTGACTTACTGAATATTTTGAAAACAATTTGACTTAGCCACCAACAACTTTCAGTCAAATTGTTTTCAAAATATTTAGCAGGTCCAGAGATATAACCCATATAATGTCATTTGCAAAAATTCAGTAGATCGATAAATTTCTAGCCATGCCCCGCCCACTTTTAATGCATGTTGGAATTGATTTGAAACATTGAAACCTGAATTCCAAGAATCTAAATTTCAAAACAACTATACATGTAAGCTGCTGTTTACTTTGAAAATAATGTGACAGGGTGGGGGGGGGGGGTGTGTGGAGCGGGGGTTGTGGAATAACAAGAAATGTATCCGTCGATAAGCTTCTCACCCTGAGTCTAACTCTATAAGCCTCAAGCTGATCTGCTCGGTTCTGTTTAAGCTGATGCCGCACTTTAGATAGTTTTATCGTCATGATCCATGAAATCGCAATTACACCTGCAGCCCACTTCTTACGACGATACTCCAGATAGTACGACCGATTCACGTAACGACGCCAGGTCGACTGAATTTTTATTGCTGCAGCAGCAGTGCCATTTTTTCCTTTATATCGTCGTCCCTGGATACAAAATAATATATATTATCTTATGCTATGCTATAATGACAGAAGACCAAGGGTAGCACAATATTTGATGAAGGTGTGAGACGACAACGATGAGCCGACCTATAGATGTGTTCGTTAAAACAAAAATGATCAAAATGGTAATTTCCATAGGCCACAAGGTGGTATTCTGTGGTACAAATCTCACTGCTAATTAACTGTCTGTCTGCTGAGTTTTTGCAGACTACATTTTCCATGGGGTTTAAACTCTGGACCTGCTGATTATTAAATAACAAAGACATACAATTCATACAATGTGTTGGACTATTAAGCGTTAAAGACGGGCGATATGGAATCATTCATGGCGTCATGATTATGACATCAGTATACATGTTACTTAGTTAATTAAATGACAGATTCTCTGGAAAGGTGAATTGTGCTTTGTAGTCTGGACAAAAAGACCAGATTCGGTCACATGTCTCCTGACCTAGTCTAAGGCAAATAGAAGGGTCCCTTACTAGCTATGCTCTGCCCATTTCTAGCTACGCCACACCCACACTTTGCCCGTATTGGGATTGATCGAGCCCTGAATTCCCAGATTCCCAATATCACGGTAACTATTACAATTACAGTCAAGCAAGTTGCTGAATATTTTGAAACTCATTTGACTGGGTGCAGGCAGCAACAGCGCCCAGTCAAATTGGTTTCAAAATTTTCAACAGAGTGTTTAATAAATTGTAAACCCATCTGAGACATACAATTCGTAGATTTGACGGAATGTTCCCGCTTAAAAATTACATTAATTGTGATTGTGACCACAGCCTACGTGTGACGTAATTTATTATGACATTATATACTTGAGCGACAGATCAGATTCATCCATTGAAGTATTGCTATTGAGATGAAATACAACATCCAGGGGAGGTAACTTCCATAAAATAATTGGCAAACTCCGCTGTATTACATTGATCCCAAGCGAGGTTTTGCCCACAGGTATCTATATATTTATATGTTGTTTTCTATGGATCAAAGTAACGTCACTTACGGGTTGATTCACGATCGCTTCAATATCTTCCTGATTAACAAGGACACCAAGAAATTCCTCCTTACTAGGTGTCTCCTCCAATTCATATTCAGCTGCTAAATCTGCCAATCTATAATAAAAAAGAATTATTTGACTAGATGCACATTATAAACTGCTATATTATCACTTTCATAGTGAAACCAGCCAAAACCAGTCTCTGAAGTGGTCTTTAGGAATGTCCATTTGCAGGCTAAGACTATTTTTGAAAATTTACCACTGGATTGACTGACTCGATAACCGAGTCAGTCATTCCAGTGATAAATCTTCAAAAATACTCTTCTCTTGCCATACAAAGGGACATATTTTTATATTATTAACCAAATTTACACATTAATGTGCCAATAATCCAAGTAACATTTACTATGCAATATCTTAACTAGTGGACTAAAACACATCTTCAGTTTTCCTAATTGTATATTATAAGGATTGAAGTTAACTTGGATCATTCACTAGCCAGCGGGGATAGTGACCAGTCAATACCGCTAGGCTAAGGGATTAATTCTCCTAGCCCTGTGGTTGTTATGTTCTATTGTCATCTTTAGCCCATATACAAGCTACAGTACAGTATACTCTAAAACTATGATCTTGTATCATTCAATTCCTTGATGAAATGTTCTTGGAACTTGTTATTGAAGCAACTAGGCTTGCACGATTATTGCGGTTAGTGATCGCAATCGATTATTAATATATAATCATGATTACTCGATTAATCAGCTTGGGTACAAATTACCAAGATATAACAACAAAAGAATATCAATGGTGAAAATTGCAATGGTGTTTAGAAAAATCCATTTGCAGGGCAAGACTAGACTATTTTCTCGAGCCAGGTATTCCAGTAAAACATTTTCAAAAATAGTCTTGCCTTACCTTGCAAAAGGGCATGCATACACTAAGCAAAATGTCATATTTCATGACGGATCGCATTTAAAAGTAATTGAAAGTTAAGTTTTGAAATATTTTATGCAATAGAAAATAGTCACGATTATTTGATTATTTAATTTTTAATCATATTAATTCGCGATTTAAAACATAATCGCGATTTTCGATTTAATCACGTAATCGTGCAAGCCTAGATACAACATCTTCAAGAACATTTTTTTCAAAATTGTTACCTATCTGTATTAAATTACCCGTGTTATCGGTTTAACAGGATCGCTATCTTTGATGTAGAAGTTACTATGTGGTATATAGCTATGCTTCTGGATGCACTATACGCTTAGTAGCCAAACAAGCTAATTAATCCCAAAATTAGTGGTATACAATATTTTGATATATTACGATTTGATTAAATTAAACGAAATCTAGGATTTCTTTTTTCACGAGAGAGTTGATACTTACCTCCATAATACTTTTGATATTGCTAAATATTGGCGTTCACTCAATAAAACACTCAGATTAAAAACAGTTAGGTGCCCCTACTGGGCAGGTAGACAGAGGTAGTCAGGCGGATGCCGGCCCCACCACCACGCATGCGCCGACTACTACTTCCTCTGACTAATTTATTGGCTGACACACATGCAACTGCTAAGAGCCTGAAGACCGAGCCTCTGTGGGGTGGAGAGGCCGGGTCCGTATCTAGGGAGGTAAGTATCAACTCTCTCATGAAAAAAGAAATCCTAGATTTCGTTTATTTCACATCAAGAGTATACTTACCTCCCTAATACTTTTGATATTGCCAGAATTCGAAAGTGAATCTGGCGGGAGGGAGGCGAGGTCAAAAGACCAGCTCTTCCCTATACGCTTTCACGCGTTTACGGCACTTAAAAACGTCTGAAAACTGTGTGAGAACACAGTCAGGATTTGACAAACCATCGGATAACACAACCGATGCATGAGAGATGACCGAATGTCATATGCGCTCCCCCCCCCCCCCCCCCCCCCCCCCCTCCTGGGAGGAAGACTAGATGACCTCAATGTCCTATACGCTCTCTACATACTAGTGCCACGTACTACAGGACAGAGACGAAAGTACTCCATTTTCGTGTACTCTCTATGAACCACAATCCAAACAAACCATCACCATATTAATAATAACGGGTAACGTGACAATACATTTAACAATGAACAACACATAAACAAGACTGACCATGTTGAACTTGGAAGCTGTCATCACGTTCCCAGTAGAGAAGCCTGATGCAGTCTCGACAAGTGGTTGTTACCATAACTTAAATGTGATGTATATAAGCAACGAGGAAACGCTCCTCATAAAACATACAGGTGATTATTGTTTCAAAATCGACAAGGCGAGAGGATTTAAGGTGTCACGGAGGTAATGGTCTGTAAAAGTTGACTCACAGTGCCACTGAGCCACGGACATAATGTCATCCACAGGGACCCCACTAAACAGGGCAGTGGATGCCACGACACCGCGGACACTGTGAGCCTTGGCCACATCAACCTGTCTCCCGGTGGCGGATTTGTGACAAAACTGAATACATTCTACAATCCACCTGGAAATGGTGTCCTTAGAGGCCTGCCATGGGGTTCAATATATGACAACCATAACGCTGACTGGTCGGTATGCCACTCCGAAGTACGCTGTTTGTACCGGAGCAGCGCCCGTACGGGGCACCATACTTTAGAATTAGGATCATATCTAGTTAAAGATGGCAAAAAAATAGGTTGACCTGGATATTTCAAAGACTGATTCTTAGCCAAGAAATTAATCCTAGGTAGAAGCTTAAGGCCTTCCCCTGTAACCACAAAACGGTCATCCTCGGCTGATAAGGCATGAATCTCACTCCTACGCCTTGCCGAGGCCGCAGCAATTAAAAACACAGTTTTAAGAGTCAACAATTTCATAGAAATGGACATAAGTGGTTCAAAAGGCTTATCTCCTAGTACCTGAAGCACCAGAGATAAACTCCAAACTGGAATCAGTGGTGGATTCCTTGGTCTTAGATTGCCCATGCCTTTAATTAATACATTTAATGTACTTACTTCATCACTCCCCCTGTTAGCCAAGCAAGGAATAACAGCCATTAAAGCTGACTTATAACCAGTAATAGAGTTAGGCTTGAGGCTATAGGCATCATATAGGTGACAGAGGAAATCAGCTACTACCTGAATAGATGCATCCATTGGATCAATACATTTTTTTGAGCACCACTCTGCAAATCTGTTGATTTTATAGTTATATGCTCTGGAGGTTGACCCCCTCCTGGCTTTGGCCATAAACATGGCCGCTTGCTCAGAAAAGCCCTCATTAATTCTAGATTCCTTGACAACATCCATGCAGTCAATCGGAACATTGACGGATTGTCGTGAAGGGCCTTGCCCTGGAAGATAAGGTCGTCCATCAGAGGCAGAGGAACCGGACTGCAGACCAGAAGGTCCAGCAGATCCGTATACCACGATCGGCTTGACCCATCCGGGGCGATCAGAAGCACTTGGCACTCCTGCTGCCTGATTTCCTGAAGCACCTTTGGAATCAGGATTGCTGGAGGGAATGCGTATGCATACATTCCCGCCCAGCTGATAGATAACGCATCTGTTGCGAAAGCGCTTGGGTCTGGAATCGGAGAGACGTACGTCGTCATCTTCGCATTCTTCTTCGTTGCGAACAAATCGATGTTGGGCTTCCCCCAATGGTCGAACAGACGATCCGCCACACATTGATTTAGTTGCCATTCCGTGGGTAAAATACTCATCCTTCGGCTCAATGAGTCTGCTAGCAGATTTAGCCTTCCCGGAATATGAACTGCTCTCAAGGTAATCCTGTGATCCAGGCACCAACAAAGCAGTTTCCAAGTCATCATACAGAGACTGGGCGACTTCGTTCCGCCCTGGTGGTTTATGTAAGTCACTACTGTTGAGTTGTCTGAACGAATAAGAACAATCTTGCCCTGAACTTTCTGTAAGAAATGTTCCAGGCCCAGGACTACTGCTCTTAGCTCCAGTAGATTGATATGTTCCTTTGACTGATCCAGATCCCAAAGCCCTGATATTGTGGACTCTTCCAGACAAGCTCCCCACCCCTCCATCGATGCATCTGTATACACAGTCACCTGAGGGTGGGGAGGGGTTAGCAAAACCCCCAGCCAGAGATTCTCTATATTCAACCACCATTGCAGGTGGTGAATTAGAGGCGCCAACACTGACACGTTCGAGTCCAGCGAACCTGAACTCTGGGTCCACTGTGTCATGAGAAACAACTGGATCGGGCGCCTGCGTAAGGCTGCCTGCGGAATGACTGGTTCCAATGAAACCATCAAACCCAGCATTCTCAAGTAAACCCGTGCCAGGACATGACGACTGTCGCACACCGACTGTATTAAGGAGATGAGTCTCTGAACCCTCTCCTGAGTAGGATAAACATATCCCGTCTCCAGATCGAAGAACATGCCCAGGTAAACAAACTTCTGGGATGGAGTCAGCTCTGATTTTTGGAAATTGATTATCCAGCCCAAGTCCGTGAGAGTTTTCAAAACAATCTCCAGATTGGCCGATAACGTTTCCTGGGTGTGTGCTTTTAACAGCCAGTCGTCTATGTACGTGTGGACTGTGGAGGTATGCCGTGATCGCGAGAACCACACGGGTGATGACCCGAGGAGCCGTGGAAATTCCGAAGGGTAATACCCTGAATTCCCACTGTCTGCCCTGGAATGCAAATCTCAGGAAGCGACGGAAACTCCTCTCTATGGGAATGTGGAAATAAGCATCCTTCAAATCTATTGAAGCTGTCCACATTCCCTGCTCTAACCCCGCCAACACCGAGCGCACAGTCTCCATCTTGAAACTGGGCGTCTCTATGAACTTGTTCAATGGCTTGAGGTTGAGAATCGGCCTCCACCCTCCGGTGTTTTTTCTTACTAAGAACACGGTTGAATAGAAGCCCGGGCACCTCTGCGCCGGCTGAATAGCTCCTTTTTGTAGGAGGGAATTTATCTCCTCCTCGATACACAACCTTTGATCTGGATCTCTCGGAATCGGAGTCCAGATCGGCACGAGAGACAGTCGCGATGGCGGGCCTGTCATCCAATCGGGATGATAGCCGACAGAAAGTCATCGCAAGACTAAACGGTCCTGAGTCAACCGCTTCCACTCTGGCAAGTGGTCGGCCAATCGGCCGCCCACCGGTCCACCTAGGGAGAGAGGTGGACATAAGGAGTGCGAGAGTGGCACTGTCTTCTCGGCCAGAAACACCGGAGTGGTTCCCACCATGGTAACCGGCCCATCAGGCCCGATTACCGCGACCAGATCCCCGCGCGCCACGCCCAGCACCGCGCGCACCTCGGTGCGCGGGTGGCTGCCTGACTGGCTGCGCCTGGGGAGCCTGCGCCCCCCTCGCTGCGGGCCGAATCGCACGCGGCCTAGGCCGTCGCTGCGATGGTGGCTGGCCTCTGACCTGGCCACCTCCACCTCGAGCCTGCAGGGGATGATACACAGGGGGTGCTGCGCGAACGCTCGCACGATGGAGCACTTCAAATTGCTCGCGCAGCGCCCTCTGGTTGTTGACCAGTCACCGTCTCCTGGAGGTGCTTGCATCCCTCACCTCCAAAGAGACCAGGACCTGTCATTGGCATACGCAGTAGCCTATTGTACAGGTCCTGGGATGGGCACAGATTGTCCAAGGCAAACGTGCGCCTCGCCCGGACACTCCTGGTCACCGCCCGCGTCAAGCAGTCCAGAGCCAGGTTGATACCATCCTGGATGGCTCTCTGGACTGTGACCGGGCTTGGTTGGCGCGATGCAGCTGGGAGACGTGGGACAGACCAGCAATCGACGCTCTCCCACTCTCCTCCGCATCACGCAGCGCGGCATTTGCCGAACGCAACGCGTTCGAGCACAGGACACCCGTGTCAGAACGGGAGCCTGGCCGCGCATCTTCGCCCAAAGCCTCGCGGTCATCGACGCTTGGCTTGGGCACCACACCGTACCGCTGGTAGTCCAGGGGCATGATGCGGCAATGCCTGGCCACCTCACGAGGGGCCTTCGCGAGATGCCCATTCGCCTTAATGGACGTCTCCGCCGCCTCGAACATGTCCACGACATGCTCAGCCAGCGGCAGAGATGGCATAGCATTTGCAGTCGGCTTACCAGCTAACCACGGCCTGTGATCTCGCTGGCTAGCCGACTGCTCCACGGGCAGGTCTGGCCGAACACTCACCAGCCACTGGCAAGCGTCCGACCAATCCTCCTCCGTGGCTAGCTGCGAGCGCTCTACAAGACGGGGGCCTTCGTCTTCCTCCTGAGCGCACGCAGCAGAGCTTGACGGCGGGTATGCTGATACCGCTGGCAAACCAGGGAAAACATGCGGCCCCGAAAGACCCGGCATGCTAAGCTCACGGGCTTGACCAAGAGCAGGCGCCGTGGTAGAGCGCGGGGCAGACACCGCCCCACCACGGTCCAGACCAGCACCAGCGACACTCTCGGCAAGCCGAGGTATGCGGTAACGCTGGCCTTCAGCACCGCCCAGGGTCACCTTCTGGACCGTGAATTCTACTCCTGCGTGAGTAGAACCATGGACCACGTCGCCTGCATTCCCCGCGAGGGGTGCACAGACGTCGTAGTCCATGGTCACGTCCCCAGATGGCGACCCTAGCAGGAAATCCTCTTCCTCCTGGCCAGAAAGGTTAGACTCCGGGTCAGCAAAGAAAGCTAACCCGGACTGGCCAGGGAAGGTGCCATAGGAGGCATTGGCACCCGCGGCGTGCGGATACCCAGGGTCTGATGAGCAGACCGCGGGTTCCTGCGACAACCGATGTCCACGGCCCCTCGGCGCGGCACCAAGCCTGCTGCCAGGGTCGTGGAACGCCCCCATCAACGGGGCCACCTCTGAATCGTTCTCAAACAACGGAATCGACCTACGGAAATTAGATTCAGAGGCGGGGTTAACCTGCTCTGAAGCAGATGCTGAGGACAACAAAGGAGCTGGCCCAGGAAGCATGCTGCGAAGCAACTCTGGGACCAAATCCTTTATTGTCCTCTGCATCTCTCCCAACATTTCGGACCGGAAGGCCTCCATGTCCACCGCGGACGAGGCCTTCCTCTCACCCTTCTTCGAAACACTCTCTTTCTTCGCCTTCCTCTCCTCCTCCACGCCCTTCTCCTGTGCCTGCAATGACAAAAAGTCAGACATTAGTTCGCCCCCCAATTCCTTACATACGTCGCACTTAAGCAGCGGTCCACAGGGACTGCAGCTGAAGCACAAATGGGGAACAAACCGATCCTTCAGAAACCGGCCACAGGACGGACAACCCGGTCTCTGAAACAGGACACAGGACGAGGACAATGAGCAAGTTAGTCAAGGTTAGCTTTTAAAAAACTCAAAACCAACTAAAGAGAGGGAAAAGATCATAAAGATCAGTAACCATAAGAAACCAGCGTTGGACAAAACTTTAAATGTAAATAAAGAGCAAGGCTGATTATGACGTCATCAATCCCATGACAGAAATTAAATCGGTCCGCAACAAGCATCTAAGTGCAAGAACGAATTGTATTCCTAACATAACGTCCTCACTTGGATATTCAGACTACACACCATCAGATACACAATGATAACAATGGTAAATACAGTCATTATTTTTTCAAATAATTCATATCACCTCATATCATTAATTAGATACCTGACACCTGGTATAGACAAACCATCCAACGTGATGCACTGGAGCACTCCACCAAGACCACGCCTCTTAACTCTCTCCAACTTAGGGGAAGGAATTGGATCAAGAGGGCAAAGTGAGAAGACCTTTATATCAAGCCTCCAA
Organism: Chaetoderma sp. LZ-2023a; assembly: GCA_034401795.1. Taxonomy (NCBI): domain Eukaryota; kingdom Metazoa; phylum Mollusca; class Caudofoveata; order Chaetodermatida; family Chaetodermatidae; genus Chaetoderma; species Chaetoderma sp. LZ-2023a. The sequence goes on along the minus strand of CM067360.1, from coordinate 31,272,654 downwards.
CTCACTGAGCATAGATTTTTTGGTTAGATAACCTAACAGTATTAGTAGGAAATGGAACCGTGGTGGAGAGAAACAAACCCTCCTGTGCTGAGATGTCCACTAATAATGCAAATCCATACCTGTGGACATAAACACAAAGAGAGATTAGACTTATATAGCACCGAGTTGAAAAAACCAACTCAAACCGGCGCTCATCACGGTAAGCGCGAGTCCCGGAAACACATTACACCGGGGAAAAACTGGCTAGAATATAGTTGAAATCACCTGATAAAGAGATCCAGCTCCCTCCTCCGGAGAAGTCTCCCTTTCTGACATCTTTCTCTTTCTTTCCAGGTATATTCAGACTATTTTACACAGGTAAACGAGTGAAAACTTCTTAACAAGCACAAACGCATGTGAACTCTCTGCCAATAAATTAGCAAAGAGGAAGTAGTAGTCGGCGCATGCGCGGTGGTGGGGCCGGCATCCGCCTGACTACCTCTGTCTACCTGCCCAGTAGGGGCACCTAACTGTTTTTAATCTGAGTGTTTTATTGAGTGAACGCCAATATTTAGCAATATCAAAAGTATTAGGGAGGTAAGTATACTCTTGATGTGAAAAATTATCTTTTACGATTCCAAACATTGTGTAATTTATGGCAGCATTTTGCATATTTTGAAACAAATTTGACTTTCAGATGAAATCATTTCGAAATAGTCAAATCCTTTATTGTTTAGTGAACTGTGAAATATAGACACATTTCTGATATGTAGTAGACACATTAACACCCACACACTGGAAATAGTAAATTCTTTATAATGTAAGGTATCTTCTATTGAATATTTGAAGCTAATTTTAACTCTTACCACTCTGATGTCAGAATTTTATATTTTCTAATTAATTAAAACATGAACTGGTGTTCATTTTTCAACAAATTTGGTGGAAGATGTTGCTGTCATAGACAGCAACATCATCCACCGAAATTGTTACAAAATGTACACCAGTTTCTTTGCTATTGACACAGTAAAAGATAGAATATTGACAGTTATCAGAGTGATATGGGTTAACAGAGAGCCATTGATGCTTATATCGGCAAAATGTTCTAGTCAAATTAGTTTCAAAATATTCAAACTTCTCTTCCTGTATAGATGTCGTAAAATTGAAATTGAGACACTGAAATTTCAAGGATTAATGGGCTGAGATGCATTGATACATGTATGTGAGACACCTTAAATGCTGAACTACCAGAATGTTATTCAAAGTAATTATACCGTTAAGCTGTTGAATATTCTGAAACTAATTTGATAGGAACCTGTTGCTGTCATAGGCAACAACAGCTTCCAGTTGCATTAGTTTCAAAATATTCAACAGAACTCTTATTAAATTGTAAATGAAATTTTGAATTTGGCCTTTCACCCTCAAAGGATTGATCTACAGTGTTGAAGATTAGCAGTCCCAGTAGCCCATGGCTCATAGATTTTAGGCAGGACTACCAAAATTTCAAACTCGCTATCCCAGGTGTGACATAAATTTTTCAATCCATATTTTAATATTACAAACTAAACGAAATCAAGGATTTCTTTTTTCACGAGAGAGTTGATACTTACCTCCCTAATACTTTTGATATTGCTAAATATTGGCTTTCACTCAATAAACACTCAGATTAAAACAGTTAGGTGCCCCTACTGGGCAGGGAGTCAGAGCGTAGTCTGGCGGATGCCAGCCCCACCACCGCGCATGCGCAGACTAGCACTTCCTCTGACTAATTTATTGGCTGATACACATGCAACTATAAAGAGCCTGAAGACCGAGCCTCTGTGGGGTGGAGAGGCCGGGTCCGTATCTAGGGAGGTAAGTATCAACTCTCTCGTGAAAAAAGAAATCCTTGATTTCGTTTATTTCACATCAAGAGTATACTTACCTCCCTAATACTTTTGATATTGCCAGAATTCGACAGTGAATTCGGCGGGAGGGAGGCGAGGTCAAAAGACCAGCTCATCCCTATACGCTTTTCTGCGTTTAAGGCACTTAAACTTCTGAAACTGTATGAAAAACAGTCAGGATTTGACTAACCATCGGATAACACCCCCGATGTATGAGAGATGACCGAATGTCATATGCGCTCCCCCCCCCCCCCCCCCTCCTTCCTGGGAGGAAGAGTCGAATGACCTCAATGTCCTATACGCTCTCTACGTACAAGTGCCATGTACTACAGGACAGAGACGAAAAGCTCCATTTTCGTATACTCTCAACAATGAACCACATAAATACACAAAACCATCATCATATAAATAACGGGTAACGTGACAAGACAATCAACAATGGACAACACATACACAAGACTGACCTTGTTGAAATGGCTGCTGACATCCTCTTCCCATTGGTGAAGATCGATGCAGTCCCAAATTAGTGGTTGTTTCCATAAATTAATTGTGAAATATATAAGCAATGAGGAAACCCCATCAAAAATATATATGCCTAGTTATTTTTTCAAAATCGACAAGGCGAGAGGATTAGAGGTGTCACGGAGATAATGGTCTGTAAAACTTGACTCACAGTGCCACTGAGCCACCGACATAATATCATCCACAGGGACCCCATTAAATAGGGCAGTGGATGTCACTACGCCGCGGACACTGTGAGCCTTGGCCACGTCAACCTGCTTCCCGGTGGCGGATTTGTGACAAAACTGAATGCATTCTACAATCCACCTGGAAATGGTGTCCTTAGAAGCCCTGCCATGGGGTTCAATATATGACAACCATAACGCTGACTGGTCGGTGCGCCACTCCGCCGTACGTTGTTTGTACCGGCGAAGCGCCCGGACAGGACACCATGCTTTAGAATTAGGATCATATCTAGTTAAAGCAGGCAAAATAATAGGTTGACCTGGATATTTCAACGACTGATTTTTAGCCAAGAAATTAATCCTAGGTAGCAGCTTAAGGCCTTCCCCTGAAACCACAAAACGGTCATCCTCGGCTGATAAGGCATGAATCTCACTCCTACGCCTAGCCGAGGCCGCAGCAATTAAAAACACAGTCTTCAGTGTTAATAGTTTCATCGAAATGGAACTAAGTGGTTCAAACGGCTTATCACCTAGTACTTGAAGCACTAGCGATAAACTCCAAGACGGAATCACCGGTGGATTCCTTGGTCTTAGATTACCCATGCCTTTAATTAATACATTTAATGTATTCACTTCATCACTTCCCCTCTTAGCCAAGCAAGGAATAACCGACATTAAAGCTGACTTATAACCAGCAATAGAGTTAGGCTTGAGGCTATAGGCATCATAGAGGTGACAGAGGAAATCAGCTACTACCTGAATAGATGCATCCATTGGATCAATACATCTTTTTGAGCACCATTCTGCAAATCTGTTGATTTTATAATTATATGCTCTGGAGGTTGACCCCCTCCTGGCTTTGGCCATAAACATGGCTGCTTGCTCAGAAAAGCCCTCCTTAATTCTAGATTCCTTGACAACATCCACGCAGTCAATCTGAACATTGACGGATTGTTGTGAAGGGCCTTGCCCTGGAAGATAATATCGTCCATCAGAGGCAGAGGAACCGGATTGCAGACCAGAAGGTCCAGCAGATCCGTATACCATGATCGGCTTGGCCAATCCGGGGCGATCAGAAGCACTTGGCATTCCTCTTGTCTGATTTTCTGAAGAATTTTTGGAATCAGGATTGCTGGAGGGAATGCGTATGCATACATTCTCCCCCAGCTGATAGCTAACGCATCTGTTGCGAAAGCGCTTGGATCCGGAATCGGAGACACGTACGTCGTCATCTTCGCATTCTTCTTCGTTGCGAACAAATCGATGTTGGGTTTCCCCCAATGGTCGAACAGACGATCCGCCACACATTGATTTAGTTGCCATTCCGTGGGTAAAACACTCATCCTTCGGCTCAATGAGTCTGCTAGCAGGTTTAACCTTCCCGGAATATGAACTGCTTTCAAGGTAATCTGGTGATCCAGACACCAACAAAGCAGTCTCAATGTCATCATACAGAGACTGGGCGACTTCGTTCCGCCCTGGCGGTTTATGTAAGTCACAACTGTTGAGTTGTCGGAACGAATAAGAACAATCTTGCCCTGAACTTTCTGTAAGAAATGTTCCAGGCCCAGGACTACTGCTCTTAGCTCCAGTAGATTGATATGTTCCTTTGACTGTTCCAGATTCCAAAGCCCTGATATCGTGGACTCTTCCAGGCAAGCTCCCCAGCCCTCCATCGATGCATCTGTATACACAGTCACCTGAGGGTGGGGAGGGGTTAGCATAACCCCCACCAAGAGATTCTCTGTGTCCAACCACCATTGCAGGTGATGAATCAGAGGCGCCAACACTGACACATTCGAGTCCAGCGAACCTGTACTCTGGGTCCATTGTGTCATGAGAAATAACTGGATCGGCCGCCTGCGTAAGGCGGCCTGAGGAATGACTGGTTCCAATGAAACCATCAACCCCAGCATTCTCAAGTAAACCCGTGCCAGGACATGACGACTGTCGCACACTGACTGAATTAATGAGATGAGTTTCTGAACTCTCTCCTGAGTAGGATAAACATATCCTGTCTCTAGATCGAAGAACATCCCCAGGTAAACAAACTTCTGGGATGGAGTCAGCTCTGATTTTGGGAAATTGATCATCCAGCCTAAGTCTGTGAGAGTTTTCAAAACAATCTCCAGACTGGCCGACAAACTTTCCCGGGCGTGCGCTTTCAACAGCCAGTCGTCTATGTACGTGTGGACTGCTATGCTTCTCCTGCGGAGGTATGCGGTGATCGCAAGAACCACACGGGTGAAAACTGGAGGAGCCGTGGAAATTCCGAAGGGTAGCACCCTGAATTCCCACTGTCTGCCCTGGAATGCAAATCTCAGGAAGCGACGGAAACTCCTGTGTATGGGGATGTGGAAATAAGCGTCCTTCAAATCTATCGACGCTGTCCACATTCCCCTCTCTAACCCCGCCAACACCGAGCGCACAGTCTCCATCTTGAAACTGGGCGTCTCTATGAACTTGTTCAATGGCTTGAGGTTGAGAATTGGTCTCCACCCTCCGGTGTTCTTTGTTACTAAGAACAGGGTTGAATAGAAGCCCGGACACCTCTGTGCCGGCTGAATAGCTCCTTTTTGTATGAGGGAATTTATTTCCTCCTCGATACACAACCTTTGATCTGGATCTCTCGGATTTGGAGTCCAGATCGGCACTAGAGACAGTCGCGATGGCGGGCCTGTCATCCAATCGGGATGATACCCGACTGAAAGCCATCGCAAGACTAAACGGTCCTGAGTTAACCGTTCCCACTCTTGCATGTGGTCGGCTAATCGGCCTCCCATCGGTCCACCTAGGGATAGAGGTGGACATAAGGAGTGCAAGAGCGGCACTGTCTCCTTTGCCAGAAACACCGGCGCGGTTCTCACCGCGGTAACCGTCCCGTCAGGAACGATTACCCCGCCCAGATCCTCGCGCGCCACGACCAGCACCGCGCGCACCACGGTGCGCGGGCGGCTGCCTGGCTGACTGCGCCTGAGGAGCCTGCGCCCCCCTCGCTGCTGGCCGAATCGCACGCGGCCGAGGCCGGCGCTGCGATGGTGGTTGGCCTCTGACCTGGCCACTACCACCTCGAGCCTGCAGGGGACGATACGCAAGGGGTGCGGTGCGAACGTTGGCACGACGAAGCACCTCAAACTGTTCGCGCAGCGCCCTCTGGTTATTGACCAGAGTAACCGTCTCCTGGAGGTGTCTACATCCCTCACCTCCAAAGAGACCAGGACCTCTCATAGGCGTACGTAGTAGCCTATTGTAGAGGTCCTGGGACGGGCACAGATTATCCAAGGCAAAAGTGCGCCTTGCCCGGACACTCCTGGTCACCGCCCGCGTCATACAGTCCAGAGCCAGGTTGATACCATCCTGGATGGCTCGCTGGACTGTGACCGGACTTGGCTGGCGCGATGCGGATGCTGTTACTACCCCTTGTAACAGCTGGGAGACGTGGGACAGAGCGGCAATCGAAGCCCTCCCACTCTCCTCCGTATCACGCAACGCGGCATTTGCCGAACGCAACGCGTTCGAGCACAAGACTCCCGTGTCAGAACGGGAGCCTGGCCGCGCATCCTCACCCAAAGCCGCGCGGTCATCCACGCTCGGCTTTGGTACCACACCGTACCGCTGGTAGTCCAGGGGCACGATGCGGCAATGCCTGGCCACCTCGCGCGGGGCCTTAGCGAGACGTCCACTCGATTTAATGGACGTCTCCGCCGCCTCGAACATGTCAACGACATGCTCTGCCAGCGGCAGAGAAGGCATAGCGTTAGCAGTAGGCTTACCAGATAACCACGGCCTGTGTTCACGCTGGCTAGGCGACTGCTCCACGGGCAGATCTGGTCTAACACTCACCAGCCACTGGCAAGCGTCAGACCAATCCTCCTCCGTGGCTAGTTGCGAGCGCTCTACAAGACGGGGGCCTTCGTCTTCCTCCTGAGCACAAGCAACAGAGCTTGACGGCGGATACGCTGATATCCCTGGCAAGCCAGGGAGAGCATGCGGGCCTGATAATACCGGCATGCTAATCTCACTGGTTTGACCAGGAGCAGGCGCCGTGGTAGAGCGCGGGGCATATACCGCCCCACCACGGCCATGGCCAGCACCAGCTACACTCTCGGCAAGCCGAGGTATGCGGTACCGCTGGCCTTCAGTGCCCAGGGCCACAGTCTGAACCGTGGATTCTACCCCTGGGAGAGTAGAACCGTGGAAAAAGGCGCCTGTATTCCCCGCGAGGGGCGCACAAACGTCATATTCCATGGCCACGTCTTCAGACGGCGACCCTAACAGGTAATCATCATCCTCCTGGCCAGAAAGATTAGACTCCGGGTCAGCAAAGAGAGCTAACCCGGACTGGCCAGGGAAGGCGCCATACGAGGTACTGGCAGCCGCGGTGTGCGGATACCCCTGGACTGATGAGCAGCCCGCGGGTTCCAGCGACGACCGTCCACGGTCCCTATTGGGCGCGGCAATAAGCCTGCTGCCAGGGCCGTGGAACACCCCCTCTAATGGGGCCACCTCTGAATCTTCAAACAACGGAAGCGTACTAAGGAACGTTGATTCAGAGGTGGGGATTACCTGCTACGAAGCAGATGATGAGGTCAATAAAGGATTTGGTCCAGGAAGCATGCCACGAAGCAACTCTGGAACCAAATCCTTGATTGTCCTCCTCATCTCTCCCAACATCTCGGTCCGGAAGGCCTCCATGTCCACCGCGGACGAGGCCTTCCTCTTACCCTTCTTACTTACGACCTCTTTTTTCAGCTTCTTTTTCTCCTCCTCCACCTTGTCCTTCGCCTGCAAGCACAAGAATTCGGACATTAGCTCGCCCCCCCAGTGCTTACATATCTCGCAATTAAGCAAGGGACCACAGGGGCTACACTGAAAACATAGATGAGGGCCAAACTTGTCCCTCAAAAATCGTCCACAGGACGCACAACCAGGTCTCTGAAAAAGGCCAAAGGACGAGGAGTATGAGCAAACTAGTTAAGCTTAGAAAACTCACCAACTCAAGAGAAGAAAAAATGATCATAAAGATCATAATTTTTATCAGAAACCAGCTTCGGACAACTTTAATTGTAAATAAAGAGCAAGACTGATTATGACGTCATTAATCCTATGACAGGACAAAATCGATCCCCAACAAACATCCCAGTGCAAGGACGAATTGTATCTTTAACCAGAACATGTGCAGAATAAACGAAATCAAGGATTTCTTTTTTCACGAGAGAGTTGATACTTACCTCCCTAATACTTTTGATATTGCTAAATATTGGCTTTCACTCAATAAACACTCAGATTAAAACAGTTAGGTGCCCCTACTGGGCAGGGAGTCAGAGCATAGTCTGGCGGATGCCAGCCCCCACCACCGCGCATGCGCAGACTAGCACTTCCTCTGACTAATTTATTGGCTGATACACATGCAACTATAAAGAGCCTGAAGACCGAGCCTCTGTGGGGTGGAGAGGCCGGGTCCGTATCTAGGGAGGTAAGTATCAACTCTCTCGTGAAAAAAGAAATCCTTGATTTCGTTTATTTCACATCAAGAGTATACTTACCTCCCTAATACTTTTGATATTGCCAGAATTCGACAGTGAATTCGGCGGGAGGGAGGCGAGGTCAAAAGACCAGCTCATCCCTATACGCTTTTCTGCGTTTAAGGCACTTAAACTTCTGAAACTGTATGAAAAAACAGTCAGGATTTGACTAACCATCGGATAACACCCCCGATGCATGAGAGATGACCGAATGTCATATGCGCTCCCCCCCCTCCTTCCTGGGAGGAAGAGTCGAATGACCTCAATGTCCTATACGCTCTCTACGTACAAGTGCCATGTACTACAGGACAGAGACGAAAAGCTCCATTTTCGTATACTCTCAACAATGAACCACATAAATACACAAAACCATCATCATATAAATAACGGGTAACGTGACAAGACAATCAACAATGGACAACACACACACAAGACTGACCTTGTTGAAATGGCTGCTGACATCCTCTTCCCATTGGTGAAGATCGATGCAGTCCCAAATTAGTGGTTGTTTCCATAAATTAATTGTGAAATATATAAGCAATGAGGAAACCCCATCAAAAATATATATGCCTAGTTATTTTCTCAAAATCGACAAGGCGAGAGGATTAGAGGTGTCACGGAGATAATGGTCTGTAAAACTTGACTCACAGTGCCACTGAGCCACCGACATAATATCATCCACAGGGACCCCATTAAATAGGGCAGTGGATGTCACTACGCCGCGGACACTGTGAGCCTTGGCCACGTCAACCTGCTTCCCGGTGGCGGATTTATGGCAAAACTGAATGCATTCTACAATCCACCTGGAAATGGTGTCCTTAGAAGCCCTGCCATGGGGTTCAATATATGACAACCATAACGCTGACTGGTCGGTGCGCCACTCCGCCGTACGTTGTTTGTACCGGCAAAGCGCCCGGACAGGACACCATGCTTTAGAATTAGGATCATATCTAGTTAAAGCAGGCAAAATAATAGGTTGACCTGGATATTTCAACGACTGATTCTTAGCCAAGAAATTAATTCTAGGTAGCAGCTTAAGGCCCTCCCCTGAAACCACAAAACGGTCATCCTTGGCTGATAAGGCATGAATCTCACTCCTACGCCTAGCCGAGGCCGCAGCAATTAAAAACACAGTCTTCAATGTTAATAGTTTCATCGAAATGGAACTAAGTGGTTCAAACGGCTTATCACCTAGTACTTGAAGCACTAGCGATAAACTCCAAGACGGAATCACAGGTGGATTCCTTGGTCTTAGATTGCCCATGCCTTTAATTAATACATTTAATGTATTCACTTCATCACTTCCCCTCTTAGCCAAGCAAGGAATAACAGACATTAAAGCTGACTTATAACCAGCAATAGAGTTAGGCTTGAGGCTATAGGCATCATAGAGGTGACAGAGGAAATCAGCTACTACCTGAATAGATGCATCCATTGGATCAATACATCTTTTTGAGCACCATTCTGCAAATCTGTTGATTTTATAATTATATGCTCTGGAGGTTGACCCCCTCCTGGCTTTGGCCATAAACATGGCTGCTTGCTCAGAAAAGCCCTCCTTAATTCTAGATTCCTTGACAACATCCACGCAGTCAATCTGAACATTGACGGATTGTTGTGAAGGGCCTTGCCCTGGAAGATAATATCGTCCATCAGAGGCAGAGGAACCGGATTGCAGACCAGAAGGTCCAGCAGATCCGTATACCATGATCGGCTTGGCCAATCCGGGGCGATCAGAAGCACTTGGCATTCCTCTTGTCTGATTTTCTGAAGAATTTTTGGAATCAGGATTGCTGGAGGGAATGCGTATGCATACATTCTCCCCCAGCTGATAGCTAACGCATCTGTTGCGAAAGCGCTTGGATCCGGAATCGGAGAGACGTACGTTGTCATCTTCGCATTCTTCTTCGTTGCGAACAAATCGATGTTGGGTTTCCCCCAATGGTCGAACAGACGATCCGCCACACATTGATTTAGTTGCCATTCCGTGGGTAAAACACTCATCCTTCGGCTCAATGAGTCTGCTAGCAGGTTTAACCTTCCCGGAATATGAACTGCTTTCAAGGTAATCTGGTGATCCAGACACCAACAAAGCAGTCTCCATGTCATCATACAGAGACTGGGCGACTTCGTTCCGCCCTGGCGGTTTATGTAAGTCACAACTGTTGAGTTGTCTGAACGAATAAGAACAATCTTGCCCTGAACTTTCTGTAAGAAATGTTCCAGGCCCAGGACTACTGCTCTTAGCTCCAGTAGATTTATATGTTCCTTTGACTGTTCCAGATTCCAAAGCCCTGATATCGTGGACTCTTCCAGGCAAGCTCCCCAGCCCTCCATCGATGCATCTGTATACACAGTCACCTGAGGGTGGGGAGGGGTTAGCATAACCCCCACCAAGAGATTCTCTGTGTCCAACCACCATTGCAGGTGATGAATCAGAGGCGCCAATACTGACACATTCGAGTCCAGCGAACCTGTACTCTGGGTCCATTGTGTCATGAGAAATAACTGGATCGGCCGCCTGCATAAGGCGGCCTGAGGAATGACTGGTTCCAATGAAACCATCAACCCCAGCATTCTCAAGTAAACCCGTGCCAGGACATGACGACTGTCGCACACTGACTGAATTAATGAGATGAGTTTCTGAACTCTCTCCTGAGTAGGATAAACATATCCTGTCTCTAGATCGAAGAACATCCCCAGGTAAACAAACTTCTGGGATGGAGTCAGCTCTGATTTTGGGAAATTGATCATCCAGCCTAAGTCTGTGAGAGTTTTCAAAATAATCTCCAGACTGGCCGACAAACTTTCCCGGGTGTGCGCTTTCAACAGCCAGTCGTCTATGTACGTGTGGACTGCTATGCTTCTCCTGCGGAGGTATGCGGTGATCGCAAGAACCACACGGGTGAAAACCCGAGGAGCCGTGGAAATTCCGAAGGGTAGCACCCTGAATTCCCACTGTCTGCCCTGGAATGCAAATCTCAGGAAGCGACGGAAACTCCTGTGTATGGGGATGTGGAAATAAGCGTCCTTCAAATCTATCGACGCTGTCCACATTCCCCTCTCTAACCCCGCCAACACCGAGCGCACAGTCTCCATCTTGAAACTGGGCGTCTCTATGAACTTGTTCAATGGCTTGAGGTTGAGAATTGGTCTCCACCCTCCGGTGTTCTTTGTTACTAAGAACAGGGTTGAATAGAAGCCCGGACACCTCTGTGCCGGCTGAATAGCTCCTTTTTGTATGAGGGAATTTATTTCCTCCTCGATACACAACCTTTGATCTGGATCTCTCGGATTTGGAGTCCAGATCGGCACTAGAGACAGTCGCGATGGCGGGCCTGTCATCCAATCGGGATGATACCCGACTGAAAGCCATCGCAAGACTAAACGGTCCTGAGTTAACCGTTCCCACTCTTGCATGTGGTCGGCTAATCGGCCTCCCATCGGTCCACCTAGGGATAGAGGTGGACATAAGGAGTGCAAGAGCGGCACTGTCTCCTTTGCCAAAAACACCGGCGCGGTTCTCACCGCGGTAACCGTCCCGTCAGGAACGATTACCCCGCCCAGATCCTCGCGCGCCACGACCAGCACCGCGCGCACCACGGTGCGTGGGCGGCTGCCTGGCTGACTGCGCCTGAGGAGCCTGCGCCGCCCTCGCTGCTGGCCGAATCGCACGCGGCCGAGGCCGGCGCTGCGATGGTGGTTGGCCTCTGACCTGGCCACTACCACCTCGAGCCTGCAGGGGACGATACACAGGGGGTGCAGCGCGAACGTTTGGCACGACGAAGCACCTCAAACTGTTCGCGCAGCGCCCTCTGGTTATTGACCAGAGTAACCGTCTCCTGGAGGTGTCTACATCCCTCACCTCCAAAGAGACCAGGACCTGTCATAGGCGTACGTAGTAGCCTATTGTAGAGGTCCTGGGACGGGCACAGATTATCCAAGGCAAAAGTGCGCCTTGCCCGGACACTCCTGGTCACCGCCCGCGTCATACAGTCCAGAGCCAGGTTGATACCATCCTGGATGGCTCGCTGGACTGTGGACCGGACTTGACTGGCGTGATGCGGATGCTGTTACTACCCCTTGTAACAGCTGGGAGACGTGGGACAGAGCGGCAATCGAAGCCCTCCCACTCTCCTCCGCATCACGCAACGCGGCATTTGCCGAACGCAACGCGTTCGAGCACAAGACTCCCGTGTCAGAACGGGAGCCTGGCCGCGCATCCTCACCCAAAGCCGCGCGGTCATCCACGCTCGGCTTTGGTACCACACCGTACCGCTGGTAGTCCAGGGGCACGATGCGGCAACGCCTGGCACCATCGCGCGGGGCCTTAGCGAGACGTCCACTCGATTTAATGGACGTCTCCGCCGCTCGAACATGTCAACGACATGCTCTGCCAGCGGCAGAGAAGGCATAGCGTTAGCAGTAGGCTTACCAGCTAACCACGGCCTGTGTTCACGCTGGCTAGGCGACTGCTCCACGGGGCAGATCTGGTCTAACACTCACCAGCCACTGGCAAGCGTCAGACCAATCCTCCTCCGTGGCTAGTTGCGAGCGCTCTACAAGACGGGGGCCTTCGTCTTCCTCCTGAGCACAAGCAACAGAGCTTGACGGCGGATACGCTGATATCCCTGGCAAGCCAGGGAGAGCATGCGGGCCTGATAATACCGGCATGCTAATCTCACTGGTTTGACCAGGAGCAGGCGCCGTCGTAGAGCGCGGGGCATATACCGCCCCACCACGCCCCGGCCAGCACCAGCTACACTCTCGGCAAGCCGAGGTATGCGGTACCGCTGGCCTTCAGCGCCCAGGGCCACAGTCTGAACCGTGGATTCTACCCCTGGGAGAGTAGAACCGTGGAAAAAGGCGCCTGTATTCCCCGCGAGGGGCGCACAAACGTCATATTCCATGGCCACGTCTTCAGACGGCGACCCTAACAGGTAATCATCATCCTCCTGGCCAGAAAGATTAGACTCCGGGTCAGCAAAGAGAGCTAACCCGGACTGGCCAGGGAAGGCGCCATACGAGGTACTGGCAGCCGCGGTGTGCGGATACCCCTGGACTGATGAGCAGCCCGCGGGTTCCAGCGACGACCGATCCACTGTCCCTATTGGGCGCGGCAATAAGCCTGCTGCCAGGGGCCGTGGAACACCCCCTCTAATGGGCCACCTCTGAATCTTCCAACAACGGAAGCGTACTAAGAACGTTGATTCAGAGGTGGGGATTACCTGCTCCGAATCAGATGATGAGGTCAATAAAGGATTTGGTCCAGGAAGCATGCCACGAAGCAACTCTGGAACCAAATCCTTGATTGTCCTCCTCATCTCTCCCAACATCTCGGTCCGGAAGGCCTCCATGTCCACCGCGGACGAGGCCTTCCTCTTACCCTTCTTACTTACGACCTCTTTTTTCAGCTTCTTTTTCTCCTCCTCCACCTTGTCCTTCGCCTGCAAGCACAAGAATTCGGACATTAGCTCGCCCCCCAGTGCTTACATATCTCGCAATTAAGCAAGGGACCACAGGGGCTACACTGAAAAACATAGATGAGGGCCAAACTTGTCCCTCAAAAATCGTCCACAGGACGCACAACCAGGTCTCTGAAAAAGGCCAAAGGACGAGGAGGTATGAGCAAACTAGTTACGCTTAGAAACTAACCAACTCAAGAGAAGGAAATGATCATAAAGATCATAATTTTTATGAGAAACCCGCTTCGGATAACTTTAATTGAAATTAAAGAGCAAAGCTGATTATGACTTCCATTAACCTATGACAGGACCAAAATCGATCCCAACAAACATCCCAGTGCAAGGACGAATTGTAATCTCTAACCAGAACGATGTGCAGAATGGACATTTCGACTACACAAGCATCAGATAAATACTGATAACAATGGCAAATAGTGTTAATTATCTCCCTTTCTCATAATCAATAATTAATACCTGACACCTGTGTCTAGACAAACCATCCAACCTGATGAACTGAGAGAACTCCACCATTGAACGCCTCTTAACTCTCTCCACCTCAAGGGGAAGGAATTGGATCAAGAGGGCAAAGTGAGAAGACCTTTATAATAGGCCTCCAACTCACTGGGCATAGAATTTTTGGTTAGATAACCTAACAGTATTAGTAGGAAATGGAACCATGGTTGGACGAGACACAAACCCTCTGCTGCTGTCATGTCCTTATTTCTCCTTCACACAGACCTGTGGACATAAACACAAAGAGAGATTAGTCTTGTATAGCACCTAGTTGAAAAAAAACCCAACTAATTAAGGCGCTTATCAACGTTTTAGCGAGAGTCCCAGAAAACACATTACAACGGGACAAAACTCGCTAAATTTTACTAGAAGTACACCTGATTTAAAGGTCCTGGGCCCTCCTCTGGCGAAGTCATCCTTCCTGCCATCTTTATCAGGGATAAACACTTCCAAATTTTCACAAAAACACTAAGAATTGAGCGAAGAAAAGCACTTAGCACAAAAACAATGTGTAGACTCTCTGCCATAAATTAGCAAAGAGGAAAGTGCTAGTCTGCGCATGCGCGGGTGGTGGGGCTGGGCATCCGCCAGACTACGCTCTGACCTCCTGCCCAGTATGGGGCACCTAACTGTTTTAATCTGAGTGTTTATTGAGTGAAAGCCATATTTAGCAATATCAAAAGTATTAGGGGGTAATATACTCTTGATGTGAAATGGACATTTCGACTACACAAGCATCAGATAAATACTGATAACAATGGCAAATAGTTGTTAATTATCTCCCTTTCTCATATCAATAATTAATACCTGACACCTTGTCTAGACAAACCATCCAACCTGATGAACTGGAGCGCTCCACCACTGAACGCCTCTTAACTCTCTCCACCTCAAGGGGAAGGAATTGGATCAAGAGGGCAAAGTGAGAAGACCTTTATAATAGGCCTCCAACTCACTGGGCATAGAATTTTTGGTTAGATAACCTAACAGTATTAGTAGGAAATGGAACCATGGTGGAGAGACACAAACCCTCTGCTGATGTCATGTCCTTATTTCTCCTTCACACAGACCTGTGGACATAAACACAAAGAGAGATTAGTCATATATAGCACCTAGTTGAAAAAACCCAACTAATTAAGGCGCTTATCACGTTTAGCGCAACACACTGTCAT
>CM067360.1:31113762-31256934 GCA_034401795.1 Chaetoderma sp. LZ-2023a | reverse complement strand
GATTTAATGGACGTCTCCGCCGCCTCGAACATGTCAACGACATGCTCTGCCAGCGGCAGAGAAGGCATAGCGTTAGCAGTAGGCTTACCAGATAACCACGGCCTGTGTTCACGCTGGCTAGGCGACTGCTCCACGGGCAGATCTGGTCTAACACTCACCAGCCACTGGCAAGCGTCAGACCAATCCTCCTCCGTGGCTAGTTGCGAGCGCTCTACAAGACGGGGGCCTTCGTCTTCCTCCTGAGCACAAGCAACAGAGCTTGACGGCGGATACGCTGATATCCCTGGCAAGCCAGGGAGAGCATGCGGGCCTGATAATACCGGCATGCTAATCTCACTGGTTTGACCAGGAGCAGGCGCCGTGGTAGAGCGCGGGGCATATACCGCCCCACCACGGCCATGGCCAGCACCAGCTACACTCTCGGCAAGCCGAGGTATGCGGTACCGCTGGCCTTCAGTTGCCCAGGGCCACAGTCTGAACCGTGGATTCTACCCCTGGGAGAGTAGAACCGTGGAAAAAGGCGCCTGTATTCCCCGCGAGGGGCGCACAAACGTCATATTCCATGGCCACGTCTTCAGACGGCGACCCTAACAGGTAATCATCATCCTCCTGGCCAGAAAGATTAGACTCCGGGTCAGCAAAGAGAGCTAACCCGGACTGGCCAGGGAAGGCGCCATACGAGGTACTGGCAGCCGCGGTGTGCGGATACCCCTGGACTGATGAGCAGCCCGCGGGTTCCAGCGACGACCGTCCACGGTCCCTATTGGGCGCGGCAATAAGCCTGCTGCCAGGGCCGTGGAACACCCCCTCTAATGGGGCCACCTCTGAATCTTCAAACAACGGAAGCGTACTAAGGAACGTTGATTCAGAGGTGGGGATTACCTTGCTACGAAGCAGATGATGAGGTCAATAAAGGATTTGGTCCAGGAAGCATGCCACGAAGCAACTCTGGAACCAAATCCTTGATTGTCCTCCTCATCTCTCCCAACATCTCGGTCCGGAAGGCCTCCATGTCCACCGCGGACGAGGCCTTCCTCTTACCCTTCTTACTTACGACCTCTTTTTTCAGCTTCTTTTTCTCCTCCTCCACCTTGTCCTTCGCCTGCAAGCACAAGAATTCGGACATTAGCTCGCCCCCCAGTGCTTACATATCTCGCAATTAAGCAAGGGACCACAGGGGGCTACACTGAAAACATAGATGAGGGCCAAACTTGTCCCTCAAAAATCGTCCACAGGACGCACAACCAGGTCTCTGAAAAAGGCCAAAGGACGAGGAAGTATGAGCAAACTAGTTAAGCTTAGAAAACTCACCAACTCAAGAGAAGAAAAAATGATCATAAAGATCATAATTTTTATCAGAAACCAGCTTCGGACAACTTTAATTGTAAATAAAGAGCAAGACTGATTATGACGTCATTAATCCTATGACAGGACAAAATCGATCCCCAACAAACATCCCAGTGCAAGGACGAATTGTATCTTTAACCAGAACATGTGCAGAATAAACGAAATCAAGGATTTCTTTTTTCACGAGAGAGTTGATACTTACCTCCCTAATACTTTTGATATTGCTAAATATTGGCTTTCACTCAATAAACACTCAGATTAAAACAGTTAGGTGCCCCTACTGGGCAGGGAGTCAGAGCGTAGTCTGGCGGATGCCAGCCCCACCACCGCGCATGCGCAGACTAGCACTTCCTCTGACTAATTTATTGGCTGATACACATGCAACTATAAAGAGCCTGAAGACCGAGCCTCTGTGGGGTGGAGAGGCCGGGTCCGTATCTAGGGAGGTAAGTATCAACTCTCTCGTGAAAAAAGAAATCCTTGATTTCGTTTATTTCACATCAAGAGTATACTTACCTCCCTAATACTTTTGATATTGCCAGAATTCGACAGTGAATTCGGCGGGAGGGAGGCGAGGTCAAAAGACCAGCTCATCCCTATACGCTTTTCTGCGTTTAAGGCACTTAAACTTCTGAAACTGTATGAAAAAACAGTCAGGATTTGACTAACCATCGGATAACACCCCCGATGCATGAGAGATGACCGAATGTCATATGCGCTCCCCCCCCTCCTTCCTGGGAGGAAGAGTCGAATGACCTCAATGTCCTATACGCTCTCTACGTACAAGTGCCATGTACTACAGGACAGAGACGAAAAGCTCCATTTTCGTATACTCTCAACAATGAACCACATAAATACACAAAACCATCATCATATAAATAACGGGTAACGTGACAAGACAATCAACAATGGACAACACACACACAAGACTGACCTTGTTGAAATGGCTGCTGACATCCTCTTCCCATTGGTGAAGATCGATGCAGTCCCAAATTAGTGGTTGTTTCCATAAATTAATTGTGAAATATATAAGCAATGAGGAAACCCCATCAAAAATATATATGCCTAGTTATTTTCTCAAAATCGACAAGGCGAGAGGATTAGAGGTGTCACGGAGATAATGGTCTGTAAAACTTGACTCACAGTGCCACTGAGCCACCGACATAATATCATCCACAGGGACCCCATTAAATAGGGCAGTGGATGTCACTACGCCGCGGACACTGTGAGCCTTGGCCACGTCAACCTGCTTCCCGGTGGCGGATTTATGGCAAAACTGAATGCATTCTACAATCCACCTGGAAATGGTGTCCTTAGAAGCCCTGCCATGGGGTTCAATATATGACAACCATAACGCTGACTGGTCGGTGCGCCACTCCGCCGTACGTTGTTTGTACCGGCAAAGCGCCCGGACAGGACACCATGCTTTAGAATTAGGATCATATCTAGTTAAAGCAGGCAAAATAATAGGTTGACCTGGATATTTCAACGACTGATTCTTAGCCAAGAAATTAATCCTAGGTAGCAGCTTAAGGCCCTCCCCTGAAACCACAAAACGGTCATCCTCGGCTGATAAGGCATGAATCTCACTCCTACGCCTAGCCGAGGCCGCAGCAATTAAAAACACAGTCTTCAGTGTTAATAGTTTCATCGAAATGGAACTAAGTGGTTCAAACGGCTTATCACCTAGTACTTGAAGCACTAGCGATAAACTCCAAGACGGAATCACAGGTGGATTCCTTGGTCTTAGATTGCCCATGCCTTTAATTAATACATTTAATGTATTCACTTCATCACTTCCCCTCTTAGCCAAGCAAGGAATAACAGACATTAAAGCTGACTTATAACCAGCAATAGAGTTAGGCTTGAGGCTATAGGCATCATAGAGGTGACAGAGGAAATCAGCTACTACCTGAATAGATGCATCCATTGGATCAATACATCTTTTTGAGCACCATTCTGCAAATCTGTTGATTTTATAATTATATGCTCTGGAGGTTGACCCCCTCCTGGCTTTGGCCATAAACATGGCTGCTTGCTCAGAAAAGCCCTCCTTAATTCTAGATTCCTTGACAACATCCACGCAGTCAATCTGAACATTGACGGATTGTTGTGAAGGGCCTTGCCCTGGAAGATAATATCGTCCATCAGAGGCAGAGGAACCGGATTGCAGACCAGAAGGTCCAGCAGATCCGTATACCATGATCGGCTTGGCCAATCCGGGGCGATCAGAAGCACTTGGCATTCCTCTTGTCTGATTTTCTGAAGAATTTTTGGAATCAGGATTGCTGGAGGGAATGCGTATGCATACATTCTCCCCCAGCTGATAGCTAACGCATCTGTTGCGAAAGCGCTTGGATCCGGAATCGGAGAGACGTACGTCGTCATCTTCGCATTCTTCTTCGTTGCGAACAAATCGATGTTGGGTTTCCCCCAATGGTCGAACAGACGATCCGCCACACATTGATTTAGTTGCCATTCCGTGGGTAAAACACTCATCCTTCGGCTCAATGAGTCTGCTAGCAGGTTTAACCTTCCCGGAATATGAACTGCTTTCAAGGTAATCTGGTGATCCAGACACCAACAAAGCAGTCTCCATGTCATCATACAGAGACTGGGCGACTTCGTTCCGCCCTGGCGGTTTATGTAAGTCACAACTGTTGAGTTGTCTGAACGAATAAGAACAATCTTGCCCTGAACTTTCTGTAAGAAATGTTCCAGGCCCAGGACTACTGCTCTTAGCTCCAGTAGATTTATATGTTCCTTTGACTGTTCCAGATTCCAAAGCCCTGATATCGTGGACTCTTCCAGGCAAGCTCCCCAGCCCTCCATCGATGCATCTGTATACACAGTCACCTGAGGGTGGGGAGGGGTTAGCATAACCCCCACCAAGAGATTCTCTGTGTCCAACCACCATTGCAGGTGATGAATCAGAGGCGCCAACACTGACACATTCGAGTCCAGCGAACCTGTACTCTGGGTCCATTGTGTCATGAGAAATAACTGGATCGGCCGCCTGCGTAAGGCGGCCTGAGGAATGACTGGTTCCAATGAAACCATCAACCCCAGCATTCTCAAGTAAACCCGTGCCAGGACATGACGACTGTCGCACACTGACTGAATTAATGAGATGAGTTTCTGAACTCTCTCCTGAGTAGGATAAACATATCCTGTCTCTAGATCGAAGAACATCCCCAGGTAAACAAACTTCTGGGATGGAGTCAGCTCTGATTTTGGGAAATTGATCATCCAGCCTAAGTCTGTGAGAGTTTTCAAAACAATCTCCAGACTGGCCGACAAACTTTCCCGGGTGTGCGCTTTCAACAGCCAGTCGTCTATGTACGTGTGGACTGCTATGCTTCTCCTGCGGAGGTATGCGGTGATCGCAAGAACCACACGGGTGAAAACCCGAGGAGCCGTGGAAATTCCGAAGGGTAGCACCCTGAATTCCCACTGTCTGCCCTGGAATGCAAATCTCAGGAAGCGACGGAAACTCCTGTGTATGGGGATGTGGAAATAAGCGTCCTTCAAATCTATCGACGCTGTCCACATTCCCCTCTCTAACCCCGCCAACACCGAGCGCACAGTCTCCATCTTGAAACTGGGCGTCTCTATGAACTTGTTCAATGGCTTGAGGTTGAGAATTGGTCTCCACCCTCCGGTGTTCTTTGTTACTAAGAACAGGGTTGAATAGAAGCCCGGACACCTCTGTGCCGGCTGAATAGCTCCTTTTTGTATGAGGGAATTTATTTCCTCCTCGATACACAACCTTTGATCTGGATCTCTCGGATTTGGAGTCCAGATCGGCACTAGAGACAGTCGCGATGGCGGGCCTGTCATCCAATCGGGATGATACCCGACTGAAAGCCATCGCAAGACTAAACGGTCCTGAGTTAACCGTTCCCACTCTTGCATGTGGTCGGCTAATCGGCCTCCCATCGGTCCACCTAGGGATAGAGGTGGACATAAGGAGTGCAAGAGCGGCACTGTCTCCTTTGCCAAAAACACCGGCGCGGTTCTCACCGCGGTAACCGTCCCGTCAGGAACGATTACCCCGCCCAGATCCTCGCGCGCCACGACCAGCACCGCGCGCACCACGGTGCGTGGGCGGCTGCCTGGCTGACTGCGCCTGAGGAGCCTGCGCCCCCCTCGCTGCTGGCCGAATCGCACGCGGCCGAGGCCGGCGCTGCGATGGTGGTTGGCCTCTGACCTGGCCACTACCACCTCGAGCCTGCAGGGGACGATACACAGGGGGTGCAGCGCGAACGTTGGCACGACGAAGCACCTCAAACTGTTCGCGCAGCGCCCTCTGGTTATTGACCAGAGTAACCGTCTCCTGGAGGTGTCTACATCCCTCACCTCCAAAGAGACCAGGACCTGTCATAGGCGTACGTAGTAGCCTATTGTAGAGGTCCTGGGACGGGCACAGATTATCCAAGGCAAAAGTGCGCCTTGCCCGGACACTCCTGGTCACCGCCCGCGTCATACAGTCCAGAGCCAGGTTGATACCATCCTGGATGGCTCGCTGGACTGTGACCGGACTTGGCTGGCGCGATGCGGATGCTGTTACTACCCCTTGTAACAGCTGGGAGACGTGGGACAGAGCGGCAATCGAAGCCCTCCCACTCTCCTCCGCATCACGCAACGCGGCATTTGCCGAACGCAACGCGTTCGAGCACAAGACTCCCGTGTCAGAACGGGAGCCTGGCCGCGCATCCTCACCCAAAGCCGCGCGGTCATCCACGCTCGGCTTTGGTACCACACCGTACCGCTGGTAGTCCAGGGGCACGATGCGGCAACGCCTGGCCACCTCGCGCGGGGCCTTAGCGAGACGTCCACTCGATTTAATGGACGTCTCCGCCGCCTCGAACATGTCAACGACATGCTCTGCCAGCGGCAGAGAAGGCATAGCGTTAGCAGTAGGCTTACCAGCTAACCACGGCCTGTGTTCACGCTGGCTAGGCGACTGCTCCACGGGCAGATCTGGTCTAACACTCACCAGCCACTGGCAAGCGTCAGACCAATCCTCCTCCGTGGCTAGTTGCGAGCGCTCTACAAGACGGGGGCCTTCGTCTTCCTCCTGAGCACAAGCAACAGAGCTTGACGGCGGATACGCTGATATCCCTGGCAAGCCAGGGAGAGCATGCGGGCCTGATAATACCGGCATGCTAATCTCACTGGTTTGACCAGGAGCAGGCGCCGTCGTAGAGCGCGGGGCATATACCGCCCCACCACGGCCCCGGCCAGCACCAGCTACACTCTCGGCAAGCCGAGGTATGCGGTACCGCTGGCCTTCAGCGCCCAGGGCCACAGTCTGAACCGTGGATTCTACCCCTGGGAGAGTAGAACCGTGGAAAAAGGCGCCTGTATTCCCCGCGAGGGGCGCACAAACGTCATATTCCATGGCCACGTCTTCAGACGGCGACCCTAACAGGTAATCATCATCCTCCTGGCCAGAAAGATTAGACTCCGGGTCAGCAAAGAGAGCTAACCCGGACTGGCCAGGGAAGGCGCCATACGAGGTACTGGCAGCCGCGGTGTGCGGATACCCCTGGACTGATGAGCAGCCCGCGGGTTCCAGCGACGACCGTCCACAGTCCCTATTGGGCGCGGCAATAAGCCTGCTGCCAGGGCCGTGGAACACCCCCTCTAATGGGGCCACCTCTGAATCTTCAAACAACGGAAGCGTACTAAGGAACGTTGATTCAGAGGTGGGGATTACCTGCTCCGAAGCAGATGATGAGGTCAATAAAGGATTTGGTCCAGGAAGCATGCCACGAAGCAACTCTGGAACCAAATCCTTGATTGTCCTCCTCATCTCTCCCAACATCTCGGTCCGGAAGGCCTCCATGTCCACCGCGGACGAGGCCTTCCTCTTACCCTTCTTACTTACGACCTCTTTTTTCAGCTTCTTTTTCTCCTCCTCCACCTTGTCCTTCGCCTGCAAGCACAAGAATTCGGACATTAGCTCGCCCCCCAGTGCTTACATATCTCGCAATTAAGCAAGGGACCACAGGGGCTACACTGAAAACATAGATGAGGGCCAAACTTGTCCCTCAAAAATCGTCCACAGGACGCACAACCAGGTCTCTGAAAAAGGCCAAAGGACGAGGAGTATGAGCAAACTAGTTACGCTTAGAAACTAACCAACTCAAGAGAAGGAAATGATCATAAAGATCATAATTTTTATGAGAAACCCGCTTCGGATAACTTTAATTGAAATTAAAGAGCAAAGCTGATTATGACGTCATTAATCCTATGACAGGACAAAATCGATCCCAACAAACATCCCAGTGCAAGGACGAATTGTATCTCTAACCAGAACATGTGCAGAATGGACATTTCGACTACACAAGCATCAGATAAATACTGATAACAATGGCAAATAGTGTTAATTATCTCCCTTTCTCATATCAATAATTAATACCTGACACCTTGTCTAGACAAACCATCCAACCTGATGAACTGGAGAACTCCACCATTGAACGCCTCTTAACTCTCTCCACCTCAAGGGGAAGGAATTGGATCAAGAGGGCAAAGTGAGAAGACCTTTATAATAGGCCTCCAACTCACTGGGCATAGAATTTTTGGTTAGATAACCTAACAGTATTAGTAGGAAATGGAACCATGGTGGAGAGACACAAACCCTCTGCTGCTGTCATGTCCTTATTTCTCCTTCACACAGACCTGTGGACATAAACACAAAGAGAGATTAGTCTTGTATAGCACCTAGTTGAAAAAACCCAACTAATTAAGGCGCTTATCACGTTTAGCGAGAGTCCCAGAAACACATTACAACGGGACAAAACTCGCTAATTTTACTAGAAGTCACCTGATTTAAAGGTCCTGGGCCCTCCTCTGGCGAAGTCATCCTTCCTGCCATCTTTATCAGGGATAAACACTTCCAAATTTTCACAAAAACACTAAGAATTGAGCGAAGAAAAGCACTTAGCACAAAAACATGTGTAGACTCTCTGCCAATAAATTAGCAAAGAGGAAGTGCTAGTCTGCGCATGCGCGGTGGTGGGGCTGGCATCCGCCAGACTACGCTCTGACTCCCTGCCCAGTAGGGGCACCTAACTGTTTTAATCTGAGTGTTTATTGAGTGAAAGCCAATATTTAGCAATATCAAAAGTATTAGGGAGGTAAGTATACTCTTGATGTGAAATGGACATTTCGACTACACAAGCATCAGATAAATACTGATAACAATGGCAAATAGTGTTAATTATCTCCCTTTCTCATATCAATAATTAATACCTGACACCTTGTCTAGACAAACCATCCAACCTGATGAACTGGAGCGCTCCACCACTGAACGCCTCTTAACTCTCTCCACCTCAAGGGGAAGGAATTGGATCAAGAGGGCAAAGTGAGAAGACCTTTATAATAGGCCTCCAACTCACTGGGCATAGAATTTTTGGTTAGATAACCTAACAGTATTAGTAGGAAATGGAACCATGGTGGAGAGACACAAACCCTCTGCTGATGTCATGTCCTTATTTCTCCTTCACACAGACCTGTGGACATAAACACAAAGAGAGATTAGTCATATATAGCACCTAGTTGAAAAAACCCAACTAATTAAGGCGCTTATCACGTTTAGCGCGAGTCCCGGAAACACATTACAACGGGACAAAACTCGCTAATTTTACTAGAAGTCACCTGATTTAAAGGTCCAAGGCCCTCCTGTGGCGAAGTCACTCTCTCAGCCATCTTTGTCAGGTGAAAACGTCTATTAAATAGTCTTAAAAAGCTTTGAAAAGCGTAAAGAAAAATCCTATCATGAAAGCATGTGTTGTCTCTCAGCCAATAAATTAGCAAAGAGGTAGTGCTAGTCTGCGCATGCGCGGTGGTGGGGCTGGCATCCGCCAGACTACGCTCTGACTCCCTGCCCAGTAGGGGCACCTAACTGTTTTAATCTGAGTGTTTATTGAGTGAAAGCCAATATTTAGCAATATCAAAAGTATTAGGGAGGTAAGTATACTCTTGATGTGAAAAGAAAATCATTCCATATATCTAACAAGTCTATTTGCTGGTTGAGCCAAAATTATTAAGCTTGAAAACCGTTTTAAAACTTCTACAGTAGTAAATTATTATATCCTGTATTTCTAAAGGTTGGACCCTATGCATTGATGCGTCATAGTGATAAAATTGGGCCCTTGAACAATTGTCTGGGCACCTAAGCTTTGCTTTTATGGGCTCAGGTAGCTACATGATTAAAAGGCTAAACCTTCATCACTGTTGATTTAGTCTACAGTGCTAGCACGGCTGATGGAAGGACACACCTCTCTCATACCTCAAACACATTTCATTTGAATCGATTTACAACATATAGCTATAAATTAAAGCAAACACTTGTCAGTTACCTGTCTCCATCAATAAAAGCCACAGGAACTGCATAATTAGCCAACAGAAGTTCAAGCCTTCCTAGTGTTGTCACAATGCTGAAAAGAAAACACAGACTATTCAGGGATGCACATAAACTGCTAAGTAAAAGTAAATCACCTACTAGATAGTGTTATTAAGTGTTTGAGCTAATGCAGGGATCTGATATGCCACTCAAGTATCTGACATCATAATCAAATACATCACATGTTAGCTGACATTACAATCATAATTATGCATAGCTCCATCATGAAAATCGAAAAGCTTATCACAAAGGGTACGAATTGTACGTCTTTGATGACTTTAGAATTTAATAAACATTCTTTAGAATTAAAAAATAATAATTTGACAGGGAGCTGTTCCTTCCAAATTTGTTTCGAAATATTCAACAGCTTACTTTTGTGTTGTCAATTTCTAATTAAGTTCTGCACACTTTTTGTGTATTTGAATAAATTTGAAGGTCGCTCTAGTAGAACTAGAGCTATCCCACCAGATGGACAGATGAATGGACAAATGAATGAACAGACGTACGGACAAAGCAAATGCTATACATACCCTCCATATATCTATATGGGGGGGGGGGGCATAAGAACAATTAAAACCATCTTTACTGTATTTCAGAAATGTAAGGATTTTGCGGATCATTCTTTACTTGAAATTATACACATTAAATTGGTGATTTAATAGAATATGAGATGGTCATTACAGACGTGGTCATTATAGATGACGATAGTAAAGCAGGTTTAGCTGTAATTAATGAAAATAATGGGACACTTAATAATTTCATTCTCTAATTTTTCCAACTATTCTTTCAACAGCTCCCAGCCAAATTACTGTCAAGCTTTTCAATGGAATGTCCTCTACACCCTTACAAATTTGGTTCCTAGGACTGAAAAGTTTAAGTCATAGTAGTGTACCTTCCCCATGTAAGGCAGTACTGCTGTTTGAAGGCATTGAACTCTGCAGTGTTTTTCCGCGTCTCTCCATTTTGGATTGCAAATCTGTGTCGCACCGCCGGCCTTTGCTCACCTGTTGTTGGTGTCGTGGGAGGTGGCTGCAATCGTAAACAAGACCAATCAGACTTTGCAAACCCTCACACTATTGTCACATTGTAGAGATTTTAAAGATTTTCCAGATTTCTTTGATTTTCTGGATAACACCAAAGGTTGGGAAATCATAATGTGCAGTCACACCATTTGTTGTGTTACGTTTTGAGCCTGATCGGATTAGAACTTTCTGAGATATCCATAGATCCAGAATTTTCCTCTGTTGTGCTAAAATTTGACCCAACTCGGCTACTTTTTTTATATATAGCTATGTTTGGATAGATGGATGAACACACATATACACGCACGCACGCATGCACGCACGCACGCACGCACGCACGCATGCACGCACGCACGCACACACACACACACACCCACACTCAAACATGTATATGCACATACATGCGTGTGCACGCACACCTGCATGTCCACCAGGACACACGCCTGCGTGACTGATCATGCATGCACCCACACACACACCTGATTACAATACCCTCTTCACCCTACAGAATGAGGGTAATTATAAGGAAAATAACTGCAAATGCATATACACAGGAACATTTAGTCAAGTTAGGATCATGAACAGCATGGTTTCAACATAACCATTGATGCACCTGAATGGAGGGATGTGATCTGTAACTCAAGCATATGATGTCATGATCAAATACATCACATGTTAACTGATGTCACAATCACAATGATGTAGTCCATTATGACGACGGCAATAGTCTGTCATGAAGGGGCAGGAATTGTATGTGTCTGATTAAAATACAATATAATAAACATTTAGGCAGAACAGCCTCCAGTCAAATTAGTTTCAAAATATTCAACAGTTTGCCTGTATAGTTTCCTTTAAATTTAGATCTTAAAACTAATTTGACTGGGAGCTGTTTGCTACTGCTATCTATGCAGTAACAGCCTCCAGTCAAATTATTTTCAAAATATTCAACAGTTTACCTGTATAGCTACATTGAAATTTAGATATTGGGAATTCAGATTTCAACGTTTCAAATCATTTCCAGTATGTGTACAAAGGGGGTGGAGATTAGCTAGAAATGTGTGGGGCAGAGCTAGAAATGTGTGGGGAAGAGCTAGAAATGTGCGGGCAGAGCTAGAAATGTGCGGGGCAGAGCGAGAAATGTGTGGGGCAGAGCTAGAAGTGGACCCCTTATATTCAAGCCAGTGTTCTAACATTTATCAAGTAAAGACTAGGCCTTTTAGAATCATGATCTGGAAAGACGTTTTTTCCACATTCTTTATTTTTCATGGGAGATAACATAGAGAAATACGTACAGATTTCATTGAAACAAAATCCCAATAAAGTTCATCCCATTGGCTATCTGGGTACCAAATTTGATGGGAAAAAGACAAGCCATTTTAAACTTATACACAGAAAAATAAAAGTATATGTAGCCTGGTAAATCCAAGAGGCCACAGTAAAAATTGTCTAATCAAATTTCTGTATAGTAGTTCTGAAATCTACCCACCTATCTACCAAATGTTGATAAAATCCACCAATTGGTTAATGAGAAGATACAGTTTAATCTTTAGAAGCGACAGGTTGATGCATGATTGACGGATGGATGATGGATGAACACCATGCCATATGCTCGTTTGGTCATACGGGTGGACCAGGTGGGCCAAAGATTTTAATTTAACTGTCTGCCTGCTAAATTTCTGCAGACTACATATTGCACTGGGTTTAACTCTGGACCTACTGAATATTTTGAAAACAATTTGACTGAAAGTTGTTGGTGGCTAAGCCACCAACAACTTTCAGTCAAATTGTTTTCAAAATATTCAGCAGATTTAGAATTATTGCCCATTGAAATTGGTTAATGAGAAGATACAGTTTAATGTGAAAGGTTGATAGATAATTGACGGATGGGTGAGCTAATAATTTAATAATGCTTACAAATGGTTGGAGTGGCATCTCAAACGTTTTCACAGGAGCACTGGTTTTGGAATCGGCTGACTTTGTGGATCTCGTAGATTTTGATGAAGGAATGTGTCGTCTTGTATGTGAACGTGGATCTTGTGGTAGTGGTACTACTGGTAGCTGACTGAGGCCACTATCGACATCATCAACATTCGCAGCATCAAGTTTTATTCCAGCAAAGCCACACGCTGCGTCTAAATGTAATTCACAGTAGCTCTTTATATCGTGGAGATACAGTATTCACAGTAAGTGCAGCATAAGAACAGTGATGAAGATTAGCAGGGGCCCAGTACCCCATGCCTACTAGATTCTAGGATGGGATACAAAATTTCAAACTCACTAGCCTCGGTGGCAACTTAAATTTTTCTATTTATATTTTAAGCTGGAGAATCAAAAAAGCATCCGCTTTTGTTTCTACGAGAATTCTTAATACTTACCAGATGTACTATTATGATAATGTCTATTATCTAGTCTAGCTCAAAATAAACAATTAAAACTCCGCACTCTCCTGGTCCTGCCCATACTGTGTCGGGGAATTACCATAGCCCCAGGTACTGAGTCAATTCCCAATCACAGTCAGATTCGTCTTATATTTGCCTTGACAAACAGTGAAAGCAGCTCAGCCTCACCTCAGCGGGGCGGCTGAGGTAGAACCATAGTACATCTGGTAAGTATTAAGAATTCTCGTAGAAACAAAAGCGGATGCTTTTTTTTATTCTACTTCGAATAATACTTACCAGATGTACTATTATGATAAACTCTGGATTTAACCAGCCAAGAAATACCAGTGGGAGGAGGTGAGGCTCGAACCAGCACTCATCTACCATCCAACAGAGAAGGATGTGAAGAGACTAGAACCCTGGCATATGCTCGGGTTACGCCATCTGACTCATAGCGTGCTAAACTTCCATGGTCTAGACTGCGCTTCCACCCCCCCCCCCCCCCTTCGTCCGCACAAAATCCGGAGGGCTGTCGAAAAGGGGATGCAACACCCACCAGACCCGTGTCAGCCCCAAGTCTCAGCTAGGGCAGTCCAGTAGAGTGCAAAGAAGCTACTACAACTTCTAATTTTGAAAAAATATCAGTATATTGATTAAGTTTTCAAATTGGAATGAGTCTAATGTCTGTTTGAGAGGATAAATATACTCTTACACCAGACTATTTACCTAAGCAGTCTGGTATTTCGACTGTAAGTAAATTATTTATGGTCACTTAATTAATGTAAACACTCACCATTTTGAGTGCTTGTTCTTTCTTGATCATCCCAGGAGCTCAGCCCAATCCACGGTCGTTCACTGGTCATGTGCATGGCTCTTGTTCAGTTCAGGAGAAAGTAACTTGCGATGTTTGTGAAATAGTGGTCAGATGCAGCTTAACTAAGGTTCGACAAATTGGCGACGGCTACCGGATTAAGTGCGCTGGAGATGTCGCGAAGGTAGTAAATGACGACTCAGCATGCCATTGTGCTACAGACATCACCTCCTCTAATGAGACACCCTTAAAAAGGGCCGATGCTGCTGCTAATGCTCGGACCTGATGGGCGTTCGCACGATCAA
This sequence comes from Chaetoderma sp. LZ-2023a, assembly GCA_034401795.1. Classification (NCBI taxonomy): domain Eukaryota; kingdom Metazoa; phylum Mollusca; class Caudofoveata; order Chaetodermatida; family Chaetodermatidae; genus Chaetoderma; species Chaetoderma sp. LZ-2023a. The sequence continues at coordinate 31,242,658 of CM067360.1, read as the reverse complement.
TCTGCTTTCCTGTAGCGATTTTGTGCGACATCTGAATAGCATCAACTATCCAACGAGAAATAGTATCATTCAAGGCGCGCAAATGAGGAGCTTTGAGACATAACCACAGAGATTTCGGGTCATCTCTCCACTCCTCAGTATGTTTCTTATACATTTTCAGACATTTGACAGGATACCAAGCAGAAGAGTTTGGGTCATGTCTAATTAAACTTGGCAAATTGATCGGTTGACCTGGATATTTAAGTGACTGATTCTTTGCCAGGAAACAAAGACGTGGAAGTAGTCTTAAACCTTCACCCATGACGACAAAACAGTCTTGCTCGGCAGATAGCGCATGAATTTCACTTCTCCTTCTCGCCGATGCTGCTGCAACCAAGAAAACTGATTTAATAGTTAACAGTTTAATATCTATAGATCTAATTCGTTCAAAGGGAGCATGCCCTAAAACCTGTAGAACAAGAGATAGATTCCATGCTGGGATAGGAACTGGCTGTCTAGGTCGCAGATTGCTCATTCCTTAAATAACTTCATTCAAAGTGTCATTCTCAACTCCTTCAATGGCCAGACTGGAAACGACTGAAGCTAATGCAGACCTATATGTTGATAGGGTTGAAGGTACAAGTTTTTCAACTTCGTATAAATGACAGATAAAATCTGCTACGTGTTGAACAGATGCAGACAAGGGATTAATATCTCTTCTCTGACACCACTCTGCAAATTTGTTGATTCTATAATTATATGTCTTGGTGGTTGACCCTCTTCTGGCTGAAGTGACAAACTTCGCTGCTTGCTCAGAAAAGCCACCCTCAATTGCACACTGCTTGACAACATCCATGCAGTCAATTTGAACATTTCCGGTCTGTCATGAAGACACAGACCTTTGTTCTGAGTGATTAGATCCCTTCGGTCTGGAAGAGGGATTGGATTGCAGACCAGAAGGTCCAGCAGATCCGTAAATCAGGATCGGCCTGGTCAATGAGGGGCAATCAGTAGTACTTGGCATATTCCCTCTCTTATCTTTGCCAGAACTTTCGGGATGAGAATCGTTGGAGGATACGCATACGCGTACATTCCCTTCCAACTTATCGCCAGTGCATCTACTGTCAAGGCTAGCGGGTCCAGGATCAGTGACACGTATGTGACTATCTTTGCGTTTAGCTTCATCGCAAACAGATCCACATTTGGTTTGCCCCAATGTTTGAATAGAACCTCCGCTACCGATTGGTTGAGCTGCCATTCCGTCGGACGACAAATCATCCTTCGACTGAGCGCATCTGCTAGGATGTTCAGTCTTCCTGGAATGTGTGCTGCCCGAAGAAGAATATTCCTCTCTTGGCACCACAGCAGAAGGTTCCAAATCATCATGCACAACTCTGGTGACCTCGTCCCGCCTTGTCGGTTCAAATAAGACACCACTGTTGAGTTGTGTGTCCTTATTAGGACAATCTTGTCTCAGATTAAATTCTCGAATTTTCGAAGTGCTAATGCCACCGCTAATAATTCGAGAACATTGATGTGTTTCTGCACATTGGTCCGATCCCATTTCCCTAACACTGATCGATTGTCCAATACTGCCCCCCAACCCGTCGTCGATGCATCTGTAAAGATGGACATCTGTGGTTGAGGAAGATGTAGAGGAACACCTCACAGGAGATTCTGTTCTGATAACCACCACTGAAGATGGAATATCAATCGTTCTTTTACTGGAATTCTCAGAGATAACAGATCCGTTTTCTGAGACCAGAATGACATTAGATACATCTGAATCGGTCTGCGCCTGAGTGCCGCATAAGGAACCACTTTCTCCAGAGACACTAGTAAACCCAGTATTCTGAGAAATTGGTGCGCTGTCAGATAGGCTCCTACACAATCGAGCCCAGAACTGCAATCAGGCTCTTGACTCTGCTGTCCGCCGGAAAAGCTACGTCGTCCCTGAAATTGAAAAATATTCCCAGATAAACAAACTCCCGAGATGGAGTCAATTCTGATTTCTCTAGATTCACAATCCATCCTAGATCCTTTAGTAAGGCTAGGACTACCTGAAGATTGTTGCGCAGAGTGACTGGATTCCCAGCCTTCAGCAGCCAGTCGTCTATGTAAGTATGAACAGCTATGTTTCTCCTGCGAAGATAAGAAGTCATGGCGAGGACCACTTTGGTGAAGACCCTCGGTGCTGTTGTCAGGCCGAATGGAAGTGCATTGAATTCCCAAACATTGTCTTGGAATGCAAAGCGAAGGTATTTCTGAAAAGGAATTGACATTGGAATATGAAAATATGCATCCTTCAGATCCATCGACATGGCCCACATGCCTTTTCTCAACCCCGACATCACTGCTGCTACAGTCTCCATCTGAAATTTTGGTGACAAAATAAACTTCTTTAACGGTTTGAGATTGGGAATCGGTCTCCACCCTCCGGTGCGTTTCGGAATGAGGAACATCATCAAATAGAAGCCTAGAGATGACTAATTGCGGACTAAGTGAATCGCATTCTTCCGCTGAAGATCTTCGATTTCTGAGCAAATGGCATCTAGACGATCGGATTCCCTTGGAACGGGAGTCCACACTGGAGTTGATGTTAACGGAACTAACGATTGACGGATGAGCCAGTCCGGTTCGTAGCCGTTTCTTAACCACTGACAGACCAAACAATCTTGCACGACCTGTTCCCACTGGTTTGAGAACAGTTGAAGTCTGCCTCCGACGGAAGGAATCTGCACACAACTCGTGATCGATATTTCACGAGACGACATTAATTCGCTTATCCTCGACTCCCCTCATTCCTGGTGATACCGGAGTGGATCCCGCCGGAAACCCATCAGGACCGTCCTCCATGGCCACCCCGTGGTTTCTTGGAAAATGACGGTCCGGAACTGCCACCATGGCTATCCTTATGGTAGCCACCGTGACAGGAACCGCCACCCTTCCTATCCTCCTCATATGGCCTCTTATTAGAGGACTTGTATGAGGAAGAACAACCAGGACCTTGTGAACCAGATGCCCGATGGGTATCATGGCCAGAAGGACGGAAGGACGATCTTTGGCGCTGCCTCTGCTGCTCCTGTCAGTGCTGCTTATAGGACTGCTGTGGCTGAGACCTTTTCGTCGACTTCCACGACTTGCCGTCTACTTCCTGTTCCGCAACCATTGATGCGGCCTTGGATAAAGCTTGCTGTGCCAAGCCGCCGAACAAAGCCTGGACCTATGAATGGCGCGGAAGACATTGCAGCACTCATTCCAGGTCCTGGTTCTACGAAATCGAGAACCATTCTCCATCGCTCAGCCAATGATCTCGTGATCACCCTGGCCAGGCAATCTTGAGATAGGCGCATAGTGTTCTGGACAACCCCGGGAGCAGCCTCTGGCACTACCCACCTTCCGCCGCGCAGGTCAGCATACCCTGCAGGATGGTACAGCCATGCGAAAGTGCCGCCATGGCAGCTCTCGCCGCATCCTCAATGAGGGTCAACTCATTGAATGGATCTTTATTTGACTGAGAAACTAACGGACGAGAACGTCCCTTAGCTTTGCCAGCTAATGGCCTATTCAGTGCCTCTCTCTCTCCCCGACGGAAAGCCGTGGGACTCAGGCATACTGATGGTAGGCCTGCTCTGGAAAGCGGATCCTACTCCTAATCCCTTTCGGGGGCTTTGGAAGCGTAAAGTCCGGCTGGACCATACGATACGCTGCCACCTCCAACATGTTAGAGGTCAACATATCCAAAGGCAGAGAAGGTATGGCAGAAGAGCCACTGGACAGAGCGCTAGCCGCTCGCTCTGACATGCGCTCCATTGCCGGATCTCGCTGAGATCCTTGATCCGATGCCAACCCGAGACGGCCAGATATCCATTCAAGGACCTGCACCCATTCAGCCTCGGTGGAAAAGGATGACTCATCCAACAAGGGACTGCCGTTCTCATCTTCCTTCTCGCCCTTGGACGAGAAAGACACCAACGATCCATGTTGATGGCTGCGGGCTTGTTTACTAGCGTAAACAGCGTCCACAGACTGTGTAATCGTGGCTGCAACATCCAACGACTCGCCGGATGCGGACTCACTGAAATCCATCGGCTCCAGCATGGGAGCTGGGACCACAGCCGCATTGACCACCCTGACGGAAATCCAATAGGACCCGTAACCACAGGCCCCGGGATGCCGTCAGAAGCCGTCAAAATGGCAGCACAGGATGAAGAAAATCTGGATGGACGATGCCCGATGGAACGTCAACATCACCACCTGGCTGGCAAACCCATACATAACCCAAAGGAGAACCGTGGGATGTACCAGGTAGAGCCTTCGCGGAAAGATCCGGCATGCCGGAATCCTCCATGAGCAAAAGCTCCTCCTCCTCTGCCGTCGGCTCTTGAGCCAACGCAAAAGGAGGGACAGGTGCAACATCCTCCGTAGCACTAGCCGGACCACCGAAAGGTAGTCCTGCACTAGACTGCATCGACGGGATCGTGGATTGCAGGGACTCAAACATGACTTTAAACTGGCCCGCCCACACACCCAAAGCTGAGTCCATTCTCTCATTCAGGCGCTCCTCCAAACCTCTGGTGGACGCCTGATCTGCCTTGGCCGCCTTGTCCTTCGCGATTCTCTCCAGTCGTGCACGTCGATCATGGTCGAACTCCACCACTAACTCTGACAACCACTTCACACAAACATCGCAAGGACTCCCAACCTTGCACTTCGCGCAAGCTACACAGTGGTGACCAGCCAACTTGCGCTTCATGAACCGATTACATTTTCTGCACAGTGTCCAGGCCCTTAGCCTTCTGTGAACACAAAGCAAGAATTAAAATGCTGCACATGACATACATGACGAGCAAATGCACAATAACTTGATTGTAATATTACAATTATGTAGAAACATTAACTTTCTCTTAAATTAATGATAATCAAGACTTAAGGCTGGAAATATTTGAAACTTTTTAGAGTGAAAATTAATAAACACGGCTTGGTAATTAACTAACCGTTAAAATAACCAAGAAAAACATACCGATCGCTACAAACACCTTCATCAATGAAGTGAAGGCTAAAGATCGGCACAATCGGAGTGCATAGACACGCCAAGCCGAAGGCAAACATAAATCATGGGCGCTGCCATCTTGGCTAAGAGCGTATCCATCTTGGAAGGAACCGAGTCGCAAGAGAAATTAACCGAGTACCCGCATAATGCTTAAACCGGAGCGACTCCAAAAAGGGCTACCATTTTAAAATAATGTGCCAATTTAAGAAAATTTTAATCATTCATTACGGCACGAATGAATAAACTTTAGATTGATACAACCTGCCCCTGAGATGAACTTTCTTTCCCTTCCATGAAGCCAGAGATTGAGTAGCGAAAAAACGCGTTAATCCGAATAAAATTGCAAATTTTTGAGAGCACAAAACATGCGACTTGAAGAGTCAGCAAAATAGACGAATCTGACTGTGATTGGGAATTGACTCGGTACCTGGGGCTATGGTAATTCCCGGACACAGTATGGGCAGGACCAGGAGAGTGCGGAGTTTTAATTGTTTATTTTGAGCTAGACTAGATAATAGACATTATCATAATAGTACATCTGGTAAGTATTATTCAAAGTAGAACAGAAAGTCATTTTATATGTTTGACGACTCTATTACAGATTGAGCCAATTTCCCTAATCCTTTCAATCATTGAATATTTTGAAATTAATATGAATGAAAGGCCTTCCAGTCATATTAATTTCAAAATATTCAACAGATTTTCTGTTTGTTTGCCGTGAAATTGAGATATATGTAATTTATTGGTGAAAGAGCTAAGCTTGAAAGCAACCTATTTAACACATGTATTCAATATTAATAAGTCCTAAATTATTATATCTCAGGCCTCTCCACGAAAATTTTACAGGGGCGAAATCTGTTGCTCTCCTGGATTTCAGTTGAGGCGAGTGAGGCGAGCAACCTTATTGCTCACCTAAACTTGAACAAGCCGAGCAAAGTTTCATGAAGTTAATTTAGAGTAGATGTATACACACCATCATGATCACGCACTATGACACATGCAATTGCACGCACACATACCTGAATTATAGAATATGTCGAATAAATTTCTTTTAAATTGGTTCCACCTTGTGTTTGTTTTCAACTGGGTTAGGGTTAATCTCAAATTCTAGATAAAATTAAATCAATGTATAGTTTCTGTATCAAGAATTATTTTCATCATTTATTCTGTATTCTTATTTCTACATTTGATTCATTCTATAATCTGATCAGCACTTCCAAAAAGCATTAATTCAGGCTTTTTTAAGCTAATCAAAATGTGAGTTGGTTATTCAACCGCCATGACAAGAAGCTTTTGAGATAAGCATGGTCTCTACTGACACGCATATTACTTCCATCAGAACTTAACTTAGAGAATCACAAACAGGTAAGATTTTAATTTAAAAATTGCTTCCAAATACAATTATTTCCCTTGACAAGTTGGACTGTTGCAAGCAAAGGTAAGTCAGCTTCTTTACTATAGTTGGTGGAAACAATAGTAAATACTGGTATTAAGTAGTTATTTTATTTTGTATTCAACTAGGATGGTGAGTTAAAAAACCTATGTTGATGAGAGCTATTGCTACCAATAACATGCTAAAAAGCAACAGTTCTCAGCAATGCTTCAGAATAAACGAAATCTAGGATTTCTTTTTTCACGAGAGAGTTGATACTTACCTCCCTAATACTTTTGATATTGCTAAATATTGGCTTTCACTCAATAAACACTCAGATTTAAAACAGTTAGGTGCCCCTACTGGGCAGGGAGTCAGAGCGTAGTCTGGCGGATGCCAGCCCCACCACCGCGCATGCGCAGACTAGCACTTCCTCTGACTAGATTATTGGCTGACACACATGCAACTATTAAGAGCCTGAAGACCGAGCCTCTGTGGGGTGGAGAGGCCGGGTCCGTATCTAGGGAGGTAAGTATCAACTCTCTCGTGAAAAAAGAAATCCTAGATTTCGTTTATTTCACTTCAAGAGTATACTTACCTCCCTAATACTTTTGATATTGCCAGAATTCGAAAGTGAATCTGGCGGGAGGGAGGCGAGGTCAAAAGACCAGCTCATCCCTATACGCTTTTCTGCGTTTAAGGCACTTAAACTTCTGAAACTGTAAGAAAAAACAGTCAGGATTTGACTAACCATCGGATAACACCACCGATGTATGAGAGATGACCGAATGTCATATGCGCTCCCCCCCCCTCCTTCCTGGGAGGAAGAGTCGACTGACCTCAATGTCCTATACGCTCTCTACGTACAAGTGCCATGTACTACAGGACAGAGACGAAAAAGCTCCATTTTCGTAACTCTCAACAATGAACCACACAAATACACAAACCATCATCATATAAATAACGGGTAATCGTGACAATACAATCAACAACGGACAACACATGAACAAGACTGACCTTGTTGAAAATGGCTGCTGACATCATCTTCCCATTGGTGAAGATCGATGCAGTCCCAAATTAGTGGTTGTTTCCATAAATTAATTGTGAAATATATAAGTAATGAGGAAAAACCTCCTCAAAAAATATAAACCGATTTATTTTTTCAAAACCGACAAGGCGAGAGGATTAGAGGTGTCACGGAGATAATGGTCTGTAAAACTTGACTCACAGTGCCACTGAGCCACCGACATAATATCATCCACAGGAACCCCATTAAATAGGGCCGTGGATGTCACTACGCCGCGGACACTGTGAGCCTTGGCCACGTCAACCTGCTTCCCGGTGGCGGATTTATGGCAAAACTGAATGCATTCCACAATCCACCTGGAAATGGTGTCCTTAGAAGCCCTCCCATGGGGTTCAATATATGACAACCATAACGCTGACTGGTCGGTGCGCCATGCCGCCGTACGTTGTTTGTACCGGCGCAGCGCCCGGACGGGACACCATGCTTTAGAATTAGGATCATATCTAGTTAAAGCAGGAAAAATAATAGGTTGACCTGGATATTTCAACGACTGATTTTTAGCCAAGAAATTAATCCTAGGTAGCAGCTTAAGGCCTTCCCCTGAAACCACAAAACGGTCATCCTCGGCTGATAAGGCATGAATTTCTGAATAGCTCCCTTTTGTATGAGGGAATTTATCTCCTCCTCGATACACAACCTTTGCTCTGGATCCCTCGGAATGGGAGTCCAGACTGGCACCAGAGACAGTCGCGACGGCGGGCCTGTCACCCACTCTGGATGATACCCGACGGAAAGCCATCGCAAGACTAAACGGTCCTGAGTTAACCGTTCCCACTCTTGCATGTGGCCGGCTAGCCGGCCTCCCACCGGCCCACCTAGGGACCGCGGTGGACACGAGGCATGCAAGAGCGGCACTGTCTCCGTCGCCATACACACCGGCGTGGTTCTTACCGCGGTAAGCGTACTGTCAGGAACGATAACCACGCCCAGATCCTCGCGCGCCCCGCCCCGCCCCGCGCGCACCTCGGTGCGTGGGCGGCTGCCTGGCTGACGGCGCCTGAGGAACCTGCGCCCCCCTCGCTGCTGGCCGAATCGCACGCGGCCGAGGCCGACGCTGCGACGGTGGCTGGCCACTGACCTGGCCAGCACCACCTCGAGCCTGCAGGGGACGATACGCCGGGGCCGCGGCGCGAGCGTTAGCACGACGCAGCACATCAAACTGCTCGCGCAGCGCCCTCTGGTTATTCACCAGGGTGACCGTCTCTTGGAGGTGGCGACATCCCTCACCTCCAAAAAGACCAGGGCCCGTCATAGGCGTACGCAGTAGCCTATTGTACAGGTCCTGAGACGGGCACAGATTGTCCAGGGCAAACGTGCGTCTTGCCCTGACACTCCTGGTCACCGCCCGAGTCATACAGTCCAGCGCCAGGTTAATACCATCCTGGATGGTTCGCTGGACAGTGACCGGACTTGGCTGGCGCGATGCGGATGCCGTTACTACCCCCTGCAACAGCTGGGAGACGTGGGACAGAGCGGCAATCGAAGCCCTCCCACTCTCCTCCGCATCACGCAACGCGGTATTCGCCGAACGCAACGCGTCCGCGCACAAGACACCCGTGTCAGAACGGGAGCCTGGCCGCGCATCCTCACCCAAAGCCGCGCGGTCATCCACGCTGGGCTTGGGTACCACACCGTACCGCTGGTAATCCAGGGGCACGATGCGACAACGCCTGGCCACCTCGCGAGGGGCCTTCGCGAGACGTCCACTCGACTTAATGGACGACTCCGCCGCCTTGAACATGTCAACGACATGCTCCGCCAGCGGCAGAGAAGGCATAGCGTTAGCAGTCGGTTTCCCAGCTAACCACGGCGTGTGAACACGCTGGCTAGCCGACTGCTCCACGGGCAGATCAGGCCTAACGCTCACCAACCACTGGCAAGCGTCATACCAATCCTCCTCCGTGGCTAACTGCGAGCGCTCTACAAGACGGGGTCCTTCGTCTTCCTCCTGAGCGCAAGCAGTAGAGCTTGACGGCGGGTACGCTGATACACCTGGCAAGCCAGGGAAAACACGCGGGCCTGACAGCACCGGCATGAGAATATCACTGGTTTGACCAGGAGCAGGCACCGTGGCAGAGCGCGGGGTATATATAGTCTCACCACGGGCCCGGCCAGCACCAGCAACACCCTCGGCAAGCCGAGGTTTGCGGTACCGCTGGCCATCAGCAGCGCCCTGGGCCACCACCTGAGCCGCGGACTTTACTCCAGGGTGAGTAAAACCGTGGAATAAGGCGCCTGTATTCCCCGCGAGGGGTGCACAAACGTCTTCATCCATGTCCACGTCGTCAGACGGCGACCCTAGCAGGTAATCCTCATTACCCTGGTCAGAAAGATTAGACCCCGGGTCAGCAAAGAGAGCTAACCCGGGCTGACCAGGAACGGTGCCATAGGAGGTACTGGCCACCGCGGCGTGCGGATACCCCTGGACTGATAAGCAGCCCGCGGGTTCCAGCGACAACCGTCCACGGTCCCCTATCGGCGCGGCAATAAGCCTGCTGCCAGGGCCGTGGAACGCCCCCTCTAATGGGGCCACCTCTGAATCGTCGAACAACGGAAGCGGACTAAGGAAAATCGATCCAGAGGCGGGGATTACCTGCTCCGAAGCCGATGATGAGGACAGTAAAGGATTTGGTCCAGGAAGCATGCCACGAAGCAACCCTGGAACCAAATCCTTTATTGTCCTCTTCATCTCTCCCAACATCTCGGTCCGGAAGGCCTCCATATCCACCGCGGACGAGACCTTCCCCTTACCCTTCCTACTTACAACCTCTCGTTTCCGCTTCTTCTTCTTCTCCTCCTCTACCACCTTGTCCGTCGCCTGTAAGCAGCACAAGAATTCGGACATTAACTCGCCCCCCCAGTGCTTACATATGTCACAATTAACCAATGGACCACAAGGGCTACATTGAGAGCACAGATGCGGCCAGAACTTTACATGAATAAAACGACCACAGGACGCGCAACCCGGTCCCTGAAACAGGGCAAAGGACAAGGAGTATGAGCAACTAGTTAAGCTTAGAAACTCAATCCAACTCAAAGAGAAGGAAACGATCATAAAGATCAATATACATCAGAAATCAGCATAGCGCTTGAATAGCTGATAAACACATAGCCAGGCTGATTATGACGTCATTAATCCCGTGACAGGAAAAATTCGATCCCAACAAAACATCCAAGTGCAAGGACGAATTGTATGCTGAATGGATAAGTCGACTACACAACCATCAGATACATATAGATAACTCTTTTCTGGCAAAAATGTTAATTATCTCCCTTTGTTTGTTTACAATAATTAACATCACCACATTATCAATAACTAGATACCTGACACTTTGTATAGACAAACCATCCAACGTGACGAACCGGAGAACTCCACCATCTGCACGCCTCTTAACTCTCTCCACCTCATGGGGAAGGAATTGGATCAAGAGGGCAAAGTGAGAAGACCTTTATATTAGGCCTCCAACTCACTGGACATATTATTCATTTGGTTAGATAACCTAACAGAGTTAGTAGGAAATGGAACCATGGTGGAGAGAAAACTAACTCTCTGCTACTGCGATGCGACCACCTAGCATCATACAGACCTGTGGACATAAACAGAAAGAGAAATTAGTCATAGGTAGCACCGAGTTGACATAAACCAACTAACCAAGGCGCTTATCACGGTAACCGCGAGTCCCGGAAACACAATACACCGGGAAGAAAACTCGCTAATTTTACTAGAAGTCACCTGATTTAAAGGTCCTAAGTCCCCCTTTGGCGAATTGTTCCGTCCTGCCATCCAAATCAGTGACTATCACTCCAAAAAACACCACTTAAACAGTCTAAGATTAAGGAAAAGCTATTGCTACAAAAAGACATGTGTGATCTCTCTGCCAATAATCTAGCAAAGAGGAAGTGCTAGTCTGCGCATGCGCGGTGGTGGGGCTGGCATCCGCCAGACTACGCTCTGACTCCCTGCCCAGTAGGGGCACCTAACTGTTTTAAATCTGAGTGTTTATTGAGTGAAAGCCAATATTTAGCAATATCAAAAGTATTAGGGAGGTAAGTATACTCTTGAAGTGAAATGAGTCTGTGTGGACATGATTAAATGACTTAATGCAGACCAAATAATGGAAGTTCTGGTTGACAATTCTACAGTACACTTGACTGGCTTGACCGTTGTGACAGGTTTATCGAATAAATAAGAAAAATAACGAACACATGTATGCCAACCATTTAGAGTAGTTTTAATTATTATCTTTCGGTAACGTTTGTACCGTGCCTGAATAAAATCTCCAAACCAAGTGTAATAAGTCAACTGACAATGAATTATAACTAGAAAATGTTAACAAAGTAGCGTTCATGTCATTTCAATTTCAACAGCATTATTACAATCAGGTTTGTATTTGCTTTGCAATGCTAAATTCCATGACTTTCCAGATCCTAGGACTTTGCATAACCAAAATGACAAAATTCCATGACCTAGATGCGGGTAGAGGGTAAGAGCAGGGCAAATATTTCTATTCCTGACAATGTTTTAACCTTTTGAACATCAAAAAGATGAGACGTTAATTCCATTTTTAATATGTATCCTGTTGAGCATTTTGAAAATAATTTTATTGGGAGATATTGCTGCCTAAGGCAGCAGGAGTTTCCAGTGAAATTAATTTCAAAATTTTCAACAGCTTACATGTACTTGTGGATGATTGTCTTGAAATTGAGATAATAGGGCTTCAAGGTTCCAATGCTTAATTTTCCATGACATTTTCCAAACATATGAGAAAGGGATTGATATAATTTTCCATGATTTTAAAATTTGAGTTTCCATAACTTTCCATGATTTCCATGACCAGGACAAACCCTGATAATCAGGATAATCACCACTCTGAAGATGACACATATAATAAAATACCATTACTGAGTCAGCTTGGGGTCATCATGGACTTTCAACTGATGTTTGCGATACTGAGTGACTCGATGTCATAATCATCAGTTGACGCTCCCTGATCAAAATCTGACTGTATCCATCATGTCCACCACAATCGTGTCATCTCCAGACTGAGAGGCTGGTTCATCGTCCATGTCATCACTTGAATCATCATCATGCATGTCCATCCCATCATAATCAGTCTTAGGTACTTTCACATTATCACTGACATTATTAGCAGACAATTGGGCTGATCGACGTTAACTCAGGTAAACATTGCCTTTTCAATGATTCTGCCTTTTTCCATTTCTGTCCATACATTTGAATTATTTCGTATTATTATATATGCCTCAAGATTCTGATGCTTAAATGACAGTCTTCTGTCAGCTAGCGTATGTGTCAAGTAACTAAAACTACATTCAACAGTGCAATTGGATGCCGATACTGACAGAACAATTTCAGCAATCATACACAGATTGGGGAATGACTGTCTTTTATATCTGAAGATGTATGATTAATTTGGAAGTTTTGTTTTACTTCAATCTTAAAATTGTGCCGCTCCTTTTTGATCGCGTTTTTATCATACTGACTTTTCGTCAATGTATCACTGAAAAGATCTTCAAGATAATATATTTCTTTTACACCATATGAACCGTCTGTAAGATCCCAGTTTTGTGGATCAAAACATCCCATATAGTCAAACACCTCATGATTAAATGAGGAAAATCTCTTAGTGTATGACTGCAAAGGTTTTGGTATGACATTATTTTTAATCTTCAATGTCAAATCACGTGCACTGTTGACATGATTGTGTTACATTAGATTCAAGAGTAATATACTGCTTGTTTAAATCTTTCTTTCTAGTATCTCCAGCTTTGACAAAATTTCTTCTTATTACATAATTATCATCCTCACTTTTAACCAACTCGAATGCAAAATCTGCGTTTAATTCAACAAGGGATGGTGTCTCTTCATGGAGGACCTTTCAGTGTTCTTCAGTTTTGTGTATTTCGGATTTAACATTGAATGCCATGATGTTTTCTTTTTCAAACTGTTTGCATAGATATCTTAGTGCACCTAAAAACTGTTTATAAACGCAAACAGCTGACAAAAAATCATATTGTGATATTTTTTTTACAAATCCGTGTAGCTTTGCTTTCACATCACCTGTTGCCCCGCCATCAGCGAGAACATTCTCATAGGTTGCCGTCACTGGAATCCACACATGTATCAGTCTTTCAAAGCCATTTCGGCGATGGTGTTGAAATCATGTCCAATGTATTTTGGGGAATACATAATAAGTTATATCATTTGCAACACAATATGCAATTAGTTGGGATTTCACCTTGCCAGACCGCTTAAGAATATTATAGTTTGCAATATAAAAACTCTCAACATCTTTGAGTTCTTTACTTGACATGAATGCATTCTTAGCAGAAAATTCATCTCTATGTGCAATGCAATGGATCTTTATAAGCCATGCTCATGATTCACCCATCTGTGCAAAGACACCAGTAAATTTACCAGTATTTACCGATGCACCATCTGCAGTAACAGACACACACTTATGTTGGTAATCATCGTCATTTATATTAAGCTTATCAATGAAAACATTGTCAATGGCTGTCTTTATTGAAGTTGCATCGCAGCCACCAAATTGTGACATTTCTTGCAACCCTACACAGTAATATACTGGAAGACCATCGTTGACTACGCGAATGTAAACGAGCTCCAAATCAGAACCAGGGTTTTTTGGTTGGCTTCCATCATTTAGTATAGAAAAGGCCACTTTAGTCGCAACTAGCTGAGCAATGTCTTCTCGAATAACATCTGCCAAAATTATGCACATTGTTGCACAAACACTGTCATTCTGTTTACCTTGGACTATATCCACACCATTTTGTTTCTGAATATCAACAATATATTCAAAGTCAAGGAATGGTTTTCCATTTGTCACAATGTTATATGCAGTGTTAAAGAGCATAGTATAACATTCTTTTGAGGCCTTTTCTAACATTGTCATTATTTTCGGAAGTGAAGGAGTCAATTGAGATGTACTGGCCTCGCCGTGTTCAGATATTATTAATATAGGACTGTCCTTTGGTACGGCATGTGAACTAGCAAGTGAATGTGTTTTTTGTGCCAGGTGGCATTGTAAATTATACTTTAAAATATAGTCAGTTCCAATAGCATAATTCAACATGTCCTGTTTGGCCTTTCCCTTACAACTCGGGTGTAACTTAATAGCCGATGTATTTTCAGCACAGACTACAGTATACATATGTAACGTATGCGCGTTGTTTATCATGACAATACTCTTCTTTAATTTTAAAGTGTTTTGTAATGTCTGGATCCAAGTGTAAATAGGTGGACAATTCCATTTTGTGACCTGGCATAGTGAATTAATCTGTTTCGTCAGCTAGTACTAAATAACACAGAATAAAATGCCAGATCGATCGCAATAATGACAAACATCAGACGCTAGACGATACAAATGATCTCGGCAAAATTTATATTCGGCTGCTTTCAGACACCCGATATAAAAATTATTCATATCCAAAATTCATCGATTGTCAAGTTATTTATTCCCAAGCAACTGCGAGAAGATTTTCTATAGGCTGCGCAGAGATTACAACATCGTAAAATGTCCAGTCACCAGTATTTGATTACATATGATTAAAATGCAAAACTATTCACAAGGATGTGTTGGATTATTTTATTTCATGTTATTTTAGTTGGAGAAACGATTGCAACAATAACTTTTTCAACTAAGAATACAGTGATCTTTTTCTGTGATTTTCGCTAATTTCGTGTCGGGCCAAATTCGCCCGCACACCAAATGTTACCATGCATCCTTGTGTTTATTGTTCAGCAAATATCGCTAAATGCCAAGAACCATTGAAATAGAGTGGCATACATTTGTTGTCAACAATTTCTTTTGCCCATGGCACCAATATCTCCCGGTAAAATAAAACATGTTTGGAGGAAAACTAGCTGTCCTCAAATGGGATGAATACGGGTTGGGCCGAATTTCACGCAAGTTCGGGAAAAAATATGTCGTAAAATGCTACGTAAAAATTATTCGCGTAATCAATTCTCTGACTAAAAAAAAGTGTCAGACAACACATCCTTGTTAATATTACGCATGTTGAATAATAAATGCTCCAATTTTAAGGCCCTAAACACTGGTGAAAAAAATTATGTTTGCCACAGCGAAGGCGAGCAACGAGATGCTTGCCTAAAATAATGTGGAGGCGAGAAAGAGGCGCGCGCGAGCGACCGCTCGCGTCTCGTGGAGATGTCTGATATGCTGTGTTTCTAAATGTGGGGATTAACAGGTAAATTTAGGCAGCAAAAATTATTCACGATTATTCAATCATATACCTTTTCATCATATAAATCCACAATTTAAAAAATAATCAGGATTTTCGATTTAATCACGTAATCGCGTAAGTCTAAGCCCAACTCAAAGTGCAACTCAATATTACATACATCTCATGATCATATCCTATATTATGAGCGCATATATTTACCTGTTATAGCTGGTGGTACAGACTGTTTGTCCATGTGCTTTTGGTCGAGCGGATGAAGAGCTGCAGGATGATGATTGACAGGTGATGGATACAGGGTAAGATGTGCTGCAGCTGGAATCAGGCCACGCTGGACAAGACTCAGTATGCCATACTGTGCATCTACATCGCGAATTGGGGGAACATCTATCTAAAAATGTTTTCAAGATAATACTGAATAAAATTCCAAACTTAAAGATTATCAGGGGAGATAACTCTCAGTCTGGTGAATATGGAAATATTTTGCTGAAACACAATCACAAGTGTGATATTGTTGCAGGCCAGAAAAATTCTAGAATATCCACAAAAATATGCTAGAATTATTTTCTGCAGAATAGATTCAATAACGTCAAATCATTCTAGGGGAGGTCAGTGGAGACACAGTTGACATTGACAGATGATACCAAGCACATGTGTAGGCGCCTCAGCCAAGATTGAAGTGAATCCACTAATACACTCTATAAGCTATGCCCTGGAAATGAATGCAGATACATGTACAGTCATACATTGATGAATGGCGATAAAGACACGTATGGTCACACACTGTAAGCAGGCATTCTCATAACAGACCTTTTGAGGTTACAGACCACCAAAATGTAACTTGGGACCCCCAAAAAGTTGTAATAGTGGGTCCCATGTGACCTCTGAACACCTTGCATAATTGTTAAATATTAATTAGTTTTATCTAGTATGGGACCCCCATAATTCATAGCTGTGTACCCATAATATGCTCTAATGGATGAGAAAACTGAATAGGAATCCCAAATGTCAGTTCAGGACTCCCAGATTTCAGATTTGGACCCCTAGATTTTTAGGTGTGCGATCCCTGGGACCTAAAAAATTAAGATGCCACGAGAAATACTGATTGTAAGAGTGACTATTTTGAGTCTTGTTTAGAGCATGCATGATGGCTAGAGGCAATATGCATGTGATGTCAGTATATAATATATATATATACCTGTGGGTTAATTCTGTTGGCCTTTGGTAGTACTGACAGAGGCTCTACAGTACAACCTTTAACAACACCCTGGTTTGGCTGCAGTAAAAAACACATAATAAACAGTAAAACATACCAGGATAAAGGCAAACTATTAATCCTTTAATGTCAAGATTGGTTAAGAAAATTTACATTTTTACTCAGTGAATGTCCATTTGCAGGCCAAGAGAAGACTATTTTTGAAATTTTACCACTGGAATGCTGTAACACTAATGTTCACAGACATAACACCAAAACTTGACCATGCATGTTTCATGTTAGCTAGTGATACAATGGTAACAGCTAACTTGACCATGCATGTTTCATGTCAGCTAGTGATACAATGGTAACAGCTAACTTGACCATGCATGTTTCATGTTAGCTAGTGATACAATGGTAACAGCTAACTTGACCATGCATGTTTCATGTTAGCTAGTGATACAATGGTAACAGCTAACTTGACCATGCATGTTTCATGTTAGCTAGTGATACAATGGTAACAGCTAACTTGACCATGCATGTTTCATGTCAGCTAGTGATACAATGGTAACAGCTAACTTGACCATGCATGTTTCATGTTAGCTAGTGATACAATGGTAACA
Organism: Chaetoderma sp. LZ-2023a; assembly: GCA_034401795.1. NCBI lineage: Eukaryota > Metazoa > Mollusca > Caudofoveata > Chaetodermatida > Chaetodermatidae > Chaetoderma > Chaetoderma sp. LZ-2023a. Next base: position 31,225,108 of record CM067360.1, on the reverse strand, counting down.
GCTAACTTGACCATGCATGTTTCATGTTAGCTAGTGATACAATGGTAACAGCTAACTTGACCATGCATGTTTCATGTCAGCTAGTGATACAATGGTAACAGCTAACTTGACCATGCATGTTTCATGTCAGCTAGTGATACAATGGTAACAGCTAACTTGACCATGCATGTTTCATGTCAGCTAGTGATACAATGGTAACAGCTAACTTGACCATGCATGTTTCATGTCAGCTAGTGATACAATGGTAACAGCTAACTTGACCATGCATGTTTCATGTTAGCTAGTGATACAATGGTAACAGCTAACTTAGTAATAACTTCATGAAATCTGTGAATGAAGCATTAGTGTTAATCCCTTATTTGTCCAATTTGTTCATGAAAATTTCTATTTTCTTAGAGAAAATGTTTGCTTGCAGACTAAAAGATTACTTCTTGAAAATTTGTAAATGAAATTTTCAAAAATAGTCTTCTCTTGGTCTGCAAATGTACCTTTCTCAAGACAACTACACAAGCAATTTTTTTCCTGTCCTGAGTGCTAAATGTGTTAGCATGCTTTTGTCAGCCTATGTGCTATTATACCAAATCAGATGTTTGTGGTTACACATTCAAACAAATGACAGCATGCCAAAATGTCATTTAGAAGGAATGATATTGGTACATGTATTCTCAATTTTATGTTTTACATAATTATATTCTTTCTACTACTTAATTATTTTATCCTGTACTACACGTCTTTTAGCTGCACCCACACAACTTACTGTATAGAGGGTTTATACACATTCGGCAAAATGAAATTCCATACTTCTTCCATCAGTTTTCCAGACATAATTTATCAATTTCTAGACCCATTTTATGACATCGCTAATCAAATTGCAAACTTTTGCAGAAAACTGGCATGACCGGGAAGAATTAATAGTCATGATCAACAAAGTTTTCAATATTATCTAAATTAGTTTGCAAATGAGAATCACCTGACAACATTTCAATCTTTTATACTTTTTCCAAACCTTTAACAGAAAATGTAGTATTTTTCATAGTTTTCAAGGCCTGGAAATGGGTTTATTATCATTCCAGACTTTCCATACATGTGTACGAACCCTATACATATACATCAAAAGCTTGACTTACCATTTGTGGAATTGGTTTCTGTGTCAATAATGGAAGCTGGATGCCATACGCGTCATTGAGCGCCTTTCTATTATAACTGTGATCAGGATTGGACAAAGCACGCAGATTTCTCATTTGCTGCGCCTTAAAAATCAAACATATAATAGTCAGTGACAAACTTATTGCACGTACAAATGCATTATTATATAAACTAAACTTTCTGATTTATTAATCCTTTCACCGATGAATTCCACATCAATCTCATTTTCAAAATATTGAAATTATTTGACTGGAAGACTAAGCAGCAACGTCTTCCAGTCAAATTAATTTCAAAATATTCAACAGAATAAGTTTTATATCTGAAGGATTTACTTTTTCAGGGATTTGTCGGTGAAAGGGCTAATAAAAATACTGCAATGGTTAAGAAAGACTGTTAAATTATTTCTAAAAAGTGAATAAAATCTGTAAGCTAGGCATATGAAGGTTTAATATTTCTCTGGAATTTCTGCAGAACAATGATTATTTTTAATGATTTAAATTTTAAACAATTTTTGGACTTCGTAAATCTTTTAGATTTACCTCACTTATAACAAGAATTCAGCTGAATTAAATGTCTCACCTGTCTCCTGTTTGTCAGAGTGGCACTGACCTTTGACCTTATGACCTCCATGTTATCATGCTGCTTCCTGACATTATAGGTAACCATGTATTCAAGTTTAGTTCCAATAGGGTTAACCAATCCTGAAATACAAATGATTTTCTGAATGGAAAAACTGTAAGGTTGAAAAAGCAGAGATCAAATAGCATTATTAGAATGGCATTGACCTTTGACCTAATGAGCTCACTATCATCATGGTCAAGTTCGACTCCTAAGCATAGTTAGCTATGGCTAACTAGAATACCAGTCGAACTTCAAATAACTAGAATACCAGTCGAACTTCAAATACTTAACTAGCTAGTCAACTATAGTCAACCGAGCACCCGACCTCGGTTCAGATGGTTAGTGCGATATTTGCGTAAATTTTAAAATGCCGGACCCCGATCACTTGCCATGAATAAATGCATATAAAAGTGTAAATATTTCACTAAATAACTTAGGTTTGATGAAATTATGCTTTGCCATTGTATGTCAATGTTCCCAAGCCCATATTCCTTCCCACTTTATGCCATATGGACGCTTTTTGACATCTTAGCGGACAAAAATAACCAATTTTCATAGGTCATCAAAACAGACGACAGAAAGGGTTAATGGAGACTGGTACCTGGCTCCAAATTATTTGCAATAGTAATTCAATAAGGAACCATGTACCAACGAACTATAGTTGACTACGATCAAGTTCGACTGGGCATGGCAACTGCGCATGATCAGTAAACCAGCAAACTGACTATAGTTAGTGAGTCGAACTTGACCCATGATGCCTCAGTATGGTATATGAAACCTTGTGTCCAGGTATGCTTCCAGTAGGATTAAGCAATCCTAAAATATAGGCAAACAAAAGGACCTTAATATTGGACAGAGGTGAAATATCAAGGCTATGATGACCGTGACCGTAGATCTAGTGATGTCACTATCAGCACGCAGCTTCCTTATTTTATAGGGGCCCATGTGTCCAAGATTAGTTCTGGTAATATTAAGTAATTCTCAAATATAAATGTATATGATTTGCTAAATGGAATAACTTAAAGTTGAAAAAGCAGGTAAAATAGCATGGTCAAAATGACCTTGACCTTTAACCTGGTGACGTCCATGTCACCACAACCTGGTGACGTCCATGTCACCATCCCGTATCCTCTCGTTGTACACAACCATGCACCCAAGTTGTGTTCCATTAGGGTTAAGCAATCCGTAAAAAAAACGTAACATTGAAAAATAACGTTTTGTAGAGGTCAGAATGACGTTGACCTTCGACATTGTGAGTTCAGTGTCAGCATGCTGCTTGCTAACATTATAGGTAACAATGTATCCAAGTTTAGTTCTAATAGGATTAATCAATCCTAAAAGCTAAGACGGGAAGTTTTGTAGAATGCAAAAACTTAACATTGAAAAAACCCAGTTTTGTCTCAAGGTCACAGTAACCGTGACCTTTGACCTTGTGACCGCAGTATCATCATGCTGCTTCCTAACAGCATAGGCAACCACATAGTCCAGTTAGTTGCAATGCGTTAAATTGATCCTGAAATATAGGCTGAGAAGTTTTGCTAAACGCAAAAACTTAATATTGTTGACGCCGTTGTTGTCTCCGTCGGAAAAGTAACGCAATGACATATGTCTCGCTTTCTGCTTCACAAGCGAGACAAAAATTGAAAGGAAATTACATTTAATATATAGAGATATCTCCCTTGCACTGCTGCAAAAGCAATCATGTTACCTACATGTATTTTGTAATCATTTACAGAAATCCAAGATGGATGGCGAAAAAAGAATGGACCAATTAAATTTGTGCATAGACGTTCTAAAGCCGATGGTCAATGGAAAAATTCACTAATTAAATTTGTGTATAATTTTCTGTACCTCTCTAGGTTCCTTCCCGTCAAACTTGGTTAAAATTTGACAAAAAGGTTAATGAAGAATAGCATTATTAGTACAAAAGTTGATGGGCAGGCGAACGATGGATGGTTGCCATGCCATAAGATCGCATGGCCCTTCGGGCCAGGCGAGCAAATAATGAGACATTTGGGATTTGCATACATTTTTCTGTTTTTATCAATGAACATCTCTATTGTAAAGCAACATAGCTGTTGAATATTTGTAAAATAATGTAGCTGGAAAGCAGGCAACAGCTTCAATACAAATTAATTTCAAAATATTTGACAAAAGATTTCATCATACAGAATTTGTCGTCTGTGGTCAGAGCCAGTGGTGTTGTAGCATGCGCTAGATTGCAAAGTTACACGTAGTACAATACATTCTAATTATAGCAATGAGTTTACCATCTGGCCTGGTGTGAGGCCAATCATCTGTGTCTGTGATGAAGCAGTTTGACCAAGCCTCGCCATGTTAATCTCAACATCTGTACTTCTAAAAAACCAAATATACACATAGAAATAAATTATAGAGGGAAAATACTAATGCTGACCACTGCTATACGTATCCCCCCAACACTCCCTCTACCACCACCAGCAATCTACCCACCCCCACCAAACCATACACACCACCACCAACCGAAATAATGCATCCAGAAAGTTCTAATGATATCCAGAGAAAATCCAAGTCCAAAGAGCTTGTGATGGTCACCTGGATCATTAGCATTTGAACCAGTTGCATTTAACCCTTTAAAGGTCATACCGGCCAAAACCGGCCTCTGTTATGGTCTTGTGGAATGCCCATTTAAGGCCAACAGAATATAATTTTTGAAAGTTAATCATTGGAAAGACTGGCTCAATAACTGAGCCAGTCATTCCAGTGATAAATCTTCAAAAATTGTATTCTCTTGGCCTGTAAATGGACATTCAATAGGCTGAGATAAACATTTTATTGACCTAATTTGAGCAGCAAAGGGTTGAATAGACACGATGGATAATTAAAAAAAAATCCAAGATGGCCACCAAAAAAATTGATCCATCACAATCAAAGTTCTCATTTGATATGTTGACACCTACCTCCATAGGATCATTCCACCCAAGTTTCTTTCAGATCGGGCAATTAATTAAGGAGTAGCCTTTTAAATGGTTCCGGAAAGTTTTCAAAAAATCTTATGGCCACTGAAAAATTGACAGACCAAAAATTCTGAATAGATATTTCTAGAGCCTATCCCTATAGAATCATTCCAGACAAATTTGGATAAAATCCACCAATCAGTTAAGGAGCAGATGCCTTTTGACAATTTTCGGTAAATATTTCATAAAATATATAATTTTCACCACAAAACTTGACCAAGCAAAATTGTGAAAAGTTGTTCTGAAGCCTATAATAATAGGGTTCTTCTAGCCAAATTTTGTTGAAATCTGTTAAGCAGCTAATTGAGAAGGGTTTTGACAATTTCCAGTAAATGCCAAGTGGTTAATGATGAGCAGCATTTTTAAGCAAAAGTTACAGGACAGAAGACAGAATGATGACAGACGTTCGTCATACCATAAGCACCATCCATTCAAGTTGGCAGACCAATAACCAGAACAAATTTAAAAAATCCAATAAATCCTTACAATGTGAAAAAGATGAAGTGGTGAGGGTTAGAAAATTCTGGTTTCTCTTTAACGCTTTCACGCCGAAGCCAGCCAAAGCTGGCCTCAGTAGTGGTCGTGAGGTGTGTCCATTTGCAGGGCAAGAGACTATTTTTGAAAACATATCACTGGAATGACTGGTTCAATAATCGAGGCAGTCATTCTAGTGGTGAATCTTCAAAATTGTTCACCTAGGCCTACAAATGGACATTCAATGAGCAAATATTTTGATATTTTGATCAAATTTAGTCATTAACCCTTTCATTGATGAATTTCCCATATCTTATTTTCAAGGCAGTCATACAGGAAAACTGCTGAATATTTTTAAAACTAATTTAACTGGAAGCCGTTGCTGCCTTATGCAGTTTCAAAACATTCAACATAATATTTCTAACATTGTAAATGATTTATCAGATTTGGTTTTTCGTGTTCAAAGGGTTAATTATAATTACCGTTTTTCAGAGCGCTTAAGGACTGGTCTTGCGTCCATGTGCTGTTGAGAGATGCGCTGCGTATTAACACTGGGAAGTGTACGGACTTGACTCTGAAGCTGATCCAGTACTTGTTCTGTTTTACGCTATGACATAGAATAAGAAACATTATTCAGATGATGGCATTGAAATAGATGTTAATTATGGTACGTAACCCAGAGGTCGAAATGTTTAAAATTAGTGACAGGTAGAATTTAGTTTTATCTGTCACATTTATAGTACCGGTTCAGCAACATTGATGAACAGGCTACAGATGACCTTTTATCTCAATTTCAGGACAACAGCATGTGGAGCTGCTGGATATTTTGAAAATAATTTGACTGGAAGCTATTGCTGCCCTTGGCAGCAATAGCTTCCAGGCAAATATTCTCAAAATATTCACCATATCTCCAGTCATTGCCTGTCTGTCTGTTTGTCTGTCTGTCTGTCTGTCTGTCTCTTTAATTAATAAAGTGTACAATTGATTTTAATATTACTCATTTAAAGCCCAACAATTGATATCTATTTCATAGTTGAATCTTAATACATATTTAATCAGTCAACACTTTACCTGTCACATGTTACAGGTAGACTTCCTTTAGGACTGTCACCAGCAAATTCCACATGTCAATGAGGTATACAAGAAAATATTTCGACGATCCTTTGAGCAAATTCACAGATGCTTGGTAAACTTTAACTCTTTGAAACCAGCCAGTATAGGGCTGTCTTTTCACTGGTTTGAGTTGTTTGATTAAAATAGAGGAATCCATTTTATCGACCAATCATATGATGTCATAATCAACGACGTCACATCTACATTAGGCTGAGGTTATAATCAATTACGTCATGAAAGATGCAATTTAGTCCCTTATACATCCTTGATAGTCTGTCAAGTTGTACGAATTGTGTATGTTTTTATTATTTAATAAACCTGTTGTTGAATATTTTGAAACTAATTTGACTGGATGCTGCTGTTGCCATAAGCAGCAACAACGACCAGTCAAATTAGTTTCGAATTATTTAACAGCTTACCTGGGGGTTGAGATTCAGAGAGTACAGGGATCGATTGATCCAAACACGAGCAAAGGGTGGGTCGAGCATAGCTAAATATGGACAATGCATGGCTAAAACTGGATTTCTCCATTGGCTAAGTGGTTAATGAAGAGCAGTCTTTTACATATTTCCTTCACATTTCCATAAATCCATGATGGCTGCCGAAAGAATTGACCAATAAGATTTCTGTATTCGAGAAGCTATAGGTTCGTGCGAGCCAGATCTGGCCCCAAGCAGGCTTTAGGTGATCTAATAAATATATGTGCAATTCCATGTGATTGGTGTTACATCTGAAAAAATGTGTTATAAGAAAAAATCACTACAAAAGAAAAACATCTGCTGGATTAATAATTTATGCTAGTAGCCGTACATGTATATCTTTCTATAGGGGACAAAGTTATAACATTAAAAATCTGATGTTTAATGTTGACGGTCATCGGTCATCTTCTTCTTTTCGTTCGTTGATCATACCGCCAGTCCTGTAAGTGACTATCGACATGATCATAAGCGTTAAGTGCGTGGATCCATGGTTTATTAGAGTGTGCCGTGTGGCCTGGAACCTCCATCTTCAGCACTCGAGGTTTCTGTCAGGGTTACCTCACCCTTACCTCCTTTAGTCGCCTCTTACGACACGCAGAGGATACGGAAAGTGTATTCTAAGCCCCACCTACAGGGCAGTCATGGGTCATGTGATGGATGTTCCTTGTAAAAAAGTAAAAAGTCTATGAGTTAACAAAATTAATGAATAGTCTTCCATGATTATACATATATTGGAGGGCTCGTGAAATGGCCGTATTGTCCGGATATGACCGACAAACATTCTCAATGACCGATAGTGTATAAGACCTGTCAGACATCTTGACACATTTTTGCGATCATGGAACGAAAAAAATGCATATTTACCGGCGAAAATATCATCGAAATCACGATAATTCCTTGTATGAACCAACTCATATCAATGAAAAAATGTTATGAAATGGGTAACCATTATGCAGATCAGATCGAATGCATAATACTCGATCACCCACGTGTAATGATCATATATAGAGTAATTTCTGAGTTCCCGAGTCCAGTATATTACGTCCGTAAATAATAGGTGACTCTACTGAGTACTCCCTCTAAATATTGATACTTCTTAATTTGTTGAGTTTAGGTCACCACTCTAGTATGTACTCAGGGCTACCACACTATTTATGCAGGTTGCGAAAGTACTTAATTTATAACGTGTATAAATTTTCACCTCCTATATAGAAGAACCGTGAAATGCATGATAAACGTCCTTAACCTATGTATCCTATCATTACCAGCACCAAAGCACTTATGTATAAGTTTTCTTTATTCATATGGCTACAAGCATAAAAACGCAAGACCACAAGAATTTCTACCGTGAAAATGTGTTTTATTTTCGTGTTAGTGTCTATTACCATGTACATGTACTGACTTAGCCATTTTAGAGAATCGATTTTTCTTGTGAAATCTAGAAATGTACCTAATAGAAGTAGTAAAGATTTAGATTTGGACAATTTATAGAATCTGGAATTTCAAATATGCGATTGTCAGCAATTAATTTCAGTTACCTTTGCTGGCCAAGAGAAGACTATTTTTTTGGAAAGTTACCACGGGTAAATTTTCAAAAATCTTCGTTTGCCCTGCAAATGGACACCCACTGAGAAAACATTTAGGATTTTCTTGATTAATCTTGACAAGTAACTTGATGAAAGGATTAATACTGTACATAATACTTCTGAGCTTGAAATTGTGCATTATTCCCATCTCCGAAATGTCCAATCGTGTGTTTTGTGTGCAAATTTTCATAAAACCAAACGTTAAATTGGTCTGGCATAATGAATGCACAGACACATAACATCACATAATATACACTCTGTGTTACAACGGGAGTATCGTCTCACGATACTAAAGCTTGACAATACATGTATCGCATCGGCGCCTGTGCCTCATGGTACGGAGGTATACCATGGTTAGCAATTAGATTTTAAAATTAAATACTGACATTCATGACTTAATAGCATTTTTGCACTATACCCATCTTATTTTAGAAAAAGTATAGTTGACAACAAAATATTGTGTTATTTATAACGGTACATGGAGATTCAGAATTTTTCTTGCCAGTATCTTAGCACACTTTTAAATATCACAAAATACTGACAGAATAGTTGTTTCATACTTTCCTTTGCTGGAGGAGATTAACCGTTTAATGTCTAAATTTTGTCAAGAAAATTAAGACATTTTGCTTAATAAATGTCCATTTGCAGGCCAAGAGAAGTCTATTTTTGAAAATTTAACACTGGAGTGATTGGCTCGGTTATTGAGCCAGTCATTCCAGTGGTAAATTTTCAAAAATAGTCTTCACTTGGCCTGCAAATGGACATTCCTCAAGAGCACTAGAGGCCGGTTGGAGCCGGTTCCGACATGAAAGGGTTAAAATGATAACCTTTATTATGTAAGTATTTTGTATTTAATACAAGTCATCAACATATCATTTTTTTCAGGACATACAAGATGCAGGTTATCACTACTCATTACGCCGTGTCAATCGATATGTTGTCCCTGGCAATACACACCCCACTACTTACCATAATGCCATGTTCAGTGTTGGTCAGTGCCTGATCTACAGCACTTATGTCCACTTTTCCATCTTTTTCTTGACCAATCAGCTGCTCCCGCAGATGTAACAGGTCCTCTTGCACCTGAAATGTAATACATTGCAGTATGATACTGTAACATTAACTTGAACACATTACTGATAATAACAATGTACAATCAGATACATGTATGTAAGCCAATGTGAACGGTTCTTTAGCCAGACTTTTGGTCTCACAAAGATACCAAGCATCAGGCTAAAGAACCTTTTTCACATTGGTTTACATATCTGATTACGTTGTTATTATCATTTATCGAACAATGAGTTCATTAGTAACATGTTGCCACGGGAGAAGGAGGTAGTCAGCACTGAGCCTAAACTCTGTAGATGGGGATCTACTGCTCGCTCAGTCCAACACTGACGTACACGCCACCCAGATTTCAAACTCTCCACAAAAGTGAGAGGTACGACACCCCGGTAGCCAGGCATTTCAACAGACCTGGACATTCAAGAGCAGACATGCAGCTCAGAATCATCCAAGTTCTCTCATCAGACCCTGATACCTAGAAAAAAATAATGTTGCCAGTTTAACCCTTACCACTCTGAAGTTAATATTCTATCTTATACCATGTCAATAGCAAAGAAACTGGTGTACATTTTTCAACAATTTTGGTGGACGATGTTGCTGTCGACGTAACCATCCTCCACCAAATTTGCTGAAAACTGTACAACAGTTCATCTTTTAATTTAATTTGAAAATTTAAAAATCTGACATCAGTGTGATAAGAGTTAAGGCATTATTTTCAACATTCTTTTGATCTAGCAATTTTTCGCAGCCAAATCCTTAACACTCTGAATTCCTAAGAATTTTCTGCAACTCTGTTCTCTGTAGCTTTGTTAACCTTTTAATGGCCAAGCCGCTCAAATTGGCTTTACAATTGTCATGAGAAAAGTCCATTTGCTGGCGAAGAGAAAACTATTTTTGAAAATTTACCACAGGATTCCAGTGGTAAATTTTCAAAAATATTCTTCTCTTGGCCTGCAAATGGACAGCCACTGAGAAAACATTTTCTATTTTCTTGATTAATCTTGACAATTAACATGAAATGATTAATACTGTAAAAGCTTAAAACTTCTGAGCTTGAAATTATGCATTATTAATTCTTTTTTCCCAGCTCCGTTCGTGTATTTGGGTGAGAATTTTTTGCAATACAATACATTAAATTGGTCTGGACTAAATAGCTAACAATATCACAGTCTGTCCTAGGATACAAATAGACATTGATTAAGTAGGAATTTAGGTTTGTTTTAAATACCAATCTTGATCACAAAGTTCTCATAAATTGAGAAATGATATAGCTAGTGTACAAATGTATTAATTAATACTTGCTACATCTGGATATATTACAATGGACATTTCCATTTTTAGCTATGCCCCGCCCATCACTAGCTAAGCTCCACCCACAACACGCCGAAATGGGATTGATCATTCCCCAAATGCCCTAGCTATCAATTTCTTGAAAACTATACAGAGAAGCTGTTGAATATTTTGTAACTAATTTGACTAGTCAAATTATTTTCAAAATATTCAACAGAATATTTATTAAATAGTAAAAGCAAAGAATTTGTACAACAACGCATAGACCGTCTTCAAAGATGCGTTCGTGATGTACTTATCGACATCATTTATGATGTCATTCATTATGATGTCATTGTACACATCACGCAGTTCATTATGACGTCATATGATTGGTGGGTACTCTGGAAAGGTGAATTGCCTCCGTCCATTTGTCGCTCCATATATCATTATGCAATAATGTCGAGATATGATGTGTTGTACCAAAGTTAAAAGGTGGTGTTTATGAAAACCAACATGACAAATGAGGAAATAATATTACCATATATAGCCATACCTTAACCAGCACTTCACCAAGCTGTTCAGGAGCAAGCTGCTGGCCATTGGTCAGCTCAAGTATGCGATTCATGTCCATTTCACCAGCGGACTGTGAAAAAAGACACACTTAAAGAATAAGACATCAAGCCATACCAATACCAGTAACATCTGAGTTTGATAAACTTAGTTAAACACATGTATTTGTTTTAGGTTCATAATTCAAAGTTATTTATTTTATGTTTTATACATGTACACCATACATGAGTGCATAGATATAAAAAATAGACAGTCCATCAAAGGACCGGAATAGCCAATGAGTCGATTATCACTGATCATGAACAAACCATATACGGTTATTCCGAAGAGTTTTTACTATTTATTTGGTAATAAACTATTCCGTAATTATTGGTTGATTCTATCATTCTACCCAAACCACATTCGCTACATTAAACAATGCAAACATTCTTCACAGAGTGATCACCGTGACGTGACAAATGACATCCAATAATATATATATTTATATACAAGATAGCCCAGCAAATGTCCTGGTGGAAAATTGCTGAAACATACAAGGCTAAAATAGAAATGCATCTATACCATTGCAGACCACTAAACAAGGTATTGGACATTGAAAGCAGCATCTTACCCACACACTTTCCCGGAGAGCTGATGATGTTTGCAGTAGTATTGGGATGAAGAAGTTAAAAATGCCTATGAATGGATCTTTCCAGTTTTAGCAATGACCCGCCCATCTCTAGCTAAGCACCTCTTATCAGTCGCTCATGTTGGGATCGATCAATCCATGAACTTTCTGACTATCAATTTCTAGAATATTTTGAAACTAATTTGACCGGGCACTGTTATACATGTAGGCAGCAACAGTTTCCAGTCAAATTGGTTTCAAAATATTCAAAAACTTACCTGTATAGACAGTACCATGGTAACTGTGCTAGATAGATGATATAGGATGACGGATGAGACATAATTAAATACATTCTTAAATACAAGGTAACAGACAAACAATGGTACTCGTTTGCTGCTAAAAGAGAGAAGTCAAGTACATAGGGTCAAGTTGATGACTCGTCATCATGGTCCTTGCCAGAGGTACCTCACTGATCATAATCTGTGATGTATCCCCGCAAAGGAGGGTCCTAACGTGGCTACTTAGCAAGTTTAATATAAACTAAATTAACCCCGAATACAAACATTATCTGTTGCGAGAGGAAAGTGCACCGCGCAGGCCTCCGTCACAGGAAAATGCCTACAACGCAGAAGCGGAGGAAGAGAGATGGCAAAAAAGGGCACTCTCTTATTCAAACTATGCTATGTAAAAGAGTCAACCTAATGAAATTATAAGTTATTGTGATGCACGCTGTATTACGTGATCATGAGGTGGATGATTTCCGCCGAATTCAACACTGTCACCTTATGCGAGTTCAAAGATACTGAATTAGTAGTTGCCGCTTTATTTATGCGGCCCTTCTGCTAGATCCTAACCTATCATTTAGTTTTTGGGTCCAGATCAAGGTTAAGCCGCAAATGGCAATTAGTCATGGGCGGTATTACCGATACATCGATATAAATCTATACAAATACAGCTGCAATACGTATCGTGATACATTCGCCGTAAACCGATATTTTTGTGGGAAAACATCAATCTTCACTATTTCATGATATTCTGATAAATATGCCAAAATATTCGCAAAAAAAGTTACTGCTTACTTATTTTAGTTACAGGCGTTTACACGGAAAATGGTTACTATAAATAATACAACGAAAATCTCTGTGATTTCGGCCCAAACAAACATGGAGCTGGCGAACAGCTTTTCTGCAAACGCGATCGCATTTATCTAGTTTCCAGTAAACATGAAACTAGCAATCGCGCCTAACCAAAGTCATAGACTAATTATATAAAGATGCGACAGACTGTACTACGACGTAATACCAAATTTATAAACAGCGCCACCTGAGGTTAGTCACGGTAAACTGCGCCCTTAGTGTGGAAACGATGTTTATGACTGTACGTTACTCGAAATGTAGTTATCCCACTTGAATACCGCTTTTTCACCGATAGTTTACCACGACTATCGCCAGGGGGTGAATTGCGCAAGTGATGTCAACTTGGCATATCTTTATATAGTTAGTCAATGGTTATACTCGGCCACATTACATTGCAATATAGTGAATCCGAAAGCTACCGAATGTCACAAAAAGAAAATCATTAAATCGCTACAGGCATTTTATTTCCGCGAAAAGCCAATGAGATATTGGTACATGTTACAACGTTAGGGGCGCATAGTGTTTTATAACTAGCCCTGAACTAGTCTTTCTTACTAGAGAACCGATGGGGGTATTGCGGTAGCGGGCACGAATCTGCTAGGTTGTGCGTCATATCATCAATCAAAACCACACCATCTGCATGTTTTACTAAAAAAGTGTCTACATTAGTCGAGCATCGATACACCTATGGTATATTTTGACAGATTTAATCCAAAATTTGCGTTTATTCACTGTCTGTTCATCGCGAACACAGGTGATGCGTAGAAGTGATAATGAAGTTGCTTACGGCCGATGTCAGTTAAATAATCTGCAAATAAATATGACATTCGGTTGTTTTGGAACAGTCTCCCGTGGTTGGTTAAAAGTTTTGACAGAGAGAAGATGGCATCGCAGAGTAAAATAAACACATTGTTCGTTCGAAAAAGTGACCTATCGAAGTAAATAACGATGATGCGGATGCACATGCACCCAACTTAAATGTCTAGATTCAAGTTTTATTTGACAATGACGGTCAAGCCATGATTAAATGTTTCTGATCATCTTTATTACTTATTGATCAGAGACCCACTCACCCGATGAAGCATCTAATTCTAACTCTTATATTGTACATGCTGACCATCAACTTTGATTTGATTATTCATGATCAATGGCATCTGCATTGAACAAGGCGAGTGGAGTCAGTGCCCAGATCAAGATGATACATGACATGGTCTCCTGTGTCACAGTATGCATCAATTCATTTATTTCATTTGAATAAGGATGAGAAGTGAACAACTTGCCAGTGGTAAGTATTAGGGGAAAATAACAAACACAGCAGTCAGTTGTTAGTAGACAATTCTTTTAATTATATATTATTATTATAGGCTAATCAAGAAAAAAACTTGTCTGGCTAAGACAACCGATATCTGGCAAAGAGAATTCCAAAATAGGCTAATATGCTGACTAATAAATTCTGATTTGGCTACCAAAATTCGAAAATAGGCTAATCTACTGGCTAATAAGTTCTGACTGATAGGTCTGGCCCTGTAAATCGCTATATTTTAAATAATTTTTCAGCAAACATCGATGTTACTGTGCGGGAAATTGTTGAAAACAGATGACGGATGCAATACATTCCTTGTCATCATTTTTATTTTGCTTGACCGACTTGGAATAGTAATATACTGCCTGTAAATAGCTGTAAACCAGCCCAGAATTGCGAGAAAACCCAGAGTTGGAATGGTACGAGTTTGCCTGGGTCGAAATTGCGGTAAATACATGCAGTGATATCGAGTCAGCTTTGCAGAAAGTAAATTATACATATGCGGAGTACGCGAACAAAAAATAGGGGGTTGCTATATGTACCGCACGGAATTCCATGAGACTACCGATGTTTGCTGAGTCTTTAGTTTTGGGCCACATAAATAATAAAATATTTATCTACCAAACATATTTTAGCAAAACTGGTTTGAAACGATTCAAATCATGGTAGATACATTTAGATAAATAATTCTTGAAAATTAATTTTTTTGCGTCACATGATCACAGTTATTTCACGTGATCACAACAATAAAAATGTTCAGAGTAATGATTCTTCTGGTGTTGCTATAGTTAACATTTGACAATGTCTTTGACTTTTCTCTTTCATCTACTGCTCAGTCCCACTCGGTGTCAAAAACTTTGCATTAATAAATTGAGGATTTACTATTTTACATGGATGTAATGTAATCTTCTCAGTCATTGCACTATATTACCATGTATTGCAGGAAATTTCAATTTCCCTTTCTCCGAGATCTAACAATACGCACCATTCTCTTACTTCTGATATACAGCTGGCCTTGACAGCTGGCTCTAGGACTATAGACTTAGAAAGCTTTACCGACTCCTTGGAACCGGGTACTCGGTTCCCAACTGCGGAGTACCCGTCTACCATAGAGCTCATTCTTGTTTGCATAGCCACCAAACAAGAGAAATCCATGGCTTGCCTCCGTGGGGCTGGGAGGCTGGGTCCGTAACAGAATGGTGAGTATTGTTAGATCTCGGAGAAAGGGAAATTGAAATTTCCTGCATTCTCCTTCAATCAATACTCACCATTCTGTTACTCCTGATATACAGTGGGAAGGGGCAAGCCATAAATGCTACTTTTGCCCCTTGGAGAAAGATTTAGACTTAAAACTTGACTAACGGAGACCTAAAAGGACCGCCAAGTTAACGGAACTGAATCACATTCGCGTGACTGCCACCCCATCCCCCCTTTTTTCTCCTAAGAAAAGGGAGAGAACTCACAAACATTTATCTCGCCTGAAACACAAATATGCCAAGAGGGTTAACTGCTCCTTGCATATTCACATGTATTAGCCTGGGAATGAGCATGAATATATAAGATGAATGAACATGATATATAGACATAATACAAAAAACTCTCACTATAAAATTACCTTATGATAATTGGACTTCAGACGTACCGCCTCCAACCATTCACTGGTCCGGCCATCAGTGACACAATCTGGTTGTCATCCTCACGCTCGACCATGCCTGCTTTAGGTTCTTTTCTTACCAAAGTGAAAAAAGGGTGAAGAGCAGTGTGGTCACTTAACTATCGTCTCAAAACAGCTAAAGCGAGTGGATTGGCTGAGTCTGACACATCCCTCATATAGTAATCTGTAAATGAGGACTCACAGTGCCATTGTGCAACGGGCATGATGTCCTCTAACGGAACACCACTGTAAATGGCCGTCGAGGCAGCTATTCCTCTAACATCATGTGCCCTTGCGCCTTGCACCTGGTGCCCAGTCGCCATCTCATGAGTAGTCTGAATGCATTCGACTACCCAAAGAGAGATAGTATCCATGGATGCGGCGCCATAAGGCTTCTTATGGCAGATCCACAGATGTCTATCGTTCGACCATAACAAGTCAGTCCATTTCCTGTACTTAGTCAAAGCACGGACCGGGCACCAGACACTGGCATCACGATCAAACCTAGTTAACTTCGGTATTATGATCGGTTTGCTGGGATATCTCAAAGATTGATTCTTTGACATAAACTCTGCTCTTGGCAGAAGACGCAGACCCTCTCCGGAGACAATAAATCGGTCCCTCTCTGCCGAAAGCGCATGGATCTCACTGCGCCTTCTAGCTGAGGAAGCTGCCAATAGAAAGACCGCCTTTAGAGTCAAATGCTTTAGACTAGCCGAACGCAACGGTTCGAAAGGGTGCTTGGCCAGTACATTAAGCACTAAAGATAGACTCCAGGCTGGAATGACTACCGGTTGTCTCGGTCGGAGATTGCTCATTCCCTTCACCATCACATTTAACTGGGCCACCTCTGGACTATCCCTGTTGGCTAGACAAGGGATAACTGATGCCAAAGTTGACTGGTATCCAGCAATTGTGACGGGAGTTAGTCCTGAAAAGAACAGCTCACAGAGAAAGTCTGCTATTTGCTGAATAGTGGATTGAAAGGTATCAATACCCTTTTCTTCACACCAGTCTGCAAATCTGTTAACCTTGTTGTTATATGACTTGAAGGTTGACCTCCTTCTCGCAGCCGTGATGAAATCAGCAGCGTGTCGAGAAAAGCCTTCCGACGTGGAACGTTGTTTGATAACATCCACCCAGTCAATTTGAACATTTCGGGACGCTCGCGTAGGAAGCGTTCCTTGGCCTGGGAGATTATGTTGGGAATCTCGGGCAACTGCACTGGGTTTTCCACCAGCAGATCTAGCAGATCCGTGAACCACGCCCTGATTGGCCAATACGGTGCTATTAGCAGGACCAGACACGGTTCCTCCCTGATCTTCACCAATACATTCGGCAGAAGGATGGTGGGTGGGTACGCGTAAGCATGCATCCCTCTCCAGCTTATCGTCAGAGCGTCTGTATCGACGGCATTTGGATCTGGAATCGGCGAGACATAAGTCATGATTTGAGCATTTTCCCTTGTGGCGAACCAGCCCACGTTGGGTTTGCCCCAATACTCGAAGATCCTTCGTAGAACTGGAGGGTTGAGGGACCATTCTGTTGGCAGAATTCTCTGTCTGCGAGACAAAGCATCCGCCAGAATGTTCAATCGGCCAGGAATGTGAGCTGCTTTCAAAACAACTGAGTAATTCCTGCACCATTGATTCAAGTGCCACACTTTGATACAAAGTGTGGGTGACCTGGTCCCGCCTTGGCGATTTATGTATGATACTACCGTCGAATTGTCCGACCGTATCAATATCACCTTGCCCCTGATCATCGGAAGAAACTCTTCCAATGCCAGTTCCACTGCCATCATTTCCAGCAGATTGATATGCAGCTGACTCTCCAGGAGAGTCCATGTGCCTGAGACCTGGTGTTCTCCCAGGCAGGCCCCCACCCCTCCAGCGATGCATCCGTGTACACGGACAGCTGGGGGTGGGGTAGGTGCAGCGAAACCCCTACTAGGAGATTCTGACGCTGTTTCCACCATACAAGATGCGATATTATCGGCTCCAAAACTGGCACCAGTTTTGACAGGGGTTCTGTTCTCTGTTTCCACAGAGACATCAGATACAACTGGATAGGTCTTCGCATTAGAGCAGCGTACGGGATCACTTACTCCATGGAGACCATCATGCCCAGCATCTGAAGAAACCGCCTCGCCTGAATGTGGTTTCCCACTCGAAAACTCTTGAGGATGGCTAACAGAGACACCACCCTGGGCTCTGACGGGTAAACCCTGCCCTCCTCGAGATCGAATCGCATCCCCATATAAACGAAATGTTGAGCGGGTGTCAACTCGGATTTCTCCTTGTTGACTATCCAGCCTAGATCTGAAAGTAACTTCAGAGTCAGAGCAGTATCCATGTTCAACCTGGCTGCAGAGTCTGCTTTGAGCAGCCAGTCGTCTATGTAGGTGTGTAGCGCCACGTTCTCTTTTCTGAGAAACGCTGTCACCGCAAGGACGACTCTTGTGAAAACCCTCAGAGCTGTCGACAGGCCAAATGGGAGCACAGTAAACTCCCATACTTGATTCTGAAACGCAAATCTCAGAAACCTGTGCCAACTCCGGTTCATAGGAATGTGGAAATATGCATCTTTCAGATCGATCGACACACACCACATTCCCATCCTCAATCCCGCCATTACCGACCTCGGTGTTTCCATCTGGAACCGAGACGTATGGATAAACCAATTTAATGGCCTGAGATTGAGTATGGGTCTCCATCCCCCCCCCCCCCCCCCCCCCCCCCCCGTGCTCTTGGGGACAAGGAACATATTTGAACAGAAGCCCGGAGTGTTCTGGTTCGCTGGTTTTATTGCTCCCTTCAGAAGCAAACCCGACACTTCGTTTTGAACGGCTTCTAACTTGTCTGGGTCCCGTGGTACGGGTGTCCAGACAGGTGCCAAAGACAGATTCTGCGGCGGAAAGTCCCACCACTCCGGCATGTACCCCTGGAATAACCATCCCAGGACCAGACTGTCTGACGTCACACCTCGCCAGGTCTCGACGAAACGCATGAGCCTTCCACCCACCATAGACGCCTCGACGTCTAACGGGGTTGTCCGGCTCGCGGTCCGCTCCCCCCCTTTCTCAACGAGAGAGAGAGAGACCCATTTCCGTCTTGGCTCGGCGGGTACAACAGGCGGATATGAAGGGAGCTTTCGTGCCCTCAGGTACGATCCGCTCCCTTCTTTCTGCCCTTGGAGGAGTTACCCTTACCCTTCCCCTTGCCCTTCCCGCCTCTATGACGATCAGGAGCAATACTGGGGAGGGTAGGGGCCTCCACAACCTTCCTAGCTTTCTTAGCCGGCGGCGGCTGAGAAAACGCAGACGAAGCAGAAGTCGCAGTAGGCTTAGCTTTCGCCTTGCCTTTCTGCTTCTTCTGCTTCTTCGAAGGTTGGCCAGCTAGAGGTTTCCCTACAGCCCCTAGTGCGTGCGCTTGCCGCACTAGCTCCAGCTGTAGGTTTACCGCCAACCGATTCTGCACAATGCTGGCAGTGTCCTCTAAGATGGCCCGCGCCTGGCCACCGAAGATGCTAGGCCCTGTCAGGGGCGTCCCTTGCCAGTGCGTCCATAGACAGCACCAAGCCGTCATTGACGCACGAAAGCGCCACAGGTGGCACAGGGCAGCCTGCCCCCGCTTCAGCCCACAACGACTGAAGAAGGCGATACAAATGGTTGACAGCACTCATAGCTGCCCGCACACCCTCATCGCATAGGGACAGGACTTCCTCGTGGTGTGCCTGGGACTTGTCCACAAGTGCCGGACCGGGGCCACCCGCTCCAGCACTCTGAATGCCCAGAACCCATTGGTCATCCTCGGTGACCGATGGTACCACACCATATCTGTCGTATTCCCCCCGTGGAATACGACACCTCGCCCGCACCTCCCTGGAGGCCGCAGGGAGCTGGCCCTTGGTCAGGAGCTGCTTGCTATAAATAGCATCCAGCAACTCTAAGAACCGTGGCTCCAGTCCAACTGACTGGATCCGGGCTGCGGGCAAGATCCCCGTCCGAATCGTTGCAACCGACGGACGGGGCGCATCCTCCTCGGCTGTGGCCAAAACCACAGACAGGTCAACCCTGGCTAGCCAAGCCAGAGCCTCCGACCAGTTTACATCCGAGGAGGACACACCCGTGAACACGTCACCCGTTGACGCGTTCACGGGCCTGCCAGCCATTGCCTCCCAGCAAGGAGCCGCGGCTGACACGCCAGGCACTCCGGCACCAAACGGTTCCGCTGCCCCCCCCCCCATGAACACCAGTCCATGGGGTAGGTCCGCACGGAAAACTGTGCGGACTCATAGCAGACGCAGAACCGTGGCCAAACAGGGGCGCCAACGGCACCCCACGTCCGACCGCCGGACCAGGCGAGATAGGTGAGTACCACGCCTGGCCCGGCACACCAGTCACTGTGTCGGCTGGCATCAAACCAACCGTCACGGGACCGGTGCCTGGTACCAGATTGGCCTCAACCATGGGTGGAGCCGCTGCCCTGGCTTGCGCCAAGCCAGACAGATGGAGGAGGGTTCCGTCCGGGACGGAATCGACCTCCATATTCTCCACCCGTGGCATCACAGGCCGCAGCAACCTCTCCTCTTCGGCCTCCTCGTCTTCAGACTCTGAAGTCGTCACTAGACGAGGAAACCGTGGAGCCATCCTGGCGGACAGCTCCCACACCTGACGGACTGGCCACCACTACTGGTCCACCCGGAGGTGGCCGCAGAGAGACGGAACCCGTCAGGCCGGAGCCTGATGGGACCGCCAGGGGGCCATACAAGACGGCTCCCTCGGTAACCAGTCCAGAACCCTGTTCAAGGACAGGGTCCGTACCAGGCGTGGAGAGAAACTGCCCCCCCAACCTTCGGCAGCAGTGACGACACCAGCGTGGGCCGAACGCTATGCAGAAAACCCTGCATAGCCGGACCGAACCACGCCGGCGGTGCCATCTCCGCCACCTCCAGCTGGGGACGTGGAGCGCCCCCACCGGCCGAACCGGACGCTTCACGATTTACCTTCGCACCGCCTGACCCCGCGTCAGACCCAGCCACATCCTTCTGGGCAAGGAACTTCAACATCATCTCCGCGGACCACACTGCACACACACTACACCTTATCATCTAGGTTACAGGGCGTAGACCTAAAGCACACATGGTCCTTGAACAAGACCCGTACGAATTTGTGGCACTCGTCACATGATGGCGGGGCTGGCTTGGCCTATAAATAAGCACAAACCTACAATAAGCAAGCGGAACGACACACGGATGGAAGGCAGACAATTAATTTTCAAATAAATTGACCATAAATTAACTGCAACCCTCCCGCACCCCACCCCGCAACGTTACAGCAAAGATCGCATTGATTATGACGACAAGAACGAAGCGGGCATAAATACACCCATAATTGATCCTCCAGGATGTATAACGGAACCAGGAATCATATCGCATAGCATTCGGGGTATATTTACCAATTAATATAAATTATACTCCTAACGAAAGCCAAAACGATATGTGAAGAAACTACAAAATGTAAACAAACTGCTGTAGCACACAGTAAAACCGCAGACCACACATCTAATCAAGAATTTTGACACCACCGATCATTGCAAACAGATCGTGACAACACGTAAACTTGAACATTCCAAAGTTTCCGGTACCATTTTTAGTACGCAGCACCCAGAACAAGATGGGCGAATTAATGAAAAATTTTCTTCACATAAAGATCCGAGCACCACGGGTGTGACGTCACCCGCTCGGATCCTATGGAGAATGACGTCAGCCGAGATTCGTGTTAGAAATACCGTAGCAAACACCTATTTTCATATCTGCCGATCGCCTGTTGGAGTTTAAAGAAGGCGATCATCCGGCATATCTCGTTGTTAACACACGTCCCAGATTCTCTGGGGTCAGAAATTGGAACATGCGACACAACGAAATTTAGAGACCTAAGTCTTTTAACTATGGATAATAAGGAATTATACAACCTGGTTATCATCGGCGGTATCCATTATTATCCAAATTATCCTTTGCAAGAGATCACTAGCTATCACAATCACAGATTATAAAAAGACAATCTTTGTCCACTGCGAAAAGCATGTATTGCACTTGTTGCTATGCAAACAAGAATGAGCTCTATGGTAGATGGGTACTCGGCAGTTGGGAGCCGAGCACCCGGTTCCAAGGAGTCGGTAAAGCTTTCTAAGTCTATAGTCCTAGAGCCAGCTGTCAAGGCCAGCTGTATATCAGAAGTAACAGAATGGTGAGTATTAATCGAAGGAGAATGACAAATTCCTTGACAAGACAAAACATTTAGAAACCAATCAAACCTGTGACACTGGATCATAATAACCTTGGTGAATTGGTGATTTTATATTTATATCAGTACTCAGGTAGGATATTAAACTGGTTTAGGTTGTTAACTGAATTGTGGAAATTGGGGCTCACGATCAGAAAAAGAACACAAGCTGGGAAATGAGATTATATGTACTGGTATAGTGGTATTCTATTTACAATTGATGAATTTGATGTGTAAAAATATTTACAACATTTAATATTAATATTTACATACTGTTAAATCCCGTGTATATTGCGCTATCGTGCATAGTGCACACCCCTAAATTTAACCAAAATCGGCCTGAAAAAAATGTTGTTTTCGTGTATAGTGCGCAGTAAGATTGAGAGACGTGTGAACGAAAACTGGTAACAAAAAAATCAATGACTTACTGCGTGTCGAATAGGCTTTCCTTATAAAATCTTGTTTGTGGCGTGCGTTACTCTGTTGTTTAATCATGGGAATATCATTCGCCTACACTTTTAGCAAATATTTTGTATTAAACTTTATTGAATGATATAAAGATACAAATATAATTTCCATCAGAACAGGTTAGAATCCGAATTTGATTTGAGCAGAGCTCATTAACATAAATGGCCGTTAGAAGTTTTGTGCGCTGATACTTGAGAATAAAATCGATTTTAATTTTAAAAAACTCAAATCCATTTTGGCTCACTCTAACAGTGCCGGTAATTACTTTGATAACTATATCAAAGGCGAGCCCATGAGATTTTGTTCAATCATATACGCAGTAGATGAGTGGTTTCAAGACTCGGTTCACAGGCAGTGTAGTCAGGTGGTGGGGCAGGGTGGGTGGATTAACGCGGTCAGAAGTACAATAAACAAAGGTGATAGCGCTGACCGCCTGCCGTTTACAAAATCGACACTGATCAATTGTGGGTATTGTTTGAGTGGGGGTGGGGTTTATATAATATATTATAGTATATCATCATCATAATATATTATAATATAGTGCTATAATCTAGATTATTCCACGCATCGTTTATTTAATAAATTGAATTATCTTCAATTTGAAATGATTTTCTATTCTCATCCTTTCGTTTCTACGTTACTTCGTCATACGTTGACGGCTGTGACCTTTAACCCTAACCTGTCAATCATAACCATCCTGCCCACTGATTGGTCAAAACATTGTGCCGTTTAGTACATATAAAACATTCC
This sequence comes from Chaetoderma sp. LZ-2023a, assembly GCA_034401795.1. Lineage (NCBI taxonomy): Eukaryota > Metazoa > Mollusca > Caudofoveata > Chaetodermatida > Chaetodermatidae > Chaetoderma > Chaetoderma sp. LZ-2023a. Next base: position 31,201,582 of record CM067360.1, on the reverse strand, counting down.
TTTCTATATCTATGTAAATGCTAGATCACCTTGAAAAACACCGGCTCTATCATTCTTTTTTTAACACATTTATGTCCGTATCTGTGTAGTAATCTATGGATTCTAAACATCTCTATGTTCAACTTGGGAAGACAGGAGTAACCTCCCTTTATAGAAATAAATTAGAACAAATTACAGGAAATAATGGCGTTGTAAAAAAGTTAAATGATGGTTTATCTGATAATTTTACAACACTATATGGTATTTAATAAAGGTATAACACAATATTTAGACAGTAGCAAGACATTTTAACGATCTAGTTGAGATAGTACCATTATAGACATGTTAGAATGCAATCGTTATTCCCGACTGATCCCAGATCCATAAAATCATATTTCAGCCCTGAATTTTGCGATTCTGATGAGAAATTCTGAGGGAAAAAATGTGACAAATATTTATCCTTGTATATAGTGCGCAGTAGCTTTTTATAACATGTAACTTGAGCAAAAAAGTGCGCAATATACACGGAATTTAACGGTATGTGAAATAGCTTAGCAAATGCTCTAAGTGGGCTCAGGAGGTGGAGTTCATTGTTATTCACATCTTGCCAGTTCTTGCAACGATTGTGATTGGTAAATGGGCTTGAAATGGCAGCTATTTTCAATCTGCTGCCTCCCTGTAATAATTACACAATTTATCGCGATATTATCACGATACAGTAACTGTGTATCACATAGTATCGCGATACAGTAATTTTCGCGATACCCATGACTAATGGCAATGTATTCTAACTATCTTTAACATATAAGCCTGACTGGCGGGAATGGCCGGTGACCGTATGGTAGGGCTTCACGATATAGCGATATTATATCGAATACCGGTATCATAGCTATACCGTTAGTCATACCGATATGATTCTGCTGATACCGAAATATCGATATATATGATAAAACCAGTATAATCTGCTAATAGGCAACACGCAGAGCAAAATTTGACAAAATATGAGCCAAAAAAGCTGTATACAGGTATATAATAGCAGTCGCAGTTCAGAAAGATTGCAAAACATTTTTCCGACGAACAAAATTTGGTAACGTAAAACGCTCATTAGTAGCCGCTGCTTCTAATAGGACAAGGGCTGTAAATTCTTTTCCAAACCTCTGAGAAAGGGTGGCGACTTCTATTAGGTATATTTCAAGAAAAATTTGAAAAAGATACAAAAAAATAACACAAAATTAGAACACATTCTAAAATCTTCATGGTAGAACACCTATGCTTAATGTATACCTTATATCCATCAGCGTGGGAGTGAAATTATTAATTAGGACCGCCTAAATATTGCATATATTTTAATAAACATTGTTTATTTCATCAAAATAAATCAGAAGTTTGGCATAAAATGGTGTCGCGAAAAAATAGAAATCATGTGATGTATTAGGCTATAGGACGACTTGGTTGTTACCCAAGTAGCGCGAAGAGGCTAATAGTAGTACCCGGCTAGAGACTTGCGCAATGCACAAATAGGAGGGGAGCTTCGAGTAGCTACAAGAGTGACGGCATAAACTCGTCTTATAGCTGATTAATACAGCAATTAATACTTGGTAGAATGTAACGTAATGAAGTCGGCCGGGACAAAATCGTCCAAGTGAACAAAAATCTCGCCAGTAAATATACTACTGACATTTACTGATTAGGTAATAATGAATTTATTGCTCAAATTGTTTTAAAAACATTAACTCCTGTATATATTTATTATTAATTTGTGAGATTGGCATTTGCGACATTGCAAAATCTGTTTTTATTTGGGAGGTCTCCTAGTCCAGATAAATTTCAGTGGAATGCCTCCAATCGCCAATGAGCTTTAATTTGGTCGTCCAACTTAAGAAGGGATCTAACCTCATTTTATTTCTTACATTGTTTTGGGTAATCTTATGTTGGTTTACGATAATACATGACTTGTCAGTTTGAGTTTTATTTCATCATTTAAGATTCATACACGTAGGATTTACAAATATTACATAGAATACAATTATTACACACAATGTAGCCCACAATATTGGTTATTGCAATATGGCAGGCAAGAGGAACGAGCGGTTTCCCTTTGATGATATCACATTTTTGGGATGAATTGTACATCAGGGAGGCTGTTCTGACACAAAATTCTGAGCCCAAAATGTGATAAGAGTTTATACTAATGCATAATACACAACCCCCCCCCCCCCTCCACCCCAACCCCCCTCTTCTGGTCTTGAGCAAAATGAGCAAAAAAACTGCAATATAGACATGAAATTATGGTATACATCAATGCAGATAGCCAGGAAAATTATTAAAATGTATGTTTACATTATATCCACCATGTTTGACTCATACCATTGATATTTGTCAGTCAAATATCAACAGCTTTAGCTGTTCGCAGTTTAACTGGGCAAGTTTATAAGGGATGAGATGGTCACTGGTTACCAGTATCTCGTGATCTCCACGCGAACATAGTTGTAATTTCGTGGCAAATTCAAATCATTTCTAGGGCCGATTTGGGAGAGTTTCAGCTGTTTTGGGACAAGACACTTAAAATTTAGAGTTTAATATCAGGATTCATGTAATTTCTTGGTTTTATTGTGAAAATTTGTGGTGACTATTTAAGCAGCGCTGATATACGTTGAATATGGAATCATACTACTCAAGCCTCACTCCATTTTTCCCATCGGAATAATACCGGTATTAAAGGTATACCGGGATGAAAATTGATATCGATACCGATATTCATTTTTCTAATACTGTGAAGCCCTACCATATGGTCACCCTTACGGAGCATCCCCCTCAGTTAGACAGTGTGTGAATATGTCACGAGGTGGCAGCTCCAGAATCATATGATGATCCTGTCACCACTACATCATGACCATTACATAAGCATTGAAAAGCACATACAAGATTATGGTGGGGACAAAGAGACAGCTATCCAACTATAGTGACATTCCTGTGAGGGCGTTGTGGGTTCTAAGACCGCACCCAGTCACTTGTAGAGTTAGATGATGAACTGTGTTTTGCCCGTCACCAGCGTGTCGGGGGCGGATCATGTGAGATCTGTACCTGGGGACTAACATTTTACCTGTCTTTAGGGGTATGTGAAATCGCCCAGAGATGCACTGCAGGCTAGTAATTATAATATTTTCACAGTGCTTCCTACTTTATCATGGTTATCTAACTAACTACCTAGTATCTGAAGATACAGGGGACATGTGTGCAGTCATCAACACTTTGTTTCTAACCCCTCTGAAACCCCAATAATTTCAAATTCAGCTCTAAACAACGTGGGGGAGCGAAGTCCATACATTTAATAAGCCCGGAGGCTGGAGGACCGTAGACAGAGACAATTACTCTTATATTCGTAAGAAAAGGAGGCCTTATGGTATATGGCCAATTTATACAATCTAGCCAGTGTGCGGTGTTGCATATGATATCCGCTACTCCCGGAAAAGAGACATACACAAAATGTCTCCTACAGAGTAGTTGTCCCTAATCCTATAAACCTATCCTATTGAGCTAAAATAGTCCAGGTTTAGTCGGCTGCATGTCAGGAAAATTGTTGGGGAAGGTGGTGCGGTTGTTGTTACTGTATTGTGTAGCCTAGCGAACTGCGGTTCTAATGTTTTATATAAAATAAGCAAACCATATAACTAGATGGCTACTGCCATATAAATAACTATCACAGTACAGTAAAATGAGAGGTCACACAACCTTGACGGTGCCTGTTAGTCACCGACACAAAATAAGATTAAATATGTACAGTTAAAAGATATAAACTATAAAGGTGCAGTCTCAGATGACCTTGCGGTACCTGTTAGTCATCAGTACCTGTTACAGAAAAGTCATACATTAATATCATAATACAATAACGGAGTACCTATTAGTCATCGGTACGGAAAAAGTTCTGGAGTCACAGTAGTTGAAGCGTCAGATATTTGGAATAACGGAGTACCTATTAGTCATCGGTACGAAAAAAGTTCTGGAGTCACAGTAGTTGAAGCATCAGATATTTGGAATAACGGAGTACCTATTAGTCATCGGTACGGAAAAAGTTCTGGAGTCACAGTAGTTGAAGCATCACATATTTGGAACGTGAGATGGCACGATGCGGAAGTTAGCTGCTAGGAAAATCTGCAGACGAACTGTCTGATGCGGCTCACTCTCAGGAACGGTGAAGAAGAACTGTTGCCGATGTGGATGGCTAGTAGTTAGTCACATTTATACACACAATAAGTAATTTAAATGGTATTCAGAAAATTCTTGACTGGTGCGGAAGTATGAAGCTGCCCTGTGGTTATGAAGGGCTACAGTTTAAAGTTAATAGATGCAAATGTATTCTGGCGGATCACAAGATGAGATGCTCCGCATAGCTTGTACGGTGCCTCAGGCACTGACTGCAGTCGAAGTGTCTAAACCTGTGCACGATACATGTGCGGATTTGAAACTACCACACTTCGACGTGGTACAGCAGATCTAGCGAGCTATCCATCGAGAGCATCATTCGCCCTACATACGACGAGCATTACATGGGCGACACCAGGCCCATTCGCAAGAAGGTCGCTTTGCGGTGTTAGTAGTAGCGGTTTCCTTCACTTGAATTTAGTTATTGCCCCCGGGTGATACCTTCCCGGGGGGCCTACAAAAACTGTGATGCAGGTACGGCAGTTATGTGCCAGAGACGAGAACTCAAATCTGATAGGCACTGCAGCTGTTGTATGTAATGATGCTAGCAGTAAGCAGTTGCCTGTGCCTCGCAATGCCCTGGCCACACAACCTACCACCTTCTCTCTTCTGTTCTGACTGCTCTCGATTCTGCAGACTTTTCAGCCCCTTTTATACTACTCGTGACGTCACAGCTAGAGTGCCACAACCAATCAGCGTGCGAGTTTCAGAGACAGAGAAAGCAGTCACGTGATACACTATCACCCCCATTCATGCGCTTATGGCTTTTAGAGCAATATTTTGAAAGGAATTTGACGGTTTAATTAAGGATAACACGGCCATTTCTGTACCGACATTAAAATAGTAAAAAGATTTGGAATCCTCATTTCATTCTGGTCATGATCGATACCAAGAACGACGAGGAGTGTACAGTTTTAAGGAATTACATGTACCAACTCGGTACAAAATATGATGCCCTTCTGTCCAACGCTAACGCGCATTGGTAGGCAATCTCTGACACCCACGCATGTGCACTAGGCGATCTCACGGACTTTGTCATTTCTAGAACCTCTCCCATATGGCTTTATACGTGCGTACTGTCCTACCAAGGGGGGGGGCGTGGGGTCGGACTTGGAACATACCCGATCCAGCCGTTCCATACCGCAACAAGCTGGGATGATTCGTACCTGACCAGTCGATCCGTGTTACACAAACTATGGCATGACCTACTGCATATGGTATGAGAGAATCAAGACTTTGCCCGATTTTCAAATAATTAATAGTGTTTTGTTGAAGACTTGTTAATCTGGAAAGCATTCTTGCTATTTTCTCTGCTTTTTGACTACACTGAGCAACCGTAGATACTATTCTTTGTTTACCACGACAATATGAAGGAAATTTCAATTTCAATTTCCCTTTCTCCGAGATCTAACAATACTCACCATTCTATTACTTCTGATAACAAGATATCCTGATAGCTGGCTCTAAGAATCTAGACTTAGTAAGCTTTACCGGCTCCTGGAACCGGGTACCCGGTTCCCAACAAACGGGTATCCGTCTGCCAGTGAGGCTCATATTGTTTGCATAGCTAACAAACAAGAGAATACCTATGGCTTGCCTCTGTGGGGCTGGGAGGCAGGGTCCGTAATAGAATGTTGAGTATTGTTAGATCTCAGAGAAAGGGAAATTGAAATTTCCTTCATTCTCCTTCGATCAATACTCACCATTCTATTACTTCTGATAACACCAGATTAAGTCAGTAACCTGGTGGGAAGGGGCAGGCCATCAAATGTCTATTTTATCCCTTGGAGAAAGATCTTAGACTTAAAACTTGACAAACGGAGACCTAAAAGGACCATCAAGTTTAAGGGACCGAATCACATTCGCATCACCGCCAACCCCCTTTTTTCTCCTAAGAAAAGGGAGAGAACTCATGAACATGTATCTGGCCTGAAACACAAATATGCAAAGAGGGTTAACTGCTCTTAGCATATATTAGCCTGGCAATGAGCATGAATATATAAGATGAATGATCATGATATATAAACATAATACAAAAAACTCTCAATCTTGAATTACCTTATGATTATTGGATTCCAGACGTGGAGCCTTCAACCAATCACTTGTTCGCCCATCCGTGACACAATCTTGGTTGTAATCTCCTCGCTTGACCATGTAATCCATGAACGAGGACTCACAGTGTCGATGTGCAACAGCCATGATGTCCTCTAATGGAACAGCATTGTAAAGGGCAGTCGAGGCGGCTATTCCTCTAACATTGTGTGCCCTTGCGCATTGCACCTGGTGCCCAGTCGCAATCTCGTGGGTAGTTTGAATGCATTCCACCACCGAACGAGAGATAGAATCCATGGATGCGCCGCCATATGGCTTCTTATGGCATATCCACAGATGTCTATCATACGACCATAACGAGCCCGTCCGTCTTTTGTACTTAGTCAAAGCACGGACTGGGCACCAGACACTGGCATCACGATCAAACCTAGTTAGCTTCGGTATAATGATCGGTTTGCCGGGATATTTCAAAGATTGATTCTTTGACATAAACTCTGCTCATGGCAGTAGACGCACACCCTCTCCGGAGACAATAAATCAGTCCCTCTCTGCTGAAAGCGCATGGATCTCACTGCGCCTTCTCGCTGAGGAAGCTGCCAATAGAAAAACCGCCTTTAGAGTCAAATGCTTTAGACTAGCCGAATGTAACAGTTCGAAAGGGTGCTTGGCCAGTACATTAAGCACTAAAGACAGACTCCAGGCTGGAATGACTACCGGTTGTCTCGGTCGGAGATTGCTCATTCCCATCACCATCACATTTAACTGGGCCACCTCTGGACTATCCCTGTTGGCTAGACAAGGGATAACTGATGCCAAAGCTGACTTGTATCCAGCAATTGTGACAGGAGCCAGTCCTGAATAGAACAGCTCACAGAGAGAGTCTGCTATTTGCTGAATAGTGGATTGAAAGGTATCAATACCCTTTCCTTCACACCAGTCTGCAAATTTGTTAACCTTGTTGTTATATGACTTGAAGGTTGACCTCCTTCTCGCAGCTGCAATGAATTTTGCAGCTTGTCAAGAAAAACCTTCCGACGTGGAACATTGTTTGATAACATCCACGCAGTCAATTTGAACATTTCGGGATGCTCGTGTAGGAAGCGTCCCCTGGCCTGGGAGATTATGTTCGGAATCTCGGGTAACTGCACTGGATTGTCCACCAGCAGATCCAGAAGATCTGTGAACCATGACCTGCTGGGCCAATATGGCACTATTAGCAGGACCAGGCATGGTTCCTCTCTGAGCTTCACCAATATCTTCGACAGAAGAATGGTAGGCGGGTACGCATAAGCATGCATCCCTCTCCAGCTTATCGCCAAAGCATCTGTATCAATGGCATCTGGATCTTGAATCGGCGAGACATAAGTCATGATTTGAGCATCTTCCTTTATGGCGAACAAGTCCACGTTGGGTTTGCCCCAATGCTCGAAGATCCTGTGAAGAACTTCACAGTGTTGGTGACTTGGCCCCACCTTGGCAATTTATGTATGATACTACTGTCGAGTTGTCCGACCGTATCAATATCACCTTGCCCCTGACTTTTGGAAGAAATCTTTCCAACGCCAGTTCCGCTGCTATCATTTCCAACAGATTGATATGCAGCTGGCTCTCTTGGAGAGTCCATGTGGCCGAGACCTGGTGTTCTCCCAGGCAGGCCCCCCACCCCTCCAGTGATGCATCCGTGTACACGGACAGCTGGGGGTGGGGTAAGTGCCGCAAAACTCCTACTAGGAGATTCTGACGCTTTTTCCACCATACAAGATGCAACATTATTGGCTCTAAAACTGGCACCAGCTTTGACATGGGTTCTGCTCTCTGTTTCCACAAAGACATCAGATCCAACTGGATAGGTCTTGGCATCAGAGCAACGTATGGGATTACCTGCTCCATGGAGACCATCATGCCCAGCATCTGAAGAAACCGCCTCGCCTGAATGTGGTTTCCGAATCGAAAACTCTTGAGGATGGCTAACAGAGACACAATTCTGGGCTCTGACTGGTAAACTCTGCCCTCCTCGAGATCGAATCGCATCCTTAAATAAACGAACTGTTGAGTGGGTATCAACTCAGATTTCTCCTTGTTGACTATCCAGCCTAGATCTGAAAGCAATTTCAGAGTCAGAGCAGTATCCACCTCTAACTTGGCTGACGTGTCTGCCTTGATAATCCAATCGTCTATGTAGGTGTGAAGCGCCACATTCTCTCTTCTGAGAAATGCTGTCACCGCAAGGACCACTCTGGTGAAAACCTGTGGAGCTGTCGACAAGCCGAATGGGAGGACTACAAACTCCCATACTTGATTCTGAAACGCAAATCTCAGAAACCTGTGACAACTCCCATTCATTGGAATATGGAAATATGCATCTTTCAGATCGATCGATATACACCACATTCCTTTCCTCAATCCTGCCATTATTGACCTCGGAGTTTCCATCTGAAACCGAGATAACTTGGGTGTGATGTCATCCGCTTGGACAATACGGAGAATGACGTCAGCCGATTTTCGTGTTCAGAAACTGTATAGCCAACACCTTATTTCATATCTGCCGATCGCCTGGGGTGAAGGAAGGCGACCAATCTGGCATATTTCGTTGTTAACACACGTCCCAGATTCGGGGTCAGAAATTGGAACATGCGACACAGACAAAATTTTATAGACCTAAGTCTTTTACAACTATGGAATAACATGGAAACATACAACCTGGATTTCAACGGCTCCTTCCATGGTAATCCAATAATCCATTGAGAGCAAACAACTAAGCTATCACAACACAGAAAATGACTTTTAACTTTTAAGAAAAGGCTAAGACACTCCAATTAGAAAAAGCATGTAGCTCTTGTTGCTATGCAAACAAGAATGAGCCTCACTGGCAGGCGGGTACCCGTTTGTTGGGAACCGGGTACCCGGTTCCAGGAGCCTGTAAAGCTTACTAAGGCTAGATTCTTAGAGCCAGCTATCAGGATAGCTTGTTTCAGAAGTAATAGAATGGTGAGTATTGATCGAAGGAGAATGGTACATCGCTTCAGAAATATTATTATTATTATTATTATTGATAATACTGAACACAGTCCGTACAGGCCTCTATATTCAGGTGCATGAGTGACGCTAGGTTTTGAAATGGTTACTTCATGGTGACGGTGCCTCAAAGCTAAATTTAATTTGTGCATTGTCCCAGTATTTATCCAGTTGGTTTTTAAAGCTTTGAATGGTTGGGGCATTAACGATATGGTCAGTTAGGCTATTCCATACTTTTGCTATTCTGTAATAAAATGAAAACTTGGATATATTATATTTAGCTCGCTAGATAAATAATTTTTTACTATGACCCCTGTTACTATTTCTTGAAGCAAATTTTAATATTGGTAGTGTGTCTGGATCATAGGTATTCAAAACCCTATATGTTTCAACCATGTCCCCTCTCAGACGTCTGTAAGTGAGTGTGGGGAGGTTTAGAGAATAGGGCCACATACCCTGGTGCTTTCCTGAGCTAAAACCTTTCATCTGCACAAAACTGGATTCTATTTTGTGAATAATTCTGTAAATAGGTCTGACATTCAAGTCAAAATAACATTTCAATCAGGGAAGATTAATTGATTTTATTGTGATAACAATTGTTGTAAGTACCGCAGGAATATGGAACACCATGATACTTATAATACAATATCAATGTGGCGCATTGGCTCAGTTTGCAAAACCGTTGCTCCGCACATGCTGGGAATTCCAATCCAAAGAGACAGGTTTGATAACGTGCTCAGGCATGTGAACATCAGTGTGTAAAAACCTGCGTCATTCCATACGTCATTCAAATAACTCATCCTTCATATATAAACAAGTACCAATACAACTATCAAACCATTTCAGTTTATTACACAATGAGTCCATAGCCACTCCAGATGATGAGCCATACATAGACACTATCAACAGCAATACAAACACAAATACTGAACTGCATGTACATTCCCAGGCAGAAATTAGCACAAATCAATTGCCAAAACATTTACAATCAAACAACAATGGAAATTCTAAAACAGTAACGAACACATGTATATACACAAATGCAGATAGTTTGATTAATAAAAAGGCTGAGCTCGAAACACTAGTACAGAATATTCGCCCTGCAATCATATTAATCACGGAAGCCTTACCTAAAAACACAACCATCAACATTAGTGAACTACAGATTGATGAGTACCAACTATTACTGAATAATAAACCATCAAGGGGAGTTATTATATATACACATGTATCACTACATCAACTAGTTACTAATCCGACTCGACATAGAATAAATCAGACTTCAAATCTTTTGGATCTAGTTTTAACAAACAACGAAAACATCGTCCATGAAATAACTCACCTACCGCCGCTAGGTAAAAGTGATCATGACATTCTACAAATATCACTACATCCTGACATCTTAAGCACAAGCAAACAAATAGCTAAGCCAAAACTACTGTTGAACAAAGGACGATATAACGAACTGCGAAGAGACTTAGGAACGACTGACTGGAATCATCTACACCAACTTAATGCATCAGAAGCTTGGAACTTCCTACACAAAACATTGAACACAGTGAAAGAACAGTATATACCTACAACAAAAAACCATGGCAAGAAAAAGCACCTCTGGATTGATCGGGCGGCAACAGATTCACTCAATAGCAAAAAGTGTGCATACAAAAGATACAATGAAACTAAGAAAACTACAGATTACACACTCTACAAAATTGCTAGAAACAAAGCAACCGCATGCATCAGAAAATCAAAACAGACATTTGAACGTAAAGTGGCAACTGAAAGTAAGAAAAATCCTAAAGCCTTTTGGAACTATGTCAAGAGTAAAACAGTTCTACGTGAATCAATTAGCAAGCTACGTAACCCTGCAAACGACACCATGACCACAGATGATACAGAAAAAGCAAACATTCTCCACACATTTTTCTCAAACATGTTCACTCCAGAAAATCTTCTTTCTACACCAATCATTAACACCAGAAACAATGGTACCATACTAAAAGACATATTAATAACACCTATTGCCATCGAAAATAAACTAAAAGGACTCAACCCCAACAAAAGCAATGGCCCGGATGAAATACCAGTGAGAATACTAAAAGAAGCTGCTAAAGAAATTAGTACACCACTATGCATAATTTTCAACAAGTCTCTTGAAGAAGGCATTTTACCAGACATCTGGAAAATGGCAAATGTATGCTGCATACACAAAAAAGGCCCCAAGAATGACCCAAGCAACTACAGACCAATCAGTCTCACTTCTACATTATGCAAGGTCCTAGAATCTTTTATAAGAGACAGTATTGTAAATTTCCTGGAAACGGCTAATCTATTTACCAAATGTCAGCATGGATTTAGACGTAAAAGATAATGTAAAACTCAACTACTAGAATACCTGGAGGATTTAACAGCCATGCTTGACTCAAACGAACCTGTCGATGCAATATATTTAGACTTTTCAAAAGCTTTCGATACTGTGCCACACCAATGACTCCAAACAAAACTGAGAAGCTATGGTATTGGCGAAAATTTAGTAAAATGGATAGGGAACTACTTAAGCAACAGGAGCCAGAGAGTTAGAATTAATGATGCATCATCGGACTGGATTGAGGTGACCAGCGGCGTGCCACAAGGAAGTGTTCTAGGACCTATACTTTTTCTGATATATATAAATGACCTACCTGATCGATTAACCTGCCACTGCAAAATATTTGCAGATGATACAAAGATGTACGGCAACCCAGCTACCAGTCAGATTCAGGAAAACATAAATAAAGTATGTAAATGGTCACAGACATGGCAACTATCTTTCAACACAGACAAAACGCATGTCATGCACTTCGGCAGAAATAACCCTCAAACCAAATACTATATGACAGATACACCTGATCCACATCCTGTATCAACATCAGATGTAGAAAAAGATTTGGGGGTTCATGTCGACAGAAACCTCTCTTTTGACATACATATAGGGAACATTGTATCCAAGGCAAACAGTACAATAGGACTAATCAAGAGAACATTTACCAACATTGATCAATCTACTTTCACGCTACTATACAAATCACTTGTGCGACCCATTCTTGAATACTGCAACTCAGCATGGTCTCCAAGACTGAAAAGGCAATCGCAGCTATTAGAAAGAGTACAACGCAGAGCAACAAAACTTGTCCCACAAATCAGAGAGTATAGCTACACAGAAAGACTTGAAGCCCTAAATCTAATGTCACTGAAATATAGCCGGTTTCGTGGAGATTTGATTGAAACATTCAAACTCATCAAAGATCTATATAATATTGATAAGAACTACTTTTTCGAACTGTCCAATGTTACACGGACCAGAGGTCATAGGCTCAAGCTCAACATAAAACGTAGCAGCAAAGATATTCGGAAGCACTCCTTCGCAAATAGAGTGGCACCACATTGGAATTCACTGCCAACAACAATAGTCGAAGCAACCACAGTCGAAATATTCAAGGGCAAACTAGACATCTTTTTCAAAGAAAGAATATTTGAATTCGACTGAACACAATTAATTGTGGTGTGGCTTTGGACGTTGCTGTTATGCATATGCTTATACAACATATGTGAGCCGTCAATTCCCAAAGTCATTATACAATTATTACATCACAGTGGACTATCTTGAAACAGCCTGTGCATCTACATGAACATGCACACATGAAGATAGCTACACGCAGGGTTTGTACACCTTTCAGGATCTGAAATTCCATGACTTTTCCATGACTTTCCATGACCAAAATTAACAAATTCCATGACCTCTAAGAATCAACATCTCAGTCAAATTTTAATCAAAGGACTATGTCCAAGGGAAAGGGTCAACAATAAATAGCAAACAGATCAAATAAATGAATTAGATTTATTATATAACTTCTTTTTAAATGACAGTCACATGACAGCGTACATATAGGCACTATAATACTATATATGGAATATTATTATTAGCATTGGTCATCACAGTTTGAGGTAAATATAACTGACTATCACAGATTCCCATATATCATATTTAATATCCGAGATTAACCCTTTATTAGCAGAACCAGAACACTTTTTTTAAATATTTACCACTGGAATGACTAGATCGCCTATGAATCCAGTAATTCTATGGTAAATTTTCAAAAATAATCTCCTGATTCTGCAAATGCCTTAATGGAGTTTATCTACTAAACAGATGTGAGCATTATTTAGTGGCCATCAGGCAAATGGTATATATGTATGACTAGAAAAAGAGCATATTATGTATATATCGAGCACTATATAATAACACAGGGTATATATGTAGGGCTATTATCCCTGTAATACACCTATGAGATTATTTTTAAAATATTTTAATACCAATTTGACTGGAAATTATTGCAGCATAATGCAGCAAGAACAGCCAGGCAAATTAATTTAAATTATTTTGAAACTAATTTCATTGAGCGTTGTTAGAGATTCAACATTATTCAATTTATTACAGGCATAGATGTAAAGATTAATAGCACTAGCTATCTAGTATCATCACCATGGCATCATATGTACAACCTTATCTAGACAAAGAGCATATGTATATATTGAGCACTATATAAAAAATATTTACCACTGGAATGGTATATGTAGGGCTAATATCCCTATAATATACCTATCATGGCCATGAAATCATTTTAAAAATATTTTAAAACCAATTTGGCTGCAAATTATTCCAGCGTAATGCAGCAAGAACATCCAGACAAATTAATTAAAATTATTTTGAAACTAATTTCACTGTGAGCATTAATATATAACTAAAGAGATGCAACGTTATATAGGAAAAATTTCAAGATTAACCCTTTAACTGACAAATCCCTGAAGAATTAAATTTTGTAATACTTATTTAGTAGCAGACTGTTGAATATTTTGAAATTAATTTATATTAATACTGTTTCTCGGTTTGGCTAACAAATCCAGATCTTTTGAGCTTTTTGAGTGGCTTTTCACCGCAGCTTCACCCATATTAGATACGTCGAGACTTTAGACAAAGCCCACATCGCGCTTTTGAAGCGATAGCATCACGTTCTATCCAGCCACTGCACTGCGCATTTGATAACCAACTACCGTTAAAACTGCACTTTCCGGGCATTTTTACCAATAGTTAAACTTTCTTAGTCATATTTTATCACGGAAATATCGCGAACTTAAAAATTAACACATTACGGCAACTATTTACTGTTAGCTTTACTTACTTTACACAGCTGAAAATCCCAGCTTGATCGCAATTTATAAAATGACGACATGTTTGTTTACGCTGAGAAAACAATTTCTTCCGGTAAAATTTATCGCAGACTTCACTCTCTTAGGTTCGTTTCGCATTCGCTTTCGTATTTATTACCATACTTCGTAGTAGTAGCCGAAACTTGCCGATCTGCATAATCGATCTGCATAATTAACGTTTCTTTTTTGGGTTGAGAATCTCGCGCTTTCTCGCTAGCGCGAGACTACCGAGACTTGTTGGCAGCGATTGCTCAATAACAATGCAGCCATTGTGAGCGAATATCGTGTTATGACACGACCAAGCCAACACCTTGTTTCGATAACCTGTCACACTTACAGCGGAATTTTATGCCGTTAGATTTTTTTAAGCGAGATTTTCATTTTCCATGACTTTTCCATGACTTTGACCAAAATTATGATTTTCCATGACTTTTCCAGGCCTGGAATTTAGATTTTCAAATTCCATGACTTTCAAGGTTTTCCATGACCCGTGCGAACCCTGTACACGTGTTGTATCCAGACCAGGGTTGCCTGCCCTACCAGTTTAGCACTGAGGCAATAACAAGCCAATGGCTTATGCCTTGTAAATTGATGATGATGATGATGATGATGAGGGGATGTAAAGCTGTCAGTCCTGTCTCGTGTCGTGTCTGTGCCAGCCATGGAATGGATGTAAAAGAACCCAGTGTCAGGCCCTAAAGATCAACTGTGATGTATATATTAAGCATGAAATAAATAATTTTGAATCTTGACATAGCCATACAAATGCAACACAGGTCTCATACATCGTAATGGTGATGATGATGATGAGCATACTGATACTTGAGAATAGCAAAATATAACGAAAAGTGGTAACATATGCCCTTTAGAATATCATACTTTAACCTACAATTTAGAGATTTTTATATTTTGCTGGGATTGACAGATATGTGTATTGCTCATTTCATTGCTAGCGTAAAGCGTGAATAAATTAGATACAACTTACATAACGGTGATGCTGGCGACACCAGAGCAACGAAGTAAACAACGTCCACACCACGGATATAAATTTCGTAGATCAGTCCGACCACAAAATATATAAAGATTCAAGATTCAAGAGTCAAGATTATTTATTTTCGTATTTAGTTGTCAGTATCAGAGATTACAACAGGCAGTCCACCAAAGGCAAGCCTATGAAGTGGTGGACTCCTAACATATAAACATTAATTGCAAAATATATTATGACATATATAATATGGGATCATGCGACGACTTAAATCATACTTACCACCTAACATACTAAAAACACTATATTGCACGTTAATACTCCCACAAATTACTTATTGCAACACTATTTGGACTAATACATATAAAATCAGACTGGCAAGACTAAAATCACTTCAAGAGCAAGCCATTAAACTTTTTGCACAAACAGGAGAGGCCCAAAATGTTTACAAGACAGAAAATTTATTAAAACTAGAAGATATTGGTAATCTCCAATTATATACAATAATAAAAGATTTTTTCAAAGGTAATCTACCAAATTCACTGTCTTCTCTCTTTAACCTAAACACTGAAATACATGCATACAACACCAGATCTAGACACAACTTTCACACAGAATACGATAGAATGGAAATCTCAAAACAAAAACCATCCTTTCAAGCTACAAAACTCTGGAATAACACAGACACGAACACACGTACACGGATTATTAGTCAAAATTCCTGCAAACATATTATTAAACAAATGTTCATTAACAAGTACTAAATCGGGTAATTGGACCTCACTCATATATTAGTTACTACACCTTCATGCGCCCGGACACCACAGCAATTACCAGCAATTCATCATGAAGAACCACCTGTTACCAATACTGATATTACTGCTCTTGCCCTGCCTCTACACTCTGGTTTGACATATTGTCTACATAAAATAAAAGGTACCGGTACTGCTGAATATTCTGGACCTAGTGGAATTTGTGTGAGAATTTTCTGCATAAGGCAGCAATGTCTTCTATTCCAAATGTGTACAGAAGATTACTTACGTCATAACCAAATCAGTTTGTTGCTAGAATCATGTTGGCCATTGTTATCTTTACTGTATCATTAACCATAATCAATTTAATTAATTTTATTATATTATATTTTATGTGAATGTCTGGCTCCTGGGTCTTACAGACAACACATCCCAAGGGACATAGCTCCTCTTGTTGGGTGTTTTGAAGAGGACTTGACCAGGGGCTGTGGTTGGCTAAGCCACCAACAACTCTCGGTCGGGTGGCTTTTCTGAATATTCAGCGAGTGTGCAGCTTCTGTGTTAAATCCTGAGTCAAATTGGACCAGCACTTCTCAAGATATACACAGATCCAGAACTTGATCATATCTAAGAGCTCTAAAAAATCCAGCCATGACAAACACACTAAGAAATAGACTCGAACACAGATTCACATAGCCGGTTTACTCTCTTTCCTCTAGGGAAAGAAGGTGATAGACAATAATAATAATAATAATAATAATAATAATAAAAATAATAGTAGAAACAGGATGAACACGTGCGTGCATGTGTGCGTGCTCATCTATTAAATATTACCATATTATTATTATTATTATTATTATTATTATTATTACTC
The DNA here is from genome assembly GCA_034401795.1 of Chaetoderma sp. LZ-2023a. Lineage (NCBI taxonomy): Eukaryota > Metazoa > Mollusca > Caudofoveata > Chaetodermatida > Chaetodermatidae > Chaetoderma > Chaetoderma sp. LZ-2023a. Next base: position 31,184,475 of record CM067360.1, on the reverse strand, counting down.
CTATACAGTTTTACATGTGATGTTCTGTTCTGGTGAACAGGTGCCTTAATGAATAGTTAGACTACAACACAACTCATAACAGAATTAATAATGCTAAAAGAAGTTGGCATGCCTCCTGATCAAGACAGTAAGTTAACATGTTAATTAGTGAGAAGTGTTCCACTGAGCACTCCGAGCACAATCGGACTGGAAGGCACCGCCACTTTGGGAAGCAATGTCCTTCCATCACCGTGCCCAGAATGCTCAACAGGACACCTCAGCTCACTCCGGAAGCATTGCAAGTCATTCCAGAGCTGTGCTGTGTAATGGCCATGGTGGTGGTGGTTAGTGGTGTGGTTTCTAGTAGTTGTCAATAATTCTGTTTTTGATAAATTTTTTTGATGTTTTAACATGAGAATTTGTGAACGTATGTCTGTATCTGTATTATTCCATAGTTGTATTGCTTGGTAGGATGTTGTTCGCGTAGCTGCCTCTGTTCTGTGTAGGTTGGAACTTGTTCTTGTGTTGTGCGTATGTATGTCTGCATTTATTGAAAAAAGATTGGATAGAGATGAGGGTAGGTTGCCATTGTGGTAGTCCTTTAGAATTGCATATAATTGAACCCTTCCATTGTCTTCGAGTTTTAGGGTTTTGTTACTTTTGAAGGTATCTTGTCTCCCTGCTGTTTGCGAAAATAGTTTGATAGATTGCTTTTGTAGTGATTTTAGTTTTTTAAGTTTATTTTGATATGTATTGCTCCAGATAGCATTGCAGTAGGTTATGTGTGGAAGTATCAATGTGTTATACAGAGTTTTTAAGATATGAGATAGAAGATATGACTTGAGTCAGCGCATGATACCAATATCACTTGCTACCTTGGATGTGATTATCTCTATGTGCTTCTCCCAGATTAAATGTTTGTCCAAAATAGACTCCTAGGAATTTAACATACTCAGCCTCCTCTATTTCTTGATTGTCTATGTAAAGTTTTGGGAGAGCAGCTTCTTCAGGTTGGCTAGACCTTGTGAATAGTATAAAGTTAGTTTTGTTAACATTTAGAGATAATTTATTAATTTTGAACCAATTTATAATTGTTTCCATTTCATTATTTACATTTTTGTATAGAATATTTATATCCTTATGTCTACCAAAGACATTGGTATCATCTGCAAATAGTATTAATGAAAGTTGGTTAGTGGCATTGGGTAAATCATTCATGTGTAGTAAGAACAGCAGGGGTCCAAGGATTGAACCCTGAGGTACACCGCAGACTAATCTTTTGTTTCCTGAAATAGCACCATTAAATTGAACAGCTTGAATCCTGTCAGTCAAATAATTTTGAATCCATTCCAAAGCGATGCCTCTTATGCTGTAATGTGATAATTTTTTCAATAAGATTTCATAGTCAATAGTGTCAAATGCTTTAGAAAGATCCAGGATTTGATGGTGAATATGTTATTTATTTTCCAAGGACTCAGATATTTTTTCTATCATATCCACAATGGCAAGCATAGTAGAGTGTTTTTCTCTGAAACCAAACTGAGATTTGTAGATAATTGAATATATATTTAGATAATTAACAATTCTGTTGTAATATAATCGTTCCAGGAGTTTCGAAAAAGTGGAAGCACTGTAGTTCTGTAGTTGGTAAAATCAGATGGATCTTTAGCTTTGTAAATAGGTGTTACTCGTGCTATTTTTCGTCGTGATGGGAATACACCTTGTGAGAGTGAGAGATTGCAGATGTGATATAGTGGGGTGAGTATTTCTGTTATACAGTGTGTCTAGATTTTCCATTTAAAATTGTCAATAGCTGCACTTTTAGTCGGGTTAATTTGCATCAAGATTTTATAGATTTCTTCTTCATCTGTTGGTGTTAGGAACATTGAGTGTTGGTAGCTGCCTGACAAATAGTCTTTTATATTTTTGGCTGAACTGGATTGAAGTTTTTGTGATTGGTTAGGTCCATTATTAATAAAGTATTCATTGAATTTGTCTTCTATCTCATTTTATCTGTTATAATTGTGTTATTACTAATGAACCGTGCTGTTTCCAAGCTGCTTTTTTGTTTATTTAATAGTGATTTAATTAATTTCCATGTGTCTTTTATATTGTCTTTTTGCTCATCAAATTTATAATGGTAATAGTTTATTTTTGCTGTCCTAATAATTTGGTTCAATTTATTTCTATATTTCTTAAACTGAATATCATTGTACACAGCTGGGTGCTTAATAAAGGCTAAATACAGCTTGTTCTTCTTATGGCAGGCAGCTATTAATCCTCTTGTTAGCCAAGGTCTAGTCGGATTTTGCTTAAATTTCTTAACTGTTTTTAGTGGAAATGCAGCTTCATACGCATTATTACATATATAGTGGAATGTGTTGTAGGCAATATATGGATATATTATTGGGAGTTGAAGTCTAAACCACTCTCAACTAATTATCGTGGTATAACGATAATCAGTGTTATCGAGAAGGTTCTGGAATTTACAATTTTTCTCAATTAAACTCAGGTAGATTTATTTGTCAATCACATAAGTACATATCTAAGAGCTCTAAGAAACCCAGCCATGACAGGCATACTAAGAATTAGACTCGCACACTGACTCACATGGTCACAGTTACTCTCTTTCCTCTGTGAAAAGAAGGTGATAAAGACAATAATAATAATAATAATAATAATAATAATAATAATAATAATAATAATAATAATAATAATAATAATAATAATAATAATAATAATAGAAACAGGATGAACTCCAGCCCCCAACCCACCCCTTCATCATCTAGCCCATGAGTGAAATATGTTACCCACATTATGAAAAGCAATAAAAAAACAAGTGAACCATGTTTGCCAAATGTCTTGTCTTTTTTTTTTCTTTTCCTTTTTTTATGTCAAACCCTATATTATTTGTCTGTATGTATAATATATTGTCATAATGCCTTATGTCTGCTTATGTCAAATCATGTGTAATTTGTATGTTATTCTATGTTAGGAGTCCACAAGCTAATAGGCACAGCCTCCTGTAGACTCCCTATTATCATATTTATAATTTGTAATGTTTACCAAGAGAATAAATCAAACCAAATCAAATCAAAATCAAACATACTTTATTGATTTTTGTATAGCATTGGTTGGTTGCTGGACGTCCCTCCTGTAGCTCGCGGGGTGCACAACTAATGATGACGCTGGTTAGCTTCCGGTCTCGGGGTGACGGATCCTGTACGATACTGCTCTACACACACACATCGGTGTGACAACTGGCGCCCGATGTGGAGCTGCCAACCACTCAGAAATTGTAGAAGAAAATAACTGATAATAATTCTAAGTCCCTTTTGGCCAAGTTTTGACACGCTAACACATAGTAAATCACTCCTGTATTAGATAGAAAACATAGAAAATACTAGTAGTACCAGACACGCACACTCTATCAGTCTAAGAACATGGAACTTATTACGCCAGTGACACCAGCCGATTCAAGGGCGTCACGAGCAGCAGAAACCATGTCCGTACCAGCGCCACTAACCATGGCCACTCCACTGACTGAGTTCGCAGTCAGAGACCTGGAACAAACTGTATAGTGCACTGTGCAGTTTAATAGTTCCTCAATGCATATTCCACCATGAATAGAAGTGGAAAGTGCGGATGAGACTGATAGCGAAACGGACGCCAATTATGCGTTCAATGTCTTATACCACCATGTACCTTTTGACAATTTACATGATTCTTTACGGCGTCAGATGCATGCCAGTGAGAGTATCTTTGCGAGCTTTCCCCTACGCAATAACGGTGGTAATGATGAGAAACTTGAAGAAGCCCGTACAGAGTCTTCATACTCTTGTACAGGTTCTCTAATGCTGTCAGCACCTCGAATTATAAGTACGGACGTACGCATGGCCCAGCACGATGCGAAACCACGTAGCCTGGAAGCAAGAGAAACTCTTTATCTACGTTTGGGTAGCGTCCAGACCAGATACGGTCGTGACATATCTCCTGTGGAGACCGGTGAAGAGTGGAGACCGGCGAAGACGGTTTCATGTTCCACCTGTCTAGGCGGGTCGAGGGGCAGGCCGAGCAGATGCAACAGCTCGGGGAGCTGATGGCGCAGCTGCAGACACACCACGCGACGACAACAGTTGGCGGCCAGTGCAGTCTTCGTCGCATGCGTTTGCTACAAGAAGCACCTGATGTGGGACTGCCAACCACTTGGAGAATTCTTCAAGTTCCACTCACTGCCAACCACAGCCTCCTGGTCTGGACTTGCCAACCCGCGAAAGACCGATCAATATGGAGGACGTTCACAGTTATTTAGCAGCACATCTGCAACAGGCAGATTAACGTAGAGGGTCTTGCACATACTCGGTCACAGAGACCAATACAGACAGCAAAAATTCAAAGACATGCTGTTCCAGTACAAGTTTACAGAGAAAATGACTCTAACTCTGAAGATGCACACATCAAAAGGGCAGTCTTGCTAGCCTTGCAGTACATCAGCAAAGCATCAGCGGGCGCAATTTAGACGTGTTGCAACCAGTATGGCACACACCATGTTCTAACACAGAGGTCCCCCTCACTGTGCCATGCACAGAGACCGGGGACTGATGGAAATGTTGTACGCCAAGGCAGGCGCCCTAAATCAGCTAAAGGGTGGAGTCGCCAAGTTTTCCAGCACCCAGTTCTGATACGCTGGGCATGGACGGCTCAGATATTTCCCTGCCAGCGCCACCCACTGTGCATATGAACGCTAACAATAAATCTGTGCGCCCGCCAAACTTTGATGGTGAAGTTAGCTGGTCAGACTATCTCAGTCAATTTGAAGTAATTGCTGACTTAAACAACTGGGATGATGATGAGAAGGGTGCGCACATCGTCGCCAAGCTCACTGGATAGGCGCTTAGGGTATTTACTGACGTCCCCTCATTCTACTGTACCTCCTATCGATGCTTAAAGGAAGCATTGCAATTATGCGTTGGCGATCCTGCTGAGGAGAAATAAACAGGATACAGCTACGTTCCTTCCACCACATACATAAACAAACTCTAAACAGAGAGGGACAAGCTCCTCGAAAGTTTGGAGTTACCCGGCGGCAGTGGGCCCATGAGTACCCAGGGATACGCTAAAACGTTTATATAGTGCAGAGGAGAGACTTAAGGCATCCATGTCCAACGAATGGTGAATTAACATCCTACTGTGGTACTGCCTAGTCGGCATATGTTCGGGATACTGTTATTGATCCAAGGCAATCGCAGCAAGTGGACATGCGTGGTGCATGGATAACAGTCCCTACCCAGGACATCTCTAGCTTGTTAGAAATGGCCTGCAGGCGAGATCGGGGAATACAGTCAAAGTTTGCATACCATTAACAAAAATGGATGCGGATCAGCCCGTCGATTGCCCCTTGGCATGAGGTCAGGTGGTGATCGCTATTGACTGGGTCACCAGCCGGTCATCTTGATCATGTCAGTACACCAACCCATTCCTGGTTACGTGCGATCAAGATGGGTTAATGTACAGTCAGGCCATAGTAAGCATTCCATGCCGTGCCTCCTGTTATCAGACTTCATGAAAAGTGAAGATTTGGGAAGCAGGATGACTACACATGCAGATTTATCTTAAACTTAGTATACTGTTACAATGCTGGTCATTAACACAACGCAAGGCATTGTTATCTGTGTCTGTTACGCAGTGGTATCTGTCAAGCAACTGCACTTTCTGTTTTTGTTTTCACAACTGAAGGCGTTGCATCATCAAGCCACAGCACTTCTCAAATGCTTGCTATCTGCAGGAAGACAAATTCCCTGAGATGGGCATATCATATGCTTGCTATCTGCAGGTTGACAAATCCCCCGAGATGGGCATATCACCCAGGAGGACAATTCCCTGAGGTATGAATGGATGCTAGGACGCGATTCCCCTGAAGAACCGTAAATTGCTATTTCCGGCTAACAAAGCTCCGGAGGTAGTTTTCAATTTTACTGTATTGTTGTGAATATGTATACACTCTGCACGTGTAGTGGGAAAGGCACCCAGCATAGGTTGCGCTTATGGCGACGACGCCCTCATGAGAGACCAAAGGGTGAAAAAGTGGCAAGAATTGACACAAGACATAGGTGGGTTAGTAATGCGTGAGTACCCATGCTGGCCAGGCTAGTAGGTTTGTTAGAAAAGCCGACTCTGGCAGAGAATGGAAAGCAAGCAAACAGAACGCACCTAACGCCGACAATGCTGCGCTAGCTAAAATACTGACACTATTGGGAAAGCAGCAAAGTTCAGATAGTGCAAGAAAATCAAAGTCTGATCAAAGTTCTCAACAGTCAGGAGCACGACCAAAACAGAAAACAAATGTGCAAAACAAGTGGCAGCGGTGACACCAGCTACAGATACTGATAGCAAGTTAGCTGAGCACATCAACCTTTTAGAAGCACAGATAGCTGTCTTACCATAGCTATTGCAAGCTAATACGCATATGCAGCAACACTTAGCTTCTCTACATCAGCAGATTTGTACCATGATGCAGCCTACGGCACCAGCAATGCCCAGTGCTCCTGCTACACAGAAGCACACATCAAGCTGCAATCCGCAGAGGAGTTATTATAACTCCACACAAGCACCACGCGGTCCATGCCACCAATGTCACCAGTTTGGACACTGGCAGAAATTGTGCGCGTTGTTGACACAACACAGAGAAGAAGATCAGAAATCACTGACAGAGCATCAGTTAAACTAACAAGGGTTCTGCGTGGTGAGTGGCCCAACAACCCAGCTTTCCAAGCAGTATAGCTCACAAATCTATACACCAAGAAAGGTGCGTGTCAAGCACCCACCTAGCACCATACCAAAACACGGCTGGCATAGGACTAAGAAAACCTTTGCAAAACCTTGCCAATCTTGTCAGCGGATTGAGCACTCTTCTGCAATCTGTCTTATCAGATTTCAGCGGGAGATGAAACAAGAAATGTTAGAGTTAGAAAGGCAGCAAAACTTACGCTTTGCTGCTCTGCTTGAAGATTTCAATGCTGCACAAACGGCAGTGAAGATTTACGCTCTTCCTGCTCCTCTGTCTTCTCTCATGCATCAACAATGCCAACAGTCTAAACCTTATATATACGCCCGCTCCAAAGACGAGAAAGACAGGGTCACGGAGATAGCTGACTATGTTAACAGAGACACTAACGCCCATCCAATAGTGCGTAGCACGCAGGACGTCTCAAGTATTCAGCACCCAAAAGTGGCAAAGATGCAAGCCCTGGCGCCAAGCCGAGAGGGAGATGCTACTATGCAAATCCCTCTTTGCATAAATGGTGTAGACGCCTGGGGAACCATTGACACTGGTGCTGGCGTCACTGTAGTATGCACTGATCTATATGCACTTATGCCCAATTGCCACCAGTCAGAGTTGCAAGACTCTGATGTGATACTGCATGAAGCAAGTGGCCAACAAATGCAATGTCTTGACTTTGTGTTCATGCAAATTAACATTGAAGGCATGACGTTTCAGCACAAAGTTTACATCGCTGATATATATACAACAGTACATATTGACAGTGATTTCCTGAAAGCTCAAGATGCCATCATCTGTTTCGAAGATGGCGAGCTGGAACTTAATCAGCAACGTATACCAATTATGCAAAGTCACCCTGAGTTTGGTCATCATGGGCTCTTGTTAGCACGCGACGCCAATCTACCTCCTCAAAGTGAACAAATTGTATGGGCCAATGTAAACCGCATCAGTGCTCGAACTAGATACGCTATCTCAGAAACTTCCAGAGAATTTATGGTACAGTACGCCATCGTATTGTCTAGGACAGTGGTAAACGCCCATGACACACAAGTACCAGAGTGATATTATAACATGAACAACTTCCCCATTCAACTATCAAAGGGGGAAGTTTGTGGGCACTTAGAGCCAGTGACTGACATGCAGATTCTATCAGAATCAGATGAGCACACCACCACTACCACTAACACCCTTCCTGAACATCTTCACGACTTGTACGCACGCACCATTGAAAGGCTAAGCCAAGCTATGAGAGTAAAAGACTTGTTGGTCAGGAACAAAAACACGTTTTCCTCCAGTGATTTTGATTTAGGCGAGACACACCTAACCTGCCACAGTATTAACACTGGTGATCACAGGCCTGGGAGACAACCTGTCCGACGTCTCCCCATGCACAAAGAGGATGAGGCAAGCAAGCAAGTTGAAGATATACTTGCTATGGGGATAATAGAGCCTTCCGCGTCACCATGGGCAAGTCCGATTGTACTTGCCACCAAGAAAGATGGATCACTACGCTTCTGTATTGTAAACTTTCTGGGACATGTTATCAACGCAAAGGGATGGTCACTGATCCCGAGACGATAAGTGCAGTACAACACTGGACAACTTAGAGGTTTTGTGGGCCTTTGCCAGTACTACCGGCATTACCTCGAGCAAATTCCTGAAATTGCCCATCCATTGCATCAGCTTACTGTGAAAAATACACCTTTTGAGTGGACATAAGTACAAGAAAATGCGGTCCAGATGCTTAAGGAGCGCCTAACTAGTGCTCCTATTCTTGCGTATCCTGATCCCCACTCACAGTTTATCTTAGACACTGATGCCTCTGATTTCGATATAGGGGCAGTGTTATCTCAGGTACAAGATGGGCATGAACGTGTGGTAGCCTATGGCTCATGAATCTTGTCCTCCACTGAATGCTATTATGCCACCACCAAAAAAGAACTGTTAGTAGCAGTGTTCTTTACCCAACAGTACACACACTTCTTGTATGGTAGAGAATTCAAACTACGCATCGACCATCCTTCTCTGAAATGGCTGAAAGAAAAGAAAAACCCAGAAGGTCAGATAGCATGATAGCAAGAAGCACTACAAAGTTACCAATTTAGTGTTGAGCACTGCCCAGGAGGCGAACATGGTAACGCCGATGCTCTAAGCAGGCAGTTCCCTCCCGAGAATGCAATGCCAGTAAATGTCAGCTAGCCGCTTAGAGGCACAGTCATCTCAGCAATTTCCAATCTTGGATGCAGCTGAGTGGACAGAAGATGCCCTACGCAATGCGCAAGCATCTGATGGCGTTCAGAGCGTCGTTACTGCCTGGCTTCTAGCTGGTTTCAGACCCATCAAAGATGATATGTCTCATCAGCCTTCTGAGTTGAAGTATTTCTATTAGATATACGATCAGCTAAGTTTGGACAATGATCTTCTTTATTATGGCGTACATCTAGTAATACCAGAAACTTATAAAAACTTAGTCCTCCAGCAACTGCACAATAACGCAGGAGATCTGGCTGTGGAGCGCACTATGGAATGCATTAAGACACGGTTCCATTTGCCTGGCATCCACACATCTACAACTGGCTGGGTGGCAGGGTGTGAACCCTGTCAAACGTGCACCACTGGTCGGAAGACCCAGCACGCCACTTTGCACACCAGCATCGTAGGAGTACCAATTGAACGTGTGGGCATAGACATATTAGGGCCGTTACCTACTACGCACGATGGCAATAAGAATATCATTGTCATCCAAGACTATTTTACCAAGTGGGTTGAAGCTTTAGCCATTCCTGATCAGGAAGCAGCTACAGCAGCGGGCGCCATAGGCGATCAAGTCTTCTGTCGACTTGACATTCCTACTGAAATTCACAGTGATCAGGGACGCAATTTTGACAGCCATCTCTTTCAAGAGATGTATAAACTCTTGTGCATCAAGAAAACCCATACCACGCCATTTCACCCACATAGTGATGGCATGGTCGAGCGTTTCAATCGGACGCTGGCAGCTATGCTCTGTTAGGAAGTTGACACCAATTAGCGTGATTGGGACATACGCCTTCCTTACATCATGATGGCCTATCGAACATCAATGCATTGTAGCGCAGGTTTTACTCCTGCCTACACCATGTTCGGTAGGAGTTATCACTGCCAGTAGACGTGGTGATGCCAAGACTAACCCATGTATTGAATAATCCATCACGGTACGTAGAATTTCTGTGTACCCATCTAGAAGAAGCGTATCAGACTATCAGAGATGAGCTACAAGTCGTACACCGACGCCAGAAATCATGGCATGACAGACAGTTTCACGATGGGCCTTACCAGCCTGGTGACAGAGTGTGGATACAAGACCACAGACGCACCAAGGGCCTGGCTCCAAAACTCCAATATAAAAGAAGGGGGCCATGGCGCGTTGCGCAGCGTCTAACGGACGTTACCGATGCTATGACCAATCTGGCTGGTACTGCGCACGTTCTCCACTTTGACAGGTTCAAACCTTATCATGGAGAATAGGAAGAATCTGCTACCATAGATGATTCCATGCAACAGGGCCACCCAGACCGACACACTTGATTTAGCCACTACACCACCTGTCAGTACTGACAATTACAGTGCATTAGATACCAATGCGACAGCAATGGGTATGACGCCAGCTAGCGCCAGTAATCGCCTAGCTAATAAACCCAACGGACAACGAAGTTTCTGAAGTTACAAGTCCTTCACAGGCTTGTACATCGCCAGAATCTCAGACAGAGGAAACTTCTGTCTTACGGCACAACCCAAGTCATCAGAAAATTTGACAGGCGTGAGTCTAGACCCTAGCATTGGGAACTAGCATATAAACGCCTCAAATATTACAACACACACAAGTCATCAGAAAATAAATTCACAATTTGGTAACATTTTGAAATTAATTATGCAGATGAACTGATCAATTTATGTTCTTGTTTTCAGTATCAAACACTCAATTATATTCACTCCCCACTACCCTGCACACACACGCCCGCACGCACGCACGCACGCACGCACGCACGCACGCACGCACACACACGCTAACGCACGCGCGCACACGCACGCACGCACAGCCGCGCAGTAAAACTAAAAGACGTTTTTCCGCGCCGGGGATACCGCGTGGTATTGATTATGACGTAATATGATTGACTGAGACACTGGCTTCCTCTATTATGTCTCAGGGTACTTTTGTTGCCTTTTTATATCATTTATGAACGCGACCCCTTGTGTTTGAATTTGGCAATTAAAACATTGGCTCGATTGGAGGATTATCAACTTGATATTTTATTCTGTAGGTTTCTATGACGTCATTCTATCGTGATCTCCTATAATCTAGTGCCGGAACTCCTCAGTGTGCAAGCCTGTCTGTGTATGTCAAATTCCCAATCGCAGGAAGTAACCTTGTGGAACGTCTCTGAACATTTTTGGAAATCGTTTTAGATAAGGGTTCCAAATCGAACTGAAGCATTTGTCAAAACACAATCAATATACCTGTATAGATGTTAAACGACAAATGATAAAGTTAAACTTGATATGCCAACGTATATGCCACCATATGTCCAAGAGCAATGTCTCTTCTAGCCCATATCACATCGATTCTATATCCATTTTCAAAACAACATGCATTTTGAATGGTAACATTGTAAGCATACATGACTAATCGAGTGAGTGAATAAAATGGCCGACAGAGACACGGTAAAGACGGGTAGATCTACCGTTACGAAGGTGACCTATAAATCAAATATAATATGCGTATGTTAGCCGTTTAAATCCTGAGTCTCAATCTTAATCCCTAGACATTCATATATGTAAACTGTTAAATCAGTGAAATGACTGTCTCGGTAACCGAAATTAAAAAAAATAGTTTTCTGTTGTCATGCAATCTAGCCAGTCATTCCAGTGGTAAATTCTAAAAAATAATCATCCTGCACTTGGACATTGTATGTATGTATGTATGTATGTATGTATTTTTATTTTATTGACGCACTGGCAACGTGCGGCTTCAATTTCTATGTGCTAACTTAGCCGACAGTCATGCACCCATTAGTTTAATTTGTTGATCACCATCTCCCGGTCGGGGGACCGAACCGCCATTCTGCAACTCCGCTTAGCATCAGCAACCAAATATCTTTTCCACTGGACCACCGCGCCAAGACATAGTCAAGGTTTGGCCGACCAGCTTTCACATGTCTGATATACTGACATACTGACGATTCATATGGGACTATCTGTGGATGCACCTGCCACGATTCAATCCTAGGCTTTTACGCCTATTGTACTCTGACTCCAGCACGGCTCTGGCAGTATAATGTATTTTTATTCTATTGACGCACTGGCAACGTGCGGCTTCAATGTATGTATGTAATATTGTAAACGCACCGGCTCAGAATTTTCAAAATTGAAAAAAATTGAAAATATTTTTGCTTATTTTATCACCTGAGATTGTCAATTTTGTTTAATAGATGCCATATGGCCTGATTAGTATACAATGATAAATCATTGATTGATGTTTTGAACACTTATTTGAGTTTCGCTTTTACCAAGATGTCGCGTAGATTAGGATTTTTCTTAAATGCAATTACTGGACGCTTGTTGAATGGTTGTTTTAAATTGTCCTGTAATTTGTGATACTCATCCTTTAGGATTTTCGCAATTTCAACATTTTTCCGATTGTATGTGAGAGTAAATGGGATAATCTCACGTTGATCCGAGAGGCATGGGTCCGAATTTATGCCCCTTGGCCATTGTGTTTCGAGTTCTTTAATCCAAAACGATTCTCTTAGTGATCTTTGTTTATCAGTTTCCTCTGTTGTGTCTGAAAGAGGTAGCTGTTCGATGGGCATAATTTCAAAGTCACGGGTGACTAAATGATCAGGAAGATTAAAATGTTCAGCCACATGTGTGTCTTCCTCTAGTCTAATATCTGAAAGGTGTCTGGTTGCTCGGCATCTTAGTCGATTTTTTGTTTCGCCAACATACTGCTTTTGACACAATTTGCATGAAATTAAGTAAATGACATTTTCAGAATCGCAATCTAATTTCGACTGAATTTGAAATTTGCTTTTGTTTTGAAAGCTCGTGAATGTACTCTGGGAAGGAAGAAATTTATCCAATTTACACCTTTTCTTTTCACATTTCCGAGATTCTCCTTCACCAATAATCGGACGATTATGACAAATTTTGGTAGGCCGAGAATTTCTGGCATTATCTGGAATGATTTCCAAATTATGCAAAGTTTCAGACTTTATTTTGCGCAGGAACCGAGAAGAGTACCCTCTCGGTTTGAGGGCTTTGAATAAGGTCGAACATGATGATTCAAAGTTTTTCTTATCACTCGAATTTCTATGAAAACGGATTATTTGTGATTTTACAAGTCCCTTGAAAGTATGCGGAGGATGGAATGATTTCTTGTGTAGTAGTTGATGCGAGTCGGTTGGCTTAAAATAAACTTTGTAGTCTAAGTAACCAGTTGTTTCATACTTTATACCTTTGTATAAAGTTACATCTAGGAAATCTACGGACAGCTCATCGATTTGAGCTTTTAGTTTGATATTCGGATCATGATTATTCAGAATGGCCAGAAATTCGGTAAATGCTTCCTTACTATGTTGCCAGATCATGAAAATATCATCGAGGTACCTGCGGTAAATGAGCGGCTGATTTGGACAGTTTTCGAGTGCTTCCTTTTCCCACTCTGCCATGTAAAGGTTAGCGAAACCTGGGCTGAAACGCTTACCCATTGCGCAGCCACAAATTTGTTGAAAAATTTCACCAGCAAATTCAAAGTCATTGCCCTTCAGACTAAGCTCTAATAGAGCTATTACTTCTCTGTCGGGCCTGTTGGTGTCAGGATAGTCGGCAAATGCTCTACGAATTGAATTTAGACCCTTTTCGATGTCAATGTTTGTGTACATAGCATCGACGTCCATTGTAATTAAGAATGAATTTGGAGGGACCGAGATCTTAGAGACCTGGGCTAGGAAGTCTTCAGTGTTTTTCAGATAGCTGAAATGTCTATTTGCAATTGGCTGAAGATGGTAGTCGATAAATTCACTAATCCTATATGATTCCGAACCACAATCTGAAATGATGGGTCGCCCTGGTGGTGTCATAGGGTCGGTCCACAAGTCAACAGACTTATGGATTTTAGGAAGAAGATAAAATGTACGTGGTTTCGAATCATCTTTTGCGCACAGGTATTTATATTGCTTTTCAGTTATCTTCTTGTTATCAACCATTTTTTGGAGAATTTTGTTGAATTTGCTACAGTTATTTTGCCAAAGTGGTTCATTTAGTTTTTGGTAATGCTTCGGATTACTAAGCTGTCTATGCGCTTCTTTGATGTAGTGGTCTTTATCCATTATTACAGTAGCCGATCCTTTATCCGCAGGTTTGATGACAATTTCACTTTTTCTAGATAAACCTAATAGGGCCTGGCGTTGCTCATAAGATAAATTTTTCTGATCGTTTGGAAATGTAGTATTTTCAATACGTTCAGAGTAAAGTTTTATACTTTCACCGATTGCTGGGTCAACACATTTTAAGTTTGGAGCCCAGCCAGTTTTTTCAATGAATAGTGGAATATTACTATTGGAGTTTTGAAAAAAATCAGCTAATTTCACACGGTGACCAAATTCAGCAGTTTCAGTAAAGCCATTATCTAAATCTGCATCCAAACCTGTTTTATGTTTTGGTGTTGGGACAAAAGTCAAGCCAAAATTAAGCAGTGACTGTTCTGCTTCGCCTAATGCGGAGCCGGTTAAGTTTACAATATTACTACCCAGTCCCATTTCTGGGTGGTTGGTACCTTGACCCGAGTTTAGTTTAAATTAAGGGCCACAAGCCAGTTATTATACATGTCATTTGCTGTCCTCTCAGTCCAATGAATATTGTCATGACCCACTTCGAATTCTGTCGAAGCAAGACTGGGTATGACAATAACCCTGGACTCAGGGGATTTGGCCTTGCTTGACGCGGCAGTCCGATTAATTGCATCGAGTGCCTGCTTTTGCTGAGGTGTCGAGGTTGCGGAGAAATTTAGTTCAGTGAAGTAGATCCTAGACTTGGGAAATTTCTTTCGTACCATACTGAATAATAACCTAAGTCGATACTCGGAGGCTGAGATCAGATTATTCCTATCATTTATTCCTATGGTGAGGACTACTTTCTCAGGTTGCAATTTCCCTGTGTATTTATTAATGATCGTTCTGAGATCATTAATCGATGCTCCAGGGAAACAGGCAACCTGAGTATCTGGATGGGGATCCACATTAATCCGACTCAAGTTTGAATCTCCGACGATCAAGATCTTTTTGTCGAGGGTCGGAAGTTGCCAATTTGGTTTGTTGGTGGCCTCATTCCTGAATTTCCAGAACTTATTCTGTTCCAAGGGTGTGGGCTTCTTTGGTCTGGCGCATGGAGATGGTGTGAATCGTGGTTGAGGGACCTTTTGTGCAGCTCGGGTCCTTGGACCCGGCTGTTTACTAGCACCTTTGGCATTTGACACCCTCTGCGGAAGAGGAGGAAAATCCTCAGGAGAGAATGGTGGCGCTGGTGGAGGTGAATCTGGTAGAGGGATCATAGAGGGGTCCACTGGAATGTAAATACTGTGGTCACTGGATGTGCCAGGAAGAGAGCTAATGGGAGACGGTTGTTTATCTGGACGTTTTAGTGGTGGTGAGGCCTCTGCAGGTGAATGTAGCCGCTTTTTGGGATGAGCGGATTGTACTAAATTTGCATTTTGTACTGGTTTGCTAACAGGGGTGACATTTGGTGGTTGAGTAACAGGCTTATAATTCGGATCAAGTGGTCTAATAAAATCATAAAATGCTGAGATGGCGTTGTGATCCAATTTTCTGTGATAATTCTTTTTGGCCCAATGGATTGCAGTGGACTTAGCCCGACCAAGGTCTAAATAAGGAAGAGTTTGGGCTGAGAGTAGCTCAGAACGGAGGACTCCTAGTTTACAGTTATAGTGGCGAACCCATGTTTTAATCATTGTTTTCGCCCATTCAAAGTTGACATTACGAATGTCGAAGTGGACCTCAGCATCTGGCATGGCCGGTTTGCAGAAGTCTGTCAAACTCTTGACCTTTCGACCGAGGCCATTTGGCACGGTGTCGCTGTCTAGATGCGTGTTCAGCACACCCAGGTGGTGAAAACATTGGATTACCATGTAGTATACTTTAACCAGGCGTGCGTGAGCAGATGATGGGTGGTGTGATTCAGCGTCATCACCAGCCCTTCGCCTACCCCCGCGTTGTCTAGCCATGGAATCACAGTCAATCAATCAATCTAAATCTTAATTAATCTCAATTAATCTCAATTAATCTCAATTAATCTCAATCAATCTCAATTAATCTTAATCAATCTCAATTAATCTTAATCAATCTCAATCAATCTTAATTAATCTTAATCAATCTTAATTAACCAGGCAATCAATCAAGTTGGCAAATCGGCAAACAACCCGTCCACCACCTTATCAATCCAAACAATCAATCACGCAACCAATCAGTTCAGACAATCAATTCAAGCAACCAATCAATACAAGCAACCAATCACGCTACCAATCAGATTAGACAACAAATCATGCAACCAATCAAATCAAACAATCAATCACGCAATCAATCAATTCAAACAACCAATCAATTCAATCAACAAATCATGTAACCAATCAAGCAACAGGTTACGCAAGCAATCAAATCAAGCAAGCAATCAAATGAAACAACCAATCAAATAAAACAACCAATCAAATCAAGCAACTAGTCAAATCAAGCAACAGCTCTAACCCCCAATCAAGCAATCAATCAGATCAAGCAACTAGTTCGATCAAGCAACCAATCAATTCAAGCAACAAATTACGTAACCAATCAAACAAACACTCAAATCAAGCAAGCAATCAAATTAAACAACCAATCAAATCAAGCAACTAGTCAAATCAAGCAACTAGTCAAATCAAGAACAACTCAAGCCCCCAATCAAGCAATCAATCAGATCGAGCAACTAATCAGATCAAGCAACCAATCAATTCAAGCCACCAATCAAGCAACCAATCAACTCAAGCAACAAATCACGCAGATCAAATCACGCAACCAATCAGGTCAAATAATAAGTCCTGCAAGCAATCAAGTCAAACAAACAATCAAATCAAGCAACCAGTCAAATCCAGTAGGGCTCAAACAACCAACCAACCAATCAATCGATCAAACTCTAATGCAGCCAGACAGTCAATCAGTACAAAAATGCTACCAGGCGCACACTCTACAGGTGGGAGGTTTGTCAGCTAGTCTGTCTGTCTGTACGTACGTACGTACGTACGTACGTACGTACGTACGTATGTATGTATGTATGATTACTGTATCATGCGGCTAGAGTAGTAGAAACATCATACAGCGGCAATCAATCCTTCTTCGCTTTTGCCCACTGTGTCTTGTCCTCAGCCGAAATCCTTAGCTTCCTCAGGTCCATTCTTGACTTGAGTGTACAGAGTCTTGCTTTCTTGTGGTCACCTCGTAGCACGTTTAGCAGAGGTATGCAATGACCTCCTCTCATGGCTTTGTATTTGCTGGCTCCCAGTAGGGCACATTCCAAGGCTCTCTGCGCTGGTATCTCTTCTGGCATCCTTAGTACATGGCCAAACATGGACCGTCTTTGCTGGCCGACCTTTACAGACAGCGGAGACATATTCCACATTGGCTAAACATAAACTTGAACCTTCTTCACCGTTATCTGTTTGATTGTCAATCCGGCCAAAGAAGCGTGTGCAGCGGTATTGAGGAATGCTCATTTGGATTACAACAGAAAGCTAATTTTGTAGATTTCAGTGGTAAATTTACAAAATAGTATTCGCTTGGCTTGCAAAAACGTGTACTTTTCTTGAAAAACCACGGCTATTAAATCATTAATTAACATGCGGTTCGAAGCGCGATTGAATGGTCAAGGTTGTATAAAATATCTCGTGTCGATCCACGGCACGTCTGATAATGTCAACGATCCTAATTAGAACAAGTCAATGATTAATGAAGAGCGTGTGGGAATTACACGAGATTACATGTACCAGCGCGTAGCTCTGCTCTGATTAGTCTGTCTCTCCTTATCTGTCTAATTATTTTCTTTGTGCGCGTCGAAGGACTGGGGCAGTCATTACAGTGCCCATGTCGGAAATAAAGATAAACAGGTAGAGGTCAGTAACACCAGCTTGTTGACGGCTAACGCTTTAGGAAATGTGATGTGAGAATCGCCACAAGATAGGTGTTTTATGAGAAGAGGGGTCTTAGTAGACGGGCGACGGGATGGACGCACATTTGATTGGTCGATAGCAGGTCACGTGACCTGTGACGTCATCTCATTTCCATATTAGGCCACACACCCTTTTATTTCTGCCAAAAACCCAGTGATTCTGATTGGTCGAGCACTGACTCATCACCTGATGTTTTTTGACAGGGGAAAAATGTGCGTATGCTAATATTCAAATGAGATGACATCATAGGTCACATGACCCTCTCTCCACCAATCAGAATTGTGCCTATTCCGACAGCCGTCTTTGGGATGCAAATCTAGTGGTGATTGACTGGAGTAATAAGGCGTGGTCAAAATGATGTCACGTGACTAGCTCTCGACTAATCAGTATTGTGCCTATATTGCTGCTGATATTCGATATGTAGACCGTAGGCTTGCACGATATTGCCCTAGATGATATCGCGATATATCATGATAAAAAAATCACGTCTTTTAATGACAGGAAATTCCGGGGTGAATTGGTTTTGGGTTCACATGGTTGAGTGGGCGCATAAAGCGCTGCTAATGGCGCCACATAAAAGGTATCAAAACCATTGGCTCTGCACTCATGCGTTATTAAAACATACTACATACCCACAGTAGAATGGACTCAGTGGAGTAGGTGGCTAATAAAAGTTTATTTGATATATTTCCATAACTTCGTCACAAAAGACATTAAAAATCCAGAGCTCTGTGATAGGGATGAGAGACATGCGCGTATAAGATATTTCTTACTTCCTATTTCCTGGTTATAGTCGGTTTCAAATTGATAGAAATAAAGACACAGACAGCTTATGTGAAGAAAATATGCAATAGTATTTATTCATGTAAGTAAGTTTCATATATTAAATTTTTCATATATTTACGTTTCAGAGTTATATACAAGCGGCCAAGCACTGGATGACAACAAGTTGATATTAGGCCTATATAGTGAAAGCCACAGGCCTATGTAGCTTGAATTATCACACATTTGAAGCCCCGGCATTATATACTGTTTATGTCCATTTGCTGACCAAGACTCCGGGAGAAGAGTACTTTTTGAACATTTACTATTGGAGTGACTGATTATATTACTGAACC
The DNA here is from genome assembly GCA_034401795.1 of Chaetoderma sp. LZ-2023a. NCBI lineage: Eukaryota > Metazoa > Mollusca > Caudofoveata > Chaetodermatida > Chaetodermatidae > Chaetoderma > Chaetoderma sp. LZ-2023a. The sequence continues at coordinate 31,165,352 of CM067360.1, read as the reverse complement.
AGTCATACCAGTTGACCAGTTGTAAATTTTCAAAAAATACTCTTCTGTTGGTCTGCAAATGGATATTGTTGAAGCATATTATAGAAGCACTCACGATACATATAGTGAGGTGTGCGAACTTTTATGTATATATATATATATATATATATATATATATATATATATATATATATATATATATATATATATATATATATATATATTAGAATCTTGTTCATTTGCAGACCAAGACTCCAAGAGAAGACTATTTTTGAAAATTTATAACTGGAATGACTCGTTTGGAATTGTATCTAAACAGTGTTAAATTTTCAAAAAGCTAGTCTTCTGTTGGGCGGCAAATGAATATTTATCAAGACCGCTATAAGTACCAGAAGTGCTAATGGAAAGGTATTTCTATTAGCACTATTGAGCATAATACATTTTAGAGGGAGCAAAGTTATATACATTTTATATCCATTTGCTGACCAAGACTCCAAGACTACTGGAATGAATGGTTTGGTGATCTAAACAGTCAATTCAGTGTTAAATTTTCAAAAAATAATCTTCTGTTGGTCTGCAAATGGGCATTTATCAAGACTGCTACAGAAGCGACACCTTACAAATTAGCGGACAAAAACGTCAGCATGTTAACCATTTCAGGCCAAAGAAAGGACCGCTTTGAAGTTACTATGGTGCTGGAAAGGCTGAACAGCCTCTCAGACGGCATGCTTGTCGCGCATACACAGATATACTTGAGAGCAAAATTGGCAAGAGTAAGGTAATTCATGTGGTTTACTTTCCAGTCAAGAGGGCTACGATCAGAATCGATGCACGGAAGGCCTTCGTATGAAGCTATCTCACGGTTAATAGCTGTTAAGCTGTCACTCTGATCAAATAGTTTTGGTTCCACTTTTGTTTTCTTGAATAGCATGGAAAGAGTTTTCTTAGTGGGGGTGGTTGACTCCTGAGATTGTTCCATAGATGACGCTCCTTTTAAGTTTGCCGAGGCGTGCATCTTTGTCTCGTGCCGTATTGTGGCCTGCACACATGAGCATTCTTCTTCCGATAAACGCTTGGTCTTAAAATGGGGTCAATATATGTAGCTAAACACAATATCTTCTGAGTCGGTTCATCGGAGTATTTGTTGTGTAAATAGGCCCGCATGATATCCTTGAGCGTAGATGTCAGGGTATGTGTATCTCTGTCTGTTGACAGAATATCATGCTCTAGTAAATAGAGCAGAGGCTTTACTGCCGAAATTGTCATGTAGTTTTCGGCTGATAGGATATCTGTAAATTCTGACACCAGATCGAACGCAAGTTTTACAGTTTCTAGAACTTTCACATCGTTATATCTCAGGATTAAATGTGTGCACTTGCGGTCTGCACTTAACACTTTTCTAATGGCCTCCTCTTGCTCCAAAAATCGGGAACACATGGCATGGGCAGTTCCCGACCTGGTGCAACAATCCTGTGGAATGGAAAATATTATACATTAGGAAAACATAATAATAAACCACACCTATCACAAAGAAGAACACATTTTAACCACTTCCCAATCCTCCCCCATCTGGTTAAATCAATAATAAGGGAGCTTACTCTGTATGGCTTATTGCGTAGTTGAAATACTGTTACGATTTTTCTCCCTTGTTTCTGATAACCGCGAAACGGGTAAGTTTTATACAGTTGTGAATTTCATTTTTTCTTCTTTCATTGCATAATGCAATAAGTGTGCGCACACATTGTATAGGTCGGCAAGTCAGTCGGTCCGTCAGCGTGTATGTCTATGACTCTCCAGTGGAATTTCCCGTAATTCATTGAATGAATATTTTATTGCCACATATACGCCTACATGTAATACAAAACAATGTTAAGAAAGGAACAGATGTGCACACTCACATGTTTTATCAAATATTTGTTGAATGACTGCTTTGATTACCGATCAATTTCCCATCTCTAAATAGTAGTAGAACATACAACATTTTTTGCGATTTAATGAGCACTCTGTTAAATATTTTGAAACTAGTTTAACTGGAATCTTAAAAGCATTTCATGAGTGGGGTTTGTAATTACTGTAGGTCATTTAAACCGACAGGTGTCAGTAATGTATTGACATAGAATGGTAGAAACTGTGATGTTTAACTCTACATCAACGTCAGCGTGGCCATATAGAAGTTTCTGGGTGCTTAGGGTTGTTGAGGAGATTTGGTTGGAGGCAAGTTCATTTTCAAAGGTGGTTCTTTGCTCGTTAAAAAGTGGACAGTACAAAAGGTAATGTTTAACAGATTCATCAGGATAGCCACGGGCGCAGCTGGCAGAGTCAGAGAAGAAGTTATCGAATAGATGTCTATTTAGTCCACTACAGCCATTACGAAGCCTACTTAAACATATATTAGCCACTCTTGAGCCGACGTAATACCACGGAGGGGGACTGGGAATACAGGACATTGCTCTTAGTTTGGTCTTGAATTCTGGTAGAGTATTAGACATAGTGACAGGTGCTGCAAGGGTGTTCCAGGCACGTACTTTTGCTGGGAAAAACGACTCGCGATAGAGTTCCGTTCGACATCTAACTGGGGTGAAGGAATTCGAGCGTCGGATATTGCAGGGATTACGTGCTAGTATCAGTGGAGGGAGATTATCAGTCAAGGCCTCGCTCGTCATCCCATTGACAATTTTGTAAAACATTACTAATCTGTGAATTTCTCGTCAGTGGGAAAGTGTTTCTATGCCAGTTTCTATATACAAATCTTCTATATGGGCACTACGTGTCACTCCGCTAATTGTCCTGAGAGCGTCCTTTTGTACGTCTTCTAGTCTGTTAACAAGATATTGTGGCAAATTACCCCAGACAGCGTCTGCATATTCCAACGATGGCCTAATAAAGCTCTTATACATGATTTTGAGTCCCATTTTAGTCCTTTGAGTAATGAAAGCTTGAGCTGGGCATTTGCTATTATATTTTCCACATGGTTGTGCCATTGACTGTTATTGTTGAATGTGATACCACGTTGTTTATGATGGGTCGATGGAACTATTTCAGAATTTTTGAAATTTATTGGAAAAACAGTAGGATCTCTGCATAGGGAAATAAATAGGGACGTTGTTTTGGAAGCATTAAAATCGACTAGCCATGTCTTTGCCCAATGAGTCATTACTTGCAGATCGTGGTCGACAGATGGTGTATGGTCTTCTAAGTTATCCGACATCTCATAAAGGCATGTATCATCAACAAATCGTCTGATATTGTTTAGTATGTCATTGGGCATATCGTTAATAAATACTAAGAAAATTAGTGGCCCAAGAATGGAGCCCTGTGGCACACCAGCATGTAATCGAAGCAACGTAGATTCGTAACCATTTATAACTACTCGCTGGTAGCGATTATGAAGGTAACTTTCAAACCATGAAAGTAGATTTCCAGCGATGCCAAATTGTTTGAGCTTCTGTAGGAGGTCACGATGCCACACTCGGTCAAATGCTTTCGAAATGTCGAAAAATAAGAATAGTACTTCTTTTTGTTAATCTAGAGCTTTGGTGATTTGTGTTTATATTCCTAATAGTTGATTTACTGTAGAATGTGAAGGAAGAAAGCCAGACTGGTACGGAGTGATACTATCTCTAATGTGGTTGTAAACGTATTTAAAAACCGTTCTTTCCATGACTTTGCTAAGACAACTCAAGAGAGATATTGGGCGGTAGTTTGTGCACGAGTCCCTTTCCCCCCTTTTTAAAAATTGGAGTTACATTGCCAATTTTCCAGGAGTTGGGAAATTTTGGATGTATGAGTGAGTAATTAAAGAAGCGTGCTAGAATCTGAGCTAGAATTTCTTTACTCATGACTAATAGTTTAGGACTTAGTCTGTCGGGAACGACAGCTTTTGAGGTATCCAGCTTAGAAAGTATATCTAGAACGTCTTGAGTCGTTATTGTGATCATATTTAAAAAGTGTTCTGTATATAGGGATAAAGGGGGTAATTCCACATTTGACTCATCAATTGTCGCAATACTTGAAAAATAGTGATTTAGAAGATTAGCCTTTTCAATAAAGTCATAGGTAAATGAGCCGTCACCACGTTTTAAGGGGGGTATATCGCCAAAATTGAAGTTAGTGTCAAACAAGAAAGACTTGCTCAACTTCCACCACAGTTTGGAACCTGTGCGTCCATTTTTTATTTTTTCTGTCAGTTTGATTTTGAATTCTTGTTTGGCTGTCCGAACTAAGGTGTTGACTGAATTTCTCTGTTTCTTAAAATTTGAAAGGTCCTGTTCTTGTTTGGTTTTCCTTGCTTTCTTATACAGTTTTTCTCTAATTCTCATCTCGTGTCTAATTTTGCTAGACATCCAGGCTTTATCATCTGGGTGGATGGTGACTGTTTTGTTTGGTATGCTAGCGTTGGCTACATTAGTAATATTTGTGGTAATGGTTGGGCACCAGCTATCGACGTCATGCTCGTCGGAAATGGTATTCCAAGTAGCATTAGATATGTGGTTTCTAAATTTCACTCAGGCAGCCTTTGCGTAATCCCATATATGGCGCTTGTATGATTTCTGTTTGGGTATGCAAGATGTTATGGTCATATGTACTGGGGTATGATCGCTACAAAAAAGTGCTAGAACGCCACTATCTTTGACAAGACTAATATTGTTAATTATAATAGGGTCAAGTAATGTATTCGAGACAGGGCGGGTTGGTTCTGTTATTGGCTGATAAAAGCCAAAACTGGTAATAATGTCACGTAGGTAGTGGTTTGTCGTACTAAGGAGATCATGATTTAGGTCACCCAGTGACAGAATGTTTTTATTCCGATTTCGGGTTTAAATCGCGGACGTTTTCTATGTTATCGGAAATGATTTGCCATTTATCGACATCAGTATTGGGTGCTCTCAGTAATGTCGTATCAAATTCGCTTGTCCGTACTGGAATGAGCTCATGCAGTTTTTTCTTTCGATCATACTTATCAGTATTTCCACATAGCAAACAATGGTCCTGATATGAGAATGTGGGTTCCTCTGAGCGGAGAGTGCGAGTTGAGTCAGCTGAATGGGCATAACCTTCTGGTACATGCTTTCGTTTTTAAATTAAATTTTGTATGGCTATAGGGTTGCAAAATACTTTTCGACATTTAATATGAACCGCGTCTCCAGGTTTCACAACTATCTCTGTCTCACGTCCAATACTTGCTTTAGTAATACCATCACACCCTTTGGTAGTTAAAGTAACCGTTGGTCCATCTGATAATGCCTTCTCGCAGAATACACAACTCGCCATGTAATCAGTTATAGTCTCCAAACCTCATGCTCACTCCATTAACGTTGACATTAGGCCTATCTACTTAATTTTTCTGGGCTAACCATCTGTAATAAACACATGGGTGCATACATTATTTAGATTTGATGTGAAAATGCCTATCCTCTGCATATATAAGCAGTTGTCCCTTCGTGCTGCAGCGATATAGCCATAATTGCGTTTTCGTGTTGGGCCAGCCGACTAAAAAGACCATAAACTTTAACTGTCAAAAAAGAATAGTTCCACTCAAAAGATTTTAATAGATTTTTAATATATCACCAGGAAGTACCTACCGAACACATTCTACGTACTTTCATTTCTGTTGCAATAAGTGGTAGGTTTTGCCAAATTTTATCTATTTTGACTGGACCAATACCAATTAGAGCTTAAATAACAACCTGTTGTTGCTAGAAATAATAAGTTGAATGCGAGTGTTGCTATTTGGGAATTTAAAAAGGCTTACCAGTCACGTCGGCAAGTCGCTAAAAACCCTTTGCATACATGTATATGTGTTAGCCCTTACTACACTGATGTCAATACTCTATCTCTTACCGTGCCAAAAGCAAGAAAACTGGTGTAATTTTTCTACAATTTTGGTGGACGATGTTGCTGTCTACGACAGCACGATCTTCCACCAAATTTGTTGAAAAATGAACACCAGTTCATATTTTATTTTAATTTGAAAATTAAAATTTTGACATCAGATCAAGTGGTAAGGGTTAAAACGCTGATCCAGTGCTCGATAAAGGAGTGCAAAGCAGAGCAATGGTACAGCATCCGCATCCACACCTATCTTGGCATCCACAGTCACAGCAGAATCCATGACGATCTTAGTACTCACAGCAAAGTCAGGATTCCCGTGTCCAGTTTTCGCGACCCATGGGTCTAGTGCACCATAAGATTCCATTAAGCTAGGATTCCATTAACGCGTATGCGTATCCATTAATGCGTATACTATGCGTATCCGAAATTCTTTTCGTTACAATTACAAATATATGGTATGATAAGAAGTGCGAGGGCGAGACCGTGCAATAGGTCTCTGTATGCCCGTATGCGTATGCAAAACCTGACCGTATCTGAATCTGATCGCTACATGTATCGATTTCATTCGGATACGGACAGTATTCAGACGTTGGATTCCTTGAAAATCATGTTATTATTGCGTCATTCGTGGGCTTTCCCCAAATCGACGTGCTATTAATCTGTAATGTGTTCCTCAATAGGTTAACGGGCTAATTTAATGCCTAGCTATACGTATGTTGCATGCGTCATTATAGTTAAGACAAGAGGCCCAAAGGGCCTGTATCGCTCACCTGGACCATAGGCATTTCAACTAGAATAGTCATTAACAATAAGCAGACCTCTAATGAGTTTAGCAGACTTGAAACAAGAAAACAGAGGCCATGTTTCTTTATGTATCAACTTTTCCTTAGTCATCAATATCATATCCCCCAAATTTCTGTCCAATCCGTTCAGTGACTCTGGAGACGAAGTTGCTTTCATGAAAACCAGGCCATTCAAGGCTGGCCAACAATTTGGCAAATCAAGTTCCCTTGAACAAATTTGGTTCAGCTCGTGCCATAAATGATATTTTATGAGTTATGAAACGATCCCTTAAACGGTTTTGGAGAAGATTTTTAAAGACATTTCTAAAAATTGGCCGAAATCCAAGATGGCCGCGGGCCCAATTGGCCGATCGGCTTCGTTTGAACAGTTTTGATTCTCTATGCCATAAGGATACTTCCTGCCAAATATAATTGAAATTGGGCCAGTAGTTCTCGATAAGTCATTTTAAATTTCCCATTGCTTTAATATGGGAGCTTTTGTCGGGAAAATGATCCAAGAAGGCCGCCAAACCGATTATCCGACCGTTTCGAAAATTACAAATTTGAGATCAGAATACCCAAAAACCCATAAAACGAATTTCGGCTTCAAAATCAATCAAATAAAAAGATTCCATATGGTCGCCAATCACGCTATATTTTGATTGGCCCACAGCGTTCATGTTTTTTGACGTTCAACTTCCCTTGAACAAACTTTAATGGCCCTTAGTCCCTAATCATATCTGCCAAATTCCGACCAGATCCCTTCAGCAGTTCTGGAGAAGAAGTCGTTTTCGCTAAAACTACGTCAAACAAAATGGCCGCCGGACCATTTGACCAATCAAGTTCTCTTGAACAAACTTGCTTCAGCTCTTGCCCTAGATCATATTTCATGAGGTTTGCATCAATCCCACAAACGGTTTTGGAGAAGATGTTAAAAGACGTTTCCTAAAATCGGCCAAAATCCAAGATGGCTGCTGGCCAAATTGACCGATTGGCTTCGTTTGACCAAAAGTTGATGAACGGATGACGGACGACGGACGATGGACGGATGGATCTCCAGACGGACACACGACAGACGGTCGCCATTGCATAAGCTCACTTGGCCTTTCAGGCCAGGTGAGCTAAAAAACTATACAAACTAATCTGTCTACTTATCTGTTAAATCACATACTATAATATGTCGACCAATAATAATCCTGTAACATGATGCCATATAGCCACCATACATTATTAATATTAGTCTCTCCTATCCTATAGGCCTATGCAAAAATGACAAAAACAACAGTTTTGCTTTACTTAGTCAGCCGGCGTAGTTTAATATTTTCAATTGGAAATACAGTTACAAATGTAACTACATTAACCTTTATAGGTGTGCTAGACGCCCAGGAAAAACCGGTGGCTGTTTCCGGAAACATGGTCCGTAGCTCTCATTGACATAGCACACCTCAGGTAGGATGACGGACTCCATCCTGATGGCAGGACTCCATCCTGAAAAACATAAGCAAAATATTTTCTGCTCAGAAATTATTTCAAATCACATGATACATCACCAAATCAAATCTTTGTAAACTCGTTACCAAAACGTCCGTGTATACACAGTAACCAACGGTGATCAACACGTACCGATGTCCACAGGACACATTCACTCAGGCCCCACGCCGAAACGTAGGAACAGTAATTATAGACTATGCTGTCGAAGCGTCAACAATTATATGTCTCTCTTATCCTATAGGCCTACGCACAAATGACAAAACAATAGTTTTGCTTTACTTAGTCAGCCGCCGTAGAAAAATTACAAAGAAAGGGAAATCGTCTTGTAAGAAACTCCTTCTCAGATCTGTTCAGATTCAAACAGAAAGCTCATGACGTTTATCTTTTAATAACTAAAATTGTTACGTTTATTTTTTAAGTAACCCAATCGCTAAGATAAGGAAAATCTCCATGGACATGTAAAAAAACCCGCACGCACATACACACTCACAGACACACAAAAGACACAGATGTAAGGTTACATCAGGTGTTTGACCGAATAATAGTTCTATTAGAAAGAGCTCGATCGCGGGAAATTATCTCGAGAATTCTTATGCATACATATGCGTACGCGTATACGTGTCCGAAAGCAGTGAATTTATTCAATTCGAGGCCAATCAAGTTGACTACTGCTGCTGCTGCTGCTGCTGCTGCTGGTACTACTACTACTACTACTACTTCTACTACTGCTACTACTGCCACTGCTGCTACTGCTACTACTACTAACTACTACTACTACCACTATTACTACTACTACTACTACTACTACTACTACTACTACTACTACTACTACTACTACTACTACTACTACTACTACTATACTACTACTACTACTACTACTACTACTACTACTACTACTACTACTACTACTACTACTACTACTACAACTACTACTACTACTACTACTACTACTACTACTACTACTACTACTACTACTACTACTGCTACTACTACTTTTTTTTTTTTAAATCCGACGCTGACGCAGTCGGACACACCTCATGGAGGAACTCCTTTAAAAAAGGCTTGCAAACCCTCATAAAAAATCTGGTGAAATAGCAGGCTTTATTAATAGTATATGAAAGTCGGATCACCTACCGATTCCCAAGGTTAGGCTATTCGTCAAAATTATCATCTCCTAAGACATTAAAATTTTAAAAATAAACCAAATAAAATAAAATAAAATACAATATATCAATATACAACAAGCAGCGAGTGTGCTAGCTTATTCAAGTTCTGCTTCTGCCATTTTTAGATATCCATGTTCAATTGATACTAGGCCAGTTTTGCACCATATATCTTTAAATCTACTTTCTTTTCCATGTTCCACTAGCCTGTAAAATTCACAATGAATGCAGTTTATCAACAATGATCGAAATATAGCTTGTATGGCTCTTTGGTGTTTTTTTCCTGTTTTATCTCTGACCTCTGAACACCGATGCTTCCAAATGGCCTACAGATAACAGGGTTACTAACAATTCTTTCTCCTTGTTATTAATGATTCGTCCGATAGTTGAGCAATCTTTGAACATTATTGTTTCAGCCATTAATTTCACATATTTGATTCCAAATTTAGCAAGGAGCATATTGATAAATACCCAAAAGCCTGTAGCTATACAACACTGTGTAAACAAATGGTCTATTGTTTCCTCCTCGGTATTACATAATAAACACCGGTCTGTACTTGTTATTTTGCACATATAAGGCAGATGGCCGACCCATAGCCTTTGATGGAGTAATCGCCATGCCAGGTCCCGTGCGTTTGCTGGTAGACAAGGTAGATGTATTGTTTCCCACACATTTTTCCAGTTCTTTGGCGTGCATCCTAAAGTGTTCCGATGCCTAACTGCAACAGGAGTCTGTCTCCGACTTTGTATTAGCATTCCATACCAGGCTCTAAATGCCATGTTGTATTTTATATGCTCTGACCTAAATACTAATGTTGGTTGCAACATATCTCTGTTGCCACGTGCTTTCGGCAATTTGAACCATTCACCAGGTATTGCATTCTTTATTCTAAGAAATAAGCGTTGGGCATCAATATGCCTCACTGTTGTTGCTCTTGCTACATCCTGCATCGCAATCCATTAGCGAGATTTTGGATTAACTAAAACACGTAAATATTGAATGCCATTTTTGGCCATAGAGGGCAAATATAATACAGCATCATTATCATGTATCAACTCGTTGCCCCAAAGACGTTGCTCTAAGGCGTCTTCCCAACAACTGGGTTGTGGCATTGATCGTGTAAATATCTTTAAAGCTTAGAGCTGTTCTTTATATACGTTTGGTATCTTCTGATGGCTACGTGGCAGTTTATTGCACAAAAATAAACATTCTACTGGAAATGGATCTACTTACCTTTGTAGAAGTGTCCTTGAAACACTTGACCAAGATGAGTTTGAAGTGAGTAACTTATTCAAGAATTTCAGTTTTAGCGAAGCACACTTTGCTAAAACATTAACCAAATCCAGGCCTCCATCATGCTTTCCAAAGGTGAGGATTGACTGCGATACTAAATGGGTTTTGTCCTCCCATAGGAAGGACAAAAGCAACGTGTTGATCTTTGACTCTACTGATTTGGGCATATGAACTACAGAAGCGGTATACCACAGTCCACATAAAATTAAATTATTAAGGACAAATGTCCTGCCAAATACAGTTAGGCGACGTCGTTTCCAATTTACTAATGCACATTTTAGCTTGGATAGCCTTTCTTCCCAGTTTATTATTACATCCTGTTCTCTACTAAAGTAAATACCCAAAATCTTTATGACATCATCTGACCAGTTAATATCCATAACATTGTCAGTTCTGTCCTTCCATGCGCCCAAAAATAATCCCTTAGATTTGTCTCTATTGACTTTAAGCCCTGATGCTTTTTGAAAATCTGATAATACTCCATTTAAAATTCTAAAATCTGAATTTTTACCTGCAAACACAGTCGTATCAACCGCATATTGAGACACCTTTAGTGGCATTCCTACGCCACGTATACATATTCCTTGAAAGTCATTGCGTTGACTCAATGTGGCCCCCAACGATTCCATAGCTATGACGAATAGAAGCGGAGACAATGAGCAACCCTATCTGACACCTCGTTCCAACACTACAGGTTCAGATAGATGATTATTTACTAAATAGCAACTTGTTATATCAGTATATAAAAGATATTGACCTATTTAATAAATCTGGAACCAAAGCCAATATGGTCTAAAGACTTAAACAAAAAATCCCATTCAAATCTGTCAAACGCTTTCTCGTTATCAAGTGCTATTATTGCTGCTGGGATGCAATCCTGTTCAACTAATTGAATAAGGTCTCGTATAAGCAATGTGTTGTTTAATATCGTTCTTCCTGGTACAGAGCACGTTTGATCATCATCAATTACTTCGCCTAGGACTGCGCCAAGTTTTAATGTTAGTACCCGAGTAATAATCTTATAGTATACACAGAGTAGAGAGATTGGTCTATAATTCTGTATTTTATTTCTGTCACCCCTCTTGTATATAAGCCGAACATATGCTTGGGCCATCGATGGAGGGAGATGCCCTTGCTTAAAAATGCTAGCTGCTATTTCTTCTAATACTGGACCAAATATGTGCCAGAATGTTTGATAAAATTCAACTGGAAGTCCGTCGCAGCCAGGAGACTTTTCTAACTTCATACCTTTGAGGGATTTTGTCAAATCATCAATTGTTAGTGATTGGTCACAACTTTCGCTACATGCATCTGGAAGTCTTTGCGTTATATTAGTTAAAATATCTTTAGTTGTAGTTTCATCACTTCCCTCATATTTATACAATGATTTGTATAATTTGGATACTGTTTCCATCATCTCTGCATTTGAGGACACTGATACACCATCATTAGTCTTCAGTGAGCGCATTAAGTTCTCTATACCTCTTGCTTTTTCCAAATTACAAAAGTGACGTGTAAGCTTTTCACCCTCGGTCTGTATTTGTGCTCTTGCCCTTATTTTGGCCCCATTAAACTGATATTGCTCTATTTCATTTAGTCTACCTTTTAATTTAACTAATAGTTCGTAATAATTATATTCCCCCATCATTAATTTTCTTATTAATTTTACACACCGACCGCTGAAGCGCCTTTTTACGCTTTCGCATTTCTCGTGCTTTCCTAATGGAATACTGCCTTGAAATATGTTTCAGGGCGGTTTTAACATCCTCCCACCAGTCTGTTATACATTCATACAAACTTCTCTTTTCATCCCAATGCTTCCAACAACTTTCTACACATTTGCGATAGCAACTATATCGTAACAACGCTACAATGAGTTTCCAAAATCCATCTCCTCGTTTGATCCAGTCAGCATTGTCTAATGTGGTGGAAAACATATTGTGATCAGAGAAAGTTACTGGTTTTATGTTAGTTTTACACATATAACCTTTCAATGACCTTAGATCCTGTCCAATCTTGATGCTTTCTCCCGATCGGTTGAAAATCAAGTAAAGTCCCTGCCCTCTGGATTTTCAATCCGATAAGTGTCTAACAAGCTTTTATAGTCACAGATGTGTTTCAAAATATTATGAGATGTGTCATTAAAATTAGACCTAGCGTTTCTGTCTTTAACTTCATCTAATATGCAATTAAAGTCACAGCCCATAATTAGGTTTTCAGGCGTTCTGTCTTGAATTATTGTGGAAACATTTAGAAATTCACCGTGCAATTGATGAGAGGTAGGTGCATAAAGGCACATCAAATTTAAACTTGTGTTTAGTACATCAATGGAAACACAAATCCATCGTCCATTTGTATCTGATGACGACGATATAACATCAACATAGTTGAGACGGCGGGGCAGGATAAGAATGGCCACTCCCGCGCTATTATCTTGTGGTAAAGAATAAAAAATCTTCCCTTTTGAAATATCTTTGAGAGATTCATACACTTCAATTTTTTGAATTTTGGTCTCTTGTAGAAAAGCAATATCAACTCTCTCACTTGCTAATTCTTCAAGCAAGTGGAGCTGCTTGAATTCGGTATTTAATCCTCAGCAATTGATGGTGCAGATAATCATAATTTGTAAAATGATGTTTACAACCGCCATCATTAGATTAACTTGATTTGGTCTTTTTAGCTCGTTTCTTAGACCATTTACCTAAGTTTCCAGCGAATTCAATATTTCCAAGTTCTACCACAGACAAATATTCATATTTGGAAATATCAGAATCATGGCGCAGTATACGACATTTCACGCCTCTCGCCGTTACATATGGCACTAACACTTCACCCCCTTCTGATCGGTACATTACCATTTCATCTTTCATCTGTGAACTCTGTTTGAATAGACACATCTGATTCTGCCACTGACATTGTATCATCATCCAAATCATTTACTTCAATCTCAGATTCTGAGCTATTGTCTTCTTTATGACGCTTATTGCTACTTAAGTTACATTTGGCAGGGGCGTCATTTACCATATCTTCAAGCTGACTTAAATCAAGTGAGCCTAGCGGAAAATCTACTGAACTTTCCGTCTTTTGAGTCCTAAACTTATCCTGTCCTAATTTTAATTCATCTTCTAAGGAATTGTAAACTGTCTCTTCTGTAAGATCATCATTTTCCTGGGTGTCTTTCACAGCCACGTTTGACTCCACTGCATTTTGATTATTTTCTTGACTGAAGATTATACGCCCCTCTAATACTTGAATTCCATCAACTGTAGTTACTTTAACAGGATTCGATGATTTGTTTGTGTCATTTTCAGTGGCATGAACCACAACAACAGCTTCCGTAGTGATTGCTCCAGAAGAATTTGACTCAGTTGCATCCTTTAATGGGCGATTATCTCCTGATACCGAGGCCTTGTTTTGATGTTTTGGACAGCGCCATTTAAAATGGTCAACTGAACCACAGAGCAAACATTTGTTTCGATTGGGACACTCTGTTGCCAAATGGTCAGTACTTAGGCAGATCCGGCACTCTTTAATTTGCCATCTATACCATAATGGCAGGACAAAGCTGCCATCAAGCGTGAATCTACTTGGTAACGGGCTATCCACTTTATCAAACCAGGTGCCTCTTACACAGTTTTCTAGCGTTCTGTCAAAGGGATACGTTTCCCGTTCGATCTTTTGCACTTTGCCATACTTCTTGTGTTCCTTCATGATTCTGTCATCTGGAATTTCTAGTGGAACTTTCAACTTCACTAGCAACCTATCTGACTCGATTTCCTCTACGTTACAAACTTCGCCTTTTACAATAAGAACAGCTTCTAGAAGTTTTCCTTGACCCCCTCATTTGACACTGTTACATTCCATACAGTTTTAGAAACATTGATAAGCCCCTGCAAAGTAGCAGGTCCCGCGCCAACGACCTCCTTTAACCCATGATACACGTCGATAGCCGTGACACCCCACCCCTTGGTTGTTATTTTAAGGCTTAGCGTACGCTTATAGGTTGCCATGGTGTTTTATAAAAAGAGGAAACCAATACTACTACAGCATATAATACAAAAATATAACACCAAGACGTCGGGGAAAGAGCTTAACACTAAATAAATAGTGTACCCTTTTGAAACCCTGACGTCTACCAACAAATATACGAATAGAGAGTACAGTCGTATAGTTGTTAGTTTGAACTACTTTCTAAGTGGTTCACTAACACCTAACTGATTAAAGTGGTTCCCTCATGCATACTAACATATTAGAGACATATATTTGTTAGTCTGTTCGAGTTGACAGGGGACAGCCAACTGACTATAAAGATTTATATAATCAAAGTACTAGCCTTGCGCTTACAAATGACAAAGGAATTAAATCCACTCACTCAAGCGATCTTGCCAAATATAATGCGCTAGCCAATGAACTATAGAAATAGCATACTGGCGCCGGAGAAAAGTATTGCATTGACCACAGTAAGAGGAGCCCTATTAAATGGCTGAAACCGCCAGCTAAGTGGAGTGCCTTTAGAAAATGGAGACACAAAATGCGCTCCAACCAAGACAAGAATTTACAAACTAAACATAAAGTTTGAAAAGAAATACTGATACGAAATATATGTATAAAATTTATCTACAAAATTGAGCTAGAAGGCAGTAATTTCAGAGCTAAATAAATGCGTGCGTTCACTTCGATTACTACTACTACTACTACTACTACTACTACTACTACTACTACTACTACTACTACTACTACTACTACTACTACCCCACACCCTCCACCCTCCACCGCCGGCTACGTGTCTGATCTGTGTTTGTAATTGGCGTCTTTATGGTCGGGATTGCTGGCATCAACGAGGCATCCATACTTTCTAAATAATTCTATCAGCCTTTCACATTCCAGCGCGTTTACTATGATTTTAACTTTTACTTTTGGAACACATGCACAGAATAATAGCGTGTCTATTTGGGGAAAGCCCATGAATGCCGCAGTAAAACCTCATTTTCAAGGAATCCCACATCCGAGTAATGTCCATATCCGAATGAAATCGCTACATATAGCGATCAGATTCGGATACAGATAGGTTTCGCATACGCATACGCACACATGGAATCATCCTATCTATTTGTAATTGTAGTTAAAAAAATTCGAATAAGGATACGCATACCCATACGTTTACGCATACGCTCACACGTTAATGGAATCCTAGCTTAAAGGTCTTTCTTGGTCGGTCGTAAAACCTGTTCTATGCGACAACTTTATCGTATGTTTGACCACGAAAACCATATCTAATAGTAAGCCTTTTGAATTAAACACAGTGAACCACGAAGTCCCATACTCTAAATCTTAAAACAAGCATACACGTTAGATGTTGAATATTTTGCTACTAATTTGACAAGATCTGTTGCTGCCATAAGCAGCAACAGCTCCCAGTCAAATTAGCTTCAAAATACTGTTTAAAATTGACGGGGGTCTGTTGTTGTCACAGCTTATTCAAATTAATTACAAAATATTCAATACCATGATTTTTTACATTATGATATTTAATATTCTAAATGCATGGTTAATAAAGAATGTGTATATTAGGTGGCCCGACATGACAGGTTTTACGACCGACCAACTAACGCCTTTTTACGGTGCACTACGCCTCATAAATTTTAAAGCAGACTGCATTTGCATTGGCTCGGTTTAATGGCCGCCCACGCCTATGTGTATTTGAGTCACTCTGAGAGCTGGTTACCTGAAGGATTGCTTTGCTTTCCCGAAGTGTTGTAATACTTCCTTTAGGCTACCTTTATTCGTAGGAGAGCGCCAATTTCTTAAGAATGTTTTTTCACAAGACATATTGAAATTATATTACAGCATAAAAGTATTTAGAGGGAGGATACAAACGAGAACCGCGGACTAAACAATAATCCAAATCGCTTTATCGCTAACACAAACTTTATTTAAGCTATTAAATTATGCAATATCGGGTTGCGGAGTTACCTCTCTTGAGATCGCGCAATCTAATTATCAAATGCATTGGCTTACTGATATTAGATAACAAACAGTAGGCTAAACATTGCCCTAACATGCGCATGTTATTTATAATATACTTTGGCTAGAAGTTGTGTGCCTGCACTGGCCTAACAGCTGTGACCCAACTGTAATCTTGTCACTCTTACCAATGCTGCCGTAATCCTAGCCCGAGTCTGCTCTGACGCAATCCGCCCCTGTGACACATATTTGGACAGACTAAAGGGCTCCCCTGCCTGTCAGAGCAGACTCGGACTGCCGTAATACTTGTACATAGCATTTATAATATGCATTGGCTTTAAGTTGCTGGCTCTACGTTGGCCCAATAACTGTAACCCAACTGCGACTTTGTGATTGTTGTGCAATTGTTGGCCCAACACATGTATATAACATTTATATATTTATATATAACCATATATTTATATGACCCAGGCCAGTTATTCCAGTGGTAAATCTTCAAATATAGTATTCTCTTGGTCTGCAAATGGACATGCAAAAGGAAAATGTTTTGTTTTTCAGAAACAAATTTAGTCACTAAAGAGTTAATCACCCGATGGATTAAACAGTCGATAATCCGGTCAGCTGATTATTATATGGCCGGTATGAATGGGACTGAGCGAGAAGGTGCGAAAAGGTATATTATGCGCACAATCATCAAACGATGGTCAGTTTTCTTTAGCGATAACAAAAAGTAAGGGGTGTGGGAGTAAGTGAGCAAAATTGATGGGTCAATTTCGTATATAAGGAACGATACTTTAACATTATAATTAAATGTTCCTGTCATCTAATCAAGTTATGTATAGCTATCCAGTATCAGTCACATATTAAAGTTCGTCATTACGCACTAACTTACGCATTTAGCCGTTTCAAGTACAGTTTAGAAGTATGTAGTACAGTAATAAGTAATTTTTTGTAGTGTAAGAAAGTTATAGTCTGATACAAATTTATCAAATTATTTTTATAATTCTTGAATATCTTTGTTGAATATTTTGAAAATATTCTACCTGGAAGCTGTTGTGAACTTTGGTAACGGCAGACTCCTAGTAGAATATTTTCAAAGTATTCAACACAGAAGCCCATCTTATACCTCTTAGCAAACCCACTACTGCTGTTCTCTTGCTTGTATTTTGTTTTCATATATGATGTCCGTTTCTGAATAAATCTAACTTAATTAAAACCGCTTTTATTCTTATAATTATAAAACTGACAAGCACACGCGCTTGCAAACTTCTACACGCTTTATACACATCTAACAGCACATATCTGTCAAAGTACTATGAGATACACTCAACCAATAAGATTCGAGCTAGATGGCTTTTCCCAGAATGTCTCAGCCAATCACAATTGCCTATGAGGCAGTTTCCCTGAATTAATTAGTCAGCCCTTTTAACGTATATAAATATATATATACGCTGGCATAAAATGACGTCATCATAATGGAATGCTGTTGAAATATACCAAGTGGAGTGAGAACCACTACAGCTAATGTCTCTTTGGAAGAGAATATTTTTGAAAAAAATATTCCTTTGCCAGTGGTAAATTTTCAAAAATTGTCTTCTCTTGCTCTGCAAGTTTAGAGATTTTGTTTGAGAAAATTGTAATTTTGACGAACAGATTTGAGGGTTAAAAGTAAAATTTATTCAAGAAAATTTATATTTTCCATACAAAATGTTCATTTACAGACCAAGATATTCTTTTTTTTCTGTATCGAATGTGGTACATTTTTAGAAAATAGTCTTCCCTTGGTCTGCAATTGGATGTTTCTCAAGACTATGACTGTTTTTGGCCGATATTCTCGAGCATGTGTGAAGGTGTTAAGGAGCAGGTATTTTCGCATACAATGTAATTATTTAAAAATAACAATATCACATATGACTGGATGTTCAACTTCTGTCTTTCTAAAATGCATTACTATTTTATATGTTGGTGGACAATGTCAAACCCACGTATAGGTTGTAATACTAATAGGCATACACTTGAAGCTGTGTGTATCTAGGCTTACACCTCACCCAAAACCCAGTGAAAACAAAAAAAAACATTCAGGCATTCACAGTTACCAGTAACTAAACAAATTGAAGGCATATATAAGCAGTGTTAGCCAGCCCGTCAACACACTATAACAATCACGGAAACTTATGACTAAATCGTCCAATTTCGAGGTACCCGCTGCTATAGTTCTCCATTCTTCTTTAAAACGAAATTGACGGTGAAGAATATCCACATTTAGAACACTATTTACACCTATTTCACACAGTTGCGTGCGATATTGAGTGCCATATACGGTAAAGGGGCAACCGCCAGAAATGATTTCCATGCCTATTGGTAATGTGGACATTTGATGTCCACATTACCAATCCAAGTCCACATCACGAGGTGGTATAGCTAAATATGTCCACATTGCCCTAGTGTTATGAATATATATATATATATATATATATATATATATATATATATATATATATATATATATATATATATATATATATATATATATATATATATATATATATATATATATATATATATATATATATATATATATATATATATATATATATATATATATATATATATATATATATATATATATATATATATATATATACACACATTAACTATAAGTTGTTGGCCCATCAACTGTAATCCAACTATAACTTTGCCACTTCTATGCGAATATTGGCTCAACGTATATATATAATCTTTTATAAGATATCTTGTTTATAAGTTGCTGGCCCAAGGTTGTCCCAAAAACTGTATTCCATCTGTAGTTTTGCAACTTTTATGCCAACTCTGCCCCTGCCCTTTATTGTCAACACGACCTGATGTGCAATACCCAGCATCAACCATGCCAGCCGATCTTCACCATTGGCCAAATGTAGTAATGCTATCTAAGACCTTATTAATTAAAAATGAATCCATCTTACCAAGCTGCAGGGTCAAGGAACCAATGTTAAATTAAGCAGCATCTGTCTTGCCGAACTGGCTTAAGGGTGTTTGAAATTATGGAACCGTTCCAATAGTGATTGATGTAGAAAACCCCTTGCAGAAATAATTCCAACGCTATGTAAAATTAATGATGAAACCAATCAGTAATGGGTAGAGTGCTTAGCTGAATCAATCACATTTATGAGGACAGTGCTCAGTAGAATCATTAAATTTAATTACAGTATTGAGTAGAATCAAGCAGAGTTGGTGAGTTTTGAGTACCAGTGATGATGCCGCTGTTGGGTACGTTACAGCTTAACACGTTTCCAAGCAAGATGTACAGTACTGCTGAATATTTTGGACTTGGGGCTTCAAATCCAATTAAGTCCAAACTATTCAACATGACATTTCTTATATCAAGTTCGAAATTGTAAGAGGTCAAAATTAATTTAAGTAGAAGGCATCAACATCTTCCAGTCAAATTAATTTCAAAATAATCAACAGCTTACCCGTATCCTCGCTTCTATCACACACTGCCAAACTATAGATTACCCATATACTATTTAGCGTATTTACTCACAGACGAAGGCAGCCTACTTGGTTTCTGATTGGCGGAGATGTAGATGTTTCAAAATCCATGAAATAATAAAAAATCCAATATGGCCGCCAAGTACGCTACAGTTGATTTGTTTATTTTACCTATCAACTACCGTTGAACAAACTTTGAAGTTCCTTTGAACAAACTTGCTTCTTATCCTAGTTGATATTTCATTAAGTTTGAATCAATCACGCAAGCAATTTCGGAGAAGATTTTTAAAGACGTTAAAAGATCGGCCAAAATCAATGATGCCCGCAAGACGAAATGGCTGATCGGCTTCCTTTGGACAAACTTGGATCCCTATGCTCTAAGGATTCTTCCTCATAAATATAATTGAAATCGGTCGGATGGACTGGTGGACGGACTGACTGACGGACGGGCGGTCACGATGGCATATGCTAATTTGTCCATTGTGGTCAGGAAAGCTAATAATATTTTCTAAATAACGCGTACAACAATTCACTTTTTGAAGAGTTTGTTATGCGTTAACATACATCTTTGAGTTCGAGTAAAGCTTACAATTAACCCGTAATAGGAATATGTAAACTACACACATTTAACGTTCAACACTTCTCTTTTTGCAAGCATTTAAAACTAGATCGATAGAGTGTCGGTAACTGCCTGGTTCCGGATAGTTTCGGATTTTCAGGATTTATTTTTGATTTTCCAGATATTTAGATCACGCCGAAACGTGTGGAATCCTAGTGCATGAGCCCAAAATCGGACCAGTAGTTTTCGAGATATCCAGAGATCCGGAACTTGATCCGATCAGGCTCCCGGTGACGTTATAATCAACTACGTGACGTGTAGCAGGCTAACGTCATAATGAACGACGTAGCTAAGTTCGTCACGAACGGTTGGTTGATGACGGACTAAGTGTTCTTGTACGAATTGCATGTCTTTACTATTTAATACACAAAAATAGGCAGCGACAGCTTCCTATCAAATTAGTCTCAAAACATTCACCAGTTTACTAGTATAGCTATTTTGAAATTGAGACTCAGGGGGGGTTCAGCATACAGCGGGTTAATTTATGTATAAATTATGCCAACATATTTCACGTTATTTCCGATAATTGTAGCAATAACATCTAACATATTATCGATGTTTAATTATGCCTAATTGTCTACCAATATTAATTCTCTAATCTATCATTATGCATGCCAGTATAATTTATTTGCTCATTTGGCTAACTATGCACTGGAGACTAGATACCCCATTGTCGGCATTTACAGTATTTGATCTAGAGATATATAATTTAGATATACTTTGATTATTTTGACCGATAGTAGTAGTAGTAGTAGTAGTAGTAGTAGTAGTAGTAGTAGTAGTAGTAGTAGTAGTAGTAGTAGTAGTAGTAGTAGTAGTAGTAGTGTAGTAGTAGTAGTAGTAGTAGTAGTAGCAGCAGCAGCAGCAACAACAGCAGCAGCAGCACCAGCGGTAGTAGCAGTAGTAGTAGTAGTAGTAGTCGTAGTAGTAGTAAGTAGTAGTAGTAGTAGTGTAGTAGTAGTAGTAGTAGTAGTAGTAGTAGTAGTAGTAGTAGTAGTAGTAGTAGAAGTAGCAGCAGCAGCAGCAGCAGCAACAGCAGCAGCAGCAGCAGCAACAGCAGCAGCAGCAGCACCAGCAGCAGCAGCATTAGTAGTAGTAGTGGTAGTAGTAGTAGTAGTAGTAGTAGTAGTAGTAGTAGTAGTAGTGGTAGTAGTAGTAGTAGTAGTAGTAGTAGTAGTAGTAGTAGTAGTAGTAGTAGTAGTAGTAGTAGTAGTAGTAGCAGCAGCAGCAGCGGCAACAGCAGCAGCAGCAGCAGAAGCAGCAGCACCACCACCAGCAGCAGCAGTAGTAGTAGTAGTAGTAGTAGTAATAATAGCAGCAGCAGCAGCAGCAGCAGCAGCAGTAGTAGTAGTAGTAGTAGTAGTAGTAGTAGCTGCAGTAGTAGTAGTAGTAGTAGTAGTAGTAGTAGTAGTAGTAGTAGTAGTAGTAGTAGTAGTGGTAGTAGTAGTAGTAGTAGTAGTAGTAGTAGTAGTAGTAGTAGTAGTAGTAGTAGTAGTAGTAGTAGTAGTAGTAGTAGTAGTAGTAGTAGTAGTAGTAGTAGTAGTAGTAGTATTGTTCCATCCCCATGCTCTTCTTCACATAATTCCAAGTCCACTCCACGAGACGTGGCGCCTTTTTGGGCCTTCTCGGAATGAGCTCCATAAGGAAATACAATTGGCCGTTGAGTGGACGAGTCTTATGGCGTGCGTGCGTGCGTGTGTGTGCGCGTGCGTGCGTGCGTGCGTGCGTGCGTGCGTGCGTGCGTGCGTGCTTGAGTGAGTGCGTCCGTGCGTGGGTGGGTGCGTGTTCGGTGCCTTATCTACAAAAAGTAGACATATTGAGCCGAATTGAACCAAATTTCAACGCAACACAAGATGTTACCCTCAATTAGAATTTTCAGACTTTGACCATGATCTAGGTTTAAAAAAGACGGATGCAGATCAGATATAATTTCCGTATCTATGAATATCTCGGAAACTGTTTGTCCTATCTTTTTCTAAAGTTAACACAAGAAGGTCCTGGTTGTACATTGATTTCGGATTCCACAATTTTGGTTGTGCTCCATAGAGCAAATCCGAAAAGTCCGGAAAATCCGAGAGATTTTATATCTTGTTTAACCCTTGCCACTATGATGCCAATAGCATGTCAATAGCAAAGAATCTGGTGAATCAATAGCAAAGAATCTGGTGTACATTTTTCAAGAATTTTGGTGGACGATGTTGCTGTCTTCGACAGCACCATCTTCCACCAAAGTTGTTGAAAAATGTACACCAGATCATATTTTAATTTAGTTTAAATTTTTTTAAATCTGACATCAGAGTGGTACGGGTTAAATGTGACAAAATATAAAATCGAGGGCTTATACTCATAGGTATGCAATATCAGATTGCGCATAGTTAAACTTAGGTAACATAGGTAGATTTCTGAGCGCAGGCTATGCCTCTATGGCCAGCTTTTCGTCGGTCTTCTGAACTGTTGGGCTGTCTCTTCCGCTTGCTAATTCACCTTTCAAGAATATCCATCCATCGTCTGACCTCATATGACGTCATAATCGACGCATCGCGTGTATGATGACGTCGCAATCATACGTTACAAAGGGTTCCATATAGACCGTCATAAAATCTCAAATAGTCCGACACGTTGAATGAATTGTATGTCTTTGTAATTCTTTGCTATTTAATAAACATGCTGTTAAATATTTTGAAACTAATTTGACTGGGCGCTGTTGCTGCCTTAGGCAGCACCAACACACAGTCAAATTAGTTTCAAAATATTCAACAGCTTACCTGTGTAGTTTTTTGGAAATTGATAGTCAGGGTGTACAGAGATCAATCGATCCGAACACGAGCGAGGTGTGGGTGGAGCTTAGGTAGAGATGGACGGGGCATAGCTAAAACCGGAAAGGTCCATTAGGCGCCTGCATTGGACCTTGTCGAACGCCTCCTGAAAATCCATGTTATAACCGAATCGTGGAAATGAAAAATATATAGTAGCTTTAAGACAAACTCGGAAATGGAAAGATATTTGCTTAGATTAAATGATAAAAATCGATCATATTTACTAGATTCAGAACCAGCAACCAGCTTCACCGATAGAAGAAAGGCAGGAGGCAAGGAATAGTAAGAATCATATTTACTAGATTCAGAACCAGCAACCAGCTTCACCGATAGAAGAAAGGCAGGAGGCAAGGAATAGTAAGAATCATATTTACTAGATTCAGAACCAGCAACCAGCTTCACCGATAGAAAAAAGGCAGGAGGCAAGGAATAGTAAGAATCATATTTACTAGATTCAGAACCAGCAACCAGCTTCACCGATAGAAAAAAGGCAGGAGGCAAGGAATAGTAAGAATCATATTTACTAGATTCAGAACCAGCAACCAGCTTCACCGATAGAAAAAAGGCAGGAGGCAAGGAATAGTAAGAATCATATTTACTAGATTCAGAACCAGCAACCAGCTTCACCGATAGAAAAAAGGCAGGAGGCAAGGAATAGTAAGAATCATATTTACTAGATTCAGAACCAGCAACCAGCTTCACCGATAGAAAAAAGGCAGGAGGCAAGGAATAGTAAGAATCATATTTACTAGATTCAGAACCAGCAACCAGCTTCACCGATAGAAAAAAGGCAGGAGGCAAGGAATAGTAAGAATCATATTTACTAGATTCAGAACCAGCAACCAGCTTCACCGATAGAAAAAAGGCAGGAGGCAAGGAATAGTAAGAATCATATTTACTAGATTCAGAACCAGCAACCAGCTTCACCGATAGAAAAAAGGCAGGAGGCAAGGAATAGTAAGAATCATATTTACTAGATTCAGAAACAGCAACCAGCTTCACCGATAGAAAAAAGGCAGGAGGCAAGGAATAGTAAGAATCATATTTACTAGATTCAGAAACAGCAACCAGCTTCACCGATAGAAAAAAGGCAGGAGGCAAGGAATAGTAAGAATCATATTTACTAGATTCAGAAACAGCAACCAGCTTCACCGATAGAAAAAAGGCAGGAGGCAAGGAATAGTAAGAATCATATTTACTAGATTCAGAAACAGCAACCAGCTTCACCGATAGAAAAAAGGCAGGAGGCAAGGAATAGTAAGAATCATATTTACTAGATTCAGAAACAGCAACCAGCTTCACCGATAGAAAAAAGGCAGGAGGCAAGGAATAGTAAGAATAATATTTACTAGATTCAGAAACAGCGACCAGCTTCACCGATAGAAAAAAGGCAGGAGGCAAGGAATAGTAAGAATCATATTTACTAGATTCAGAAACAGCGACCAGCTTCACCGATAGAAGAAAGGCAGGAGGCAAGGAATAGTAAGAATCATATTTACTAGATTCAGAACCAGCGACCAGCTTCACCGATAGAAAAAAGGCAGGAGGCAAGGAATAGTAAGAATCATATTTACTAGATTCAGAACCAGCAACCAGCTTCACCGATAGAAAAAAGGCAGGAGGCAAGGAATAGTAAGAATCATATTTACTAGATTCAGAAACAGCGACCAGCTTCACCGATAGAAAAAAGGCAGGAGGCAAGGAATAGTAAGAATCATATTTACTAGATTCAGAACCAGCAACCAGCTTCACCGATAGAAAAAAGGCAGGAGGCAAGGAATAGTAAGAATCATATTTACTAGATTCAGAACCAGCAACCAGCTTCACCGATAGAAGAAAGGCAGGAGGCAAGGAATAGTAAGAATCATATTTACTAGATTCAGAACCAGCAACCAGCTTCACCGATAGAAAAAAGGCAGGAGGCAAGGAATAGTAAGGGAAGATAGGAAGTGTACTATTAATTTTGTCAAAAAATGGAATAGGAGACAAATTCCATTATATATTTATCTGTGACTTTTTATAAGATATACGCTCGGAAATGTTACCAAAATATTACTGTAAGCGACCAAATTATAACAAATCTTTTCAGTTATTCTGAACCTAACAGCAAACAATTATTATCTAAAATCTGTTGACTTATTAGTGTTATTACCAAGCATTTTTAAAGGTAAATAGTGAACGACATCGATGACAAGGACTACCGCGACTGCGACACCAAGAACATCGACTACTGCCACGCGTCTGTCACCCACCACAATAGCTACCGTCATTAGCACGGATACTACTACTGCCACCATACCCGCGCAGCAACACCATCACTACCACCACCAACAACAACAAGGGCGACGGCGACGACAACAACAACAACGACGACGACAACAACTACAAGGGCGAATGCTGGTGGCGATGGCGGTGATGATTGTGCGGGTGAGAGCTTCAGACTAGTAAAAGGAAATTATGATGGCAAGAATAAAAACGAATGTAAATACACCTATAACAACAAATGATAAATGATGATGGTGATAATGATGATGATGATGACGATAATAATAATAATAATAATAATAATAATAATAATAATAATAATAATAATAATAATAATAATAATAATAATAATAATAATAATAATAATAACGATTACGTATAAAGTATTTATATTATAATGATAATTAATTTCCACTCTGTCTGCAAACGATTGTAAAAGCGTGTTCCCTATATGTTATGTTGTATTTTGTTTTGTATCTGTCATTTCCACGTGATTAACTAGCGAACATGCAATTATTCTAACGACTAATTATAATAATTATCAAACCGCGTGCTACGTTCGTATAGGCCAACGAGTTAAAACCGAAAACATAAACTACCGAACAGACCAACAAAAATGATAATTGTTATTTTAGTAACATGCTGTTTATGGATTATAAGAACAATTTGTAGAAAAAAAATGTATCGGTATTTGAATAAACTATTCATAATACAATTTACCTATCATTTAGGTCCCGCGAAGGATTCGTGAAAGGAGAGCGCTTACACAACGACAACTCTACAACACTTGAACTGTATCTACGCCTTAAAATACTATGTAGATTAAAGTAGTGTCTGTGGACAATATTACGCAATATTTTCGAAGCGTTATCATTTGGAAAATTCGCTTGAAACCGCTTTCTAGATATACCATACTGTGTAAAATCTGCGCAATATATTCGGCCCTGTGGCATGGATAAGTTATTAGTACACATTCCGCCTTATTCATGGATGGAATGTTTACTACGGACTATTTGGAATGCCGTTAACAAGAGAATGGTGATTAAACAATAAGGTAAGATATTACAACATTACTACTGCTGCTGCTGCTACTGTTAATACTGCTACTACTACTACTACTACTACTACTACTACTACTACTACTACTACTACTACTACTACTACTACTACTACTACTACTACTACTACTACTACTACTACTACTACTGCTGCTGCTACTACTGTTAATACTGCTACTATTACTACTACTGCTGCTACTACTACTACTACTACTACTACTACTACTACTACTACTACTACTACTACTACTACTACTACTACTACTACTACTACTACTACTACTACTACTACTACTACCACTACTACTACTACTACTGCTGCTGCTACTACTACTACTACTACTACTACTACTACTACTACTACTACTACTACTACTACTACTATTACTACTACTACTACTACTACTACTACTACTACTACTACTACTACTGCTGCTGCTGCTGCTGCTGCTGCTGCTGCTGCTACTGCTGCTACTACTACTACTACTACTACTACTACTACTACTACTACTACTACTACTACTACTACTACGAATGCACACTATCAGTTCCAGTCAATTCGTGTGGTTGTGACTCGGGTAGTTGAAAGCTGGTCCGGTGAAAGAGGATTCTTTCCTCTGGATGGTGGGCCAGTGTGTAGACTACTCGGCTCCCAAACGCTAGACGAATAGGTGCCATAGAATTGGCTGGGTGCGAACCCCGGTCAGGTCGAAAATTTAAAAATTTAAAAATTACATTCCAATGATGACTGTGCTATATCCTAGTGCCAGCGCGTCGTCAATGACAGGGTTCCTAGAACTAATGCTTGACAATAATATTAGAAAAACTACTGCTGCTGCTGCTGCTGCTGCTGCTGCTGCTGCTGCTGATGATGATGATGATGATGATGATGATGATGCTGCCTGCTCCTAATCCTGCTGCTGCTGCTGCCTAACATGGCTAAAATGCACATGATTTACCAAGAATTGTACTCTGTCATGACGTTAAGGGCTACACATGGAATACACCTCTCAAGTTTTATCGATATCTATTTATCACGAACGGAGGAGTACTGATTAAAAATTAAGAGTGGGACGACCTATTAACGACCCTCCCCAACCCGGCCCCACCCACTCCACCACTCCAACCCCACCACCCCCACCCCAAACCCCACCACCCACCCTCACCGGGCAGTCAATTGGAAATCCGGATACGTAATTATGTCCATACAATATGCCTCTGGAAATTTGTTGAGATCCGTTCATCGATAAAGGAGGCGAAGCGATTTAAAAATGCAATGGTGGGGCGGGTTAGGCGCCCGTAGAAAACCCACCCGTGTGATGAATCGAAGATGTCGCTCTGAAATTATGTGCCTTAGAATACCCCTCAAGTTTTATAAAACTTCAAGGAAGATTATCGAATTACAAATTTAAGGGTGGGCGCCCTACTAAAACCCATCATGGCTCGGTTCTGATGCCCTTACTCATCCTCAGAATAAGTGTGTGAAGGTTAAGAGCGATTGGATGATAATTAAGGAGTCCAGTTCTAGTTATGCCCCGCTCATTTTTAGCTAGGCTAAACTTCGCCGTTCTGGGATCGGTCGATCCCTGAACTGTCTGACCGTCAATTAGCCAGAAAACAATACATTTTGAAACTAATTTTGAAGCCATAGGCGACAACAGCGCCCAGTCAAATTAGTTTCAAAATATCAACAGCATCTTTATTAAATATTAAGGACATACAATTCGTACAACAACGCTTAGCCCGTCTTCAATTAAGCGTTCGTGACGAACGGAATGGGGAGCAGTACAAAGAAACAGAAATGTTCAGATCACCGAGAACAACAAGAAGATCAATCGTTAGAGATTCGTTCCGGATCTAAAAAGTTATGCGAGAGGTTTTGTGTACAATAAATAGTCTTATCGAGTTCTTTTGCATTGTTTCGAGGACAATAAAAGGCAATCCTTATTCACTGGGTCAAGTTCAGCGATACTTATCGCGCGTCATTAATCGCTGTGCATTGGCTTAACTACTTTAGTATGCATTAGTATACGTGTAATACCGTGCAGTTTAAATACAAAAACAACAACAATTAATAATCACCTGGCCACTATTGCGAGGTTATTCATTACCCGAACAATTGCATAGAGTCTACCTATAATATTGTTACTCGTAGCAGATAGGAGCAGAACGACACAGAGCGTAAAATCAGCCAAGCGTTAACTAAATCTTTTTTTCTGAAATAGAATGCATAGTCTAGGCCTACAATAGACAATATTGTTGACGCGCAAGATCCACAAAGAATTACGTCCTTAGATATTGTGTATACGGCTAGATCGCCCATGACCCTCTCAAAAAACGGCATTTCAGAGGTCAGTGTTTTCTCCCAGGATGTATAGTCACCAAAATAGTATGTTTTTGTTACTAAACATATTACGTAGTCGAATAAAGTGTCCGATTAATATAGCCGATACCTATATCTTAATCGATATCTATGATTACGTATTTGATTTGGTTAGCGCCACTGCATATAGTAAAATGAGTCTCACGTTTAATGAATGGCTATTGGCATAGCAATTTCCACTAGTTGACTCTTGAAAGGCCACTAAAGTTATTTATAGCGGACAATATAACAGCAAAATAGTCCATGTTATTAATTCGTCTTAAATTTCAAATTGATAAGGCGCGCAATTGCATATTTTGGGGAAAGGCACACATCTAATAGGCTAAATATAAATTGCACACTCTCCTAAAGGCACCTCTCATTGCATCATTTCCAGACAGCAGAGGGATCCAGTTTATCGATCAATCATATGACGTCATAATCAACAACGTCACATGTAGGTTGACGTTATGAATGACGCGATTTAGTCCTTTATATACGCTTAAGTAGTAGGAATCGTATGTCTTTAATAAGCATTCTATTGAATAATTTGAAAATAATTTGACCGTGCCCTGTTGCTACCAGAGGCACCAACAACACCCAGTGAAATTAGTTTCAAATTATGCAACAGCTTACCTGTATATTTGTCTGAAAATGATTCAGAGAGTGCAGGGATCGATCGATCGATCCCTACACGGGCAAAGCGTGTGTGAAGCTTAGCTAGGGCTAGGTGGGCCAAAGCTAAAACTGGATTCCTGCATTACTAGCTAACGTGGCTAAGATGCAAAATGGCTACCTAATTTTTGTTATTAAAGTGTAAGATATTTCTTGTTGGTGAGTACCCCACTTTGTAAACAAATACAGTTCATTTATACAAATCAAGAGGCGGTTTACATAAATAAATAAGCTTGTACATAATAATAACAATGGTAATAGGATATTGATGAAATTAGGATAAGTAATTTTAGAATGTAGATAGAGCAGAATTGGAGCTACTAGAGAGAGTGTGGTGTAAAAGCTAAGGCAGATTTAGGAGGTTGGATGTCGCTCGCGCTTGGTCGTACGAGATAAGGCGCGTAGTGGGCCAAGTCTACATGATTAACCGCTCCTGTATCAGATTAATACTCCATGACGGTCAATGCAGTGGTCTCGACGTATGTTCATTTGCAGGCCAAGAGATGACAACCCAATATAATCTATCGCCGGAATGACTGGCTCGGTTATGGTGTAACCGAACCAGTCATTTCAAGGGCAAATCTCCCGAGCTACAAATGGACAGTGACTATAAGAATAAGATATTTGTATTTTCTTGACAATCAGCCCCTTAACCGTCAAACGAACTCTTCATTTTCAAGCCATTTTCATAAATTCATGTGGTTAAAGGTGCATATTCACATCAAATGCGTGAAAATAAAACCGCCAAACTTGTAATATCCCTGGGGGTCCAAACCGCGCATCTAAATGTAACGAAACGAAATAAATCTCAACCTGTGACAATTCCACTCCGCACACGCCAATACAACTTTTTAAATGTCAAGTCGAATCAGGGAGTTGTGTCTCCAATTAAACCTCACAACTTCAAAATTATATCAGTCAATAGACAATCAGACCATCACATGCTAAGACCCACCCCACCGCCCCGCATCCAGGCACACAACCTAAGCCTCCAAAAGTACACCAGTCAACAATTTGGTGCTGAATCACACCATGGACATGATAGTACTAAGAATGACCGGAATTGGGCCTACTCATAGTATTCAAAATCTGAGAACAGTTAATTTCCAACAATCACAGATTATTATTTATCCTAAATGGGTTCAATGTTGTGATGGAAGCTATTGCTGTATAACTGCCTAGGGCAGCACAAGCCTCTAGCTATTGCTTCGCCGGGCGGTTACATGCATGGCTTCCAATATAAGGCAGCAACTACGTTCAGTCCAATTAGTCTAAACATTATGAGTAACAGATTTCAGTCCAAGTAGTTACAAAATATATATCAGATATGAATGAGATCGATCCTGGCTGGACAACTAATGATAAAGTACCCTTGAATATTATGCAGATAATATGACTGGAAGGTGTTGCTGCCCAAGGCAACAACAGCTAGTCGTCTATAGGTGATCAACGATCTCAAACACAGATACCACACTGCTGAATAAGATAAGAACGCCAAGTTTATTACTAATTATAAACTATATAATTATATAATTATTAATGTTATATAATTACTAATTATATACTACATTAAACATACAAATTACAAAAACAAGTTCAAAATGTAGGCCTATCACAATTAATGGACGGTTTAGTTAACACTACAGAGTACAGACCCAATAAAATAGATTGCTGTGGGCCTGTGGTGCTATTATCCCAACTGCTGAAATGTGTTAGGAGAAAGGGCACGCTAGGCGGGCGCAAGCCCCCCACCCCTACACACACATGTTGGTGTGTGCGTGTGTGCGTGTAGGTGCGTGTAGGTGCGTGTAGGTGCGGGTGCGTGTGCGTGCATGCACGCATGCGTTCGTCCGTGTGTGCGTGCGCGCGCGCGTGTGTAGGCGCGCGAGTGTGTGTGTCTGTGCGTGCGTGCGTACGCGCGCGCACCCCTTGCAGCCGCTGGATTTGTCCCTGCACAGATCTGTAGTTTGCTCGTATTCGTCTCACTTCATTCGAACGGGTAACAGTCACATGTGGTACAGCATAGAAATCATGATCACTCAGAAAGTTGAAGCATATTAACTTCACTTCCTTATGATAGATAGTGCATGTTTCTCCTAACCACATTGTTATTTTTCCCCCGGTAAATATCCATGTTATAAGCCAGGGAGATTTTGTGAACGCGCTAAATAGGCGTTGTTATATAAATACTGCGAAATTAAGCAACTTGTCGCGGTGTACCGTCAACCATTAGCCTACCAAAAAACTAATTAGTGTGGTTATAAGAAACACATATTTTCATAGGCGAAATAGTGTTTCGTCCGAATTGTCAGGATTGGCAGAAAACATTATCGGAAAATGCACCGAATAAGTTACAGGTAATGCCTATATTCTCGCCTCCAACAAAAAACAGCGTAAAACAATTCACTTTCTTGAATATTTTTGGATATTTAACCCTTTAAAGAATACATTTGTTAAAAATAATTAGAATATTTACTTATTGAAGGTCCATTTGCAGGCCAAGTGAAGACTATTTTTTGAGAATTAGCACTGGAATGACTGGCTCGATTATCGATCCAGTTATTCAAGTGGTAAATTTTTTAAAGTAGTCTTCTCTTGGCCTGCAAATGGACATTTCCCGAGACCACTACAGAGGCCGGGTTTGGCCGGCTTCGTCTTGAAAGGATTAATAGCATAGTACGAAATATTGACTAGTGAAAAATCTGTTAGATCCGCACGTCGGCATAACTTGTCTGCTATGAATGGGATAGATGCAATATGATTTTTAAAGCAAGATTAGATTATTCTGTCAGTTGTTTTCGTGTAAGCCTATTTCAATGTGTTTTCACTTAATGCGTACCAGACCATATTTCCCAGTTGTGCAAATTCTCCTCCTGAAATGATGAAAGTACGGATAGCTAGCTAAGATTTGACAGCATAGACGTGTAACACACACATAAATTTTGTGAATTCTGCTATACTTAGAAACGATTTGCGCGACTCTGAGTTATAAAAGAGCATACTTAGTTTACTTCCAATTCACCTTTCCAGAGTACCCACCCATCATATGACGTGTGGTATTAGAATGACATCATAATGAATGACGTCATGAATGACGCCGATAAGTACGTCACGAACGCATATTTGAAGACGGTCTATGCTTTGCTGTACAAATTGTTTGCTTTTACTATTTAATAAATATTCTGTTGAATATTTTGAAAGTAATTTGACTTGTCGCTGTTCCTGCCATTGGGTTATATTCTACAGCTTCCCTGTATAGTTTTCAGGAAATTGATAGCTAGGGCATTCGGGAATCGATCAATCCCAACACGGCGCGGTGTGGGTGGAGCTTAGCTAGTGATGGGCGGGGCATAGCTAAAAATGGAAAGGTCCATTAGTTAAGATGTTGAAGTTGATGTTAAAAATTTAGGGGTGAGGTGGGGTTGGGGTGGATGTGTGTTGCGTACGCCAGGTAGGCCCCCTTTAAATCCGCTACTGCGTAGTAAATAAATACATGTTTGTTGTAGCACGTTAAATCTGCGTCCAGCGTGTTAAATCCGTATTACCCACGTTATCTATTTAGGCTGTATTGTGTTGGTAGCACACTACCGCAACAATTATTCTGTAAAAATCTAGCTTCATATTCCCTAGAAGGGCCTGATCGTAATAAACTGAACTAAACTCAAAACGGCAGTATGGACCAAGTAGTCCATTCAATATATGAAATGACCGACCACAAATTGCAACAGGATTCATTTTATCACCATCATCTCAGAAAAGCAAATAAAAGAACATATTGAAAGTCTTCCAAATTGAAGGAGTGGAACAGTGCCTAATTTGCATAAATCCAAGATTGTCGCCACAGTATTTGTGATTACATAGTTTTGTACTAATTTTCACTTCTAATCAAACTACCGTTAATGTTTAAAGATGTTAAAACATGCGCTTTAGTACAAGTAAGGGATATATTTATATATAACATTATAACTTTATCAAATATCCAACTAACTGAATAATTCCTAATTTACATAAATCCAATATGGCGGCCCCAATGTTAGAATTCAACAGTTGTGACCATTTATTTCTTCTGACCAATCATTTTCCATTCTTTCAAATGCTAGTATGTGTAATATGAACAATTTTGACCAATCATTTTCCGTTCTTTCAAGATGATAGTATTTGTAATATGAACAACTGATAATACAAAAAGACATTGTAGTAGAAATAAATGTATTTTATTTAAAAAAATCCCAAACGGGCTGCCAATAAAGCCCGATATTATCCTGATTTGAACGATTTTGCCTTACACTTTCACGTTAACTCTGAATGTTTGACTATATTATCACGAGCCACAATCATTGTGACATTATGGATGGCATTAACCATATACTATAATGTTAGATACATAAACAAGAGAGACTAACATTTGTGGAACATTGCTCTCTATGCAGAATTGTCCTTAACATACAGCACCTTTAGGGACAAAAGAAGGCAATTTCTTAAAGAACTGCCAGTAATGGCCCATATTTGTGGTATATTAGGGAATATTGTTTATTGGCCACTTTATGATGGCACATAAAGTTCCTATTATAGACAGGTTGATTATTCACAGTTTTATAATGATTTTGGAAGGTCGAACAATAAAAAAGCGGATTGCATAATGTTCACAACATATCTTTACAGTCAAACCCGAACATTACGCCATGATTCGCATAAGTCGGCCTATATAGAGCCACCACCACGATGATCTGTAATAATAAGCTATTAGAGATAGCAAACGAGTTGTATTAAGCGACAGCCTTTCTTTAGTGACCAGTTAATTTGACGTCCCAAAAGGCATCAGTTTTAGATAAGGTTAAGTGTCTTGGACTGGTTCCATACAGTTCCTAATTGACAGCAGATGGTACAGTCTATAGTGCTGTCCGTATTGGGTAATTATTGTGGCCTAGTAATGAGGAGTAGACGACTATAAATTACTCCATAAATTTCTCTGGAATAGTGTATATCATTGTCCGTATGTATAATTAGGATTTAGGTCTATTCTTGCCTAGTGATTAGGGCCAGGCGGCCATAAATTATGCATTCGGTATAACGGTTACTTCACAGATTCGTTGCCTTTCTCAATCCATATATGTGGGATGCTGTGTCGCACCCAAGGATAGCATGAACAAATGCCACTGTTACATACTTGTCGGTCAAGTATGTCTCTCAGGAGAGCAATATACCAGTATCACCATTCTATGTTCGTGTCATAAGAGGGCTCAGAACGAAGGTTTATATTAGGTATAGTGGGCTATGAGTGGAAACAGATTAAAACAAGAATGTCTATGTCATCTGCAATGAAGAAAGTTGGTTTAGTCGTTTTCTCATCCACGTCAATTGCAGTCTGCATGATTAGTAGACCAACATCTTCCTTAGCATGTGCTATGTAACACCCTTGCCGCTCTAGGGTATCGCTGAGCATGGTTATGCACCTTTGTTTATTATCATTGCTGGAAAGGAAGTCTTGATTTCGTCCACTGACAATTATGGAACCTGATAATTGCACAGTTGCTGCAACACGCATCCATGCCCTTCACTGCTGTTTATGCCATTTCAGCCTGGCCCAAGAAAGTCCTCCTCAAACACTACCGCTGGTTGATCATCGTCATTTGCCACATATCTGATGTACTACTGGCAATTATCATCTTATAAGTTAAACCACGATTCCATGAGATCTTGTCCAGGAATGCTACCACACCAACCCCCCCCCCCCCCCCCATCTCATATGTATTGTACATCTCCTGAAGGTACAGGCATATCTGCAGGCATCGACTTCCGAAGTGCATCACCAATGAATAGTTTATTTGCTGGTCGATATGTACATCTCTTCCCGAAGAGTGCGGTGGGGTAGGTGCTCGATTCATATTGAAATACGTCTGCCAGGCTCTCATAGAGTATCCCAACAGTCACTAGCCTCTGACTGAGAAGCTTCGGATTCATGTGTTTCTCCTCACCCATGGTTTTTACTGCACTGTTGTTACTTAGGGTAACCTTTTGATCTTTTTCATGAATGAATATTTAGCAATGCTTTATCCATTCAGAATCTTGTCCCCGACTTCTTTAGCGAACCAACATTTACACTGGCATCAGCCGTAACACCAGCCCAATACTGTGTAGTGTTGGATTTCTTAACACTCTGGTAGTTTAAAGGCAATACGTTCACGTCCATCTACCATGCCATTCACCAGCCTTGCCCCTGGCCCCTGGCCCCTCTTTGTATTGTTCACTCGTCAGGTAACATAATACTGTCAGCTCCTACATGGCCAAGTTCACCTCTCAAGAGGCATTGGTAGACAGCAACCATACGTCTCTCTGTTTCTGTCATCCCGTGTCCTCTTGTCAGCCCACATATACCTTTAATGCTCCTCATCAACACTTGCTCTATAAGTAAATCCTGTGACAACTCTGTCCAATATCTATCAGATAAGCTACCAACACGCAGGCCATCTTGAAAGAACTGGTACACGTCCGAATGTTGTTCATGTAGGCTTTCCATGCTATGCAAATACAGCTGCACAGATTTGGTATACTTGTTGTGGCATATAGCTGCCAGATATGGCAATGTTTCCTGCATCGACTTCAAATACAGATGCCAGTTACTAGTCCATTCTGATTTGATGAATGTTTGTAAAATACTCAGCAAATGCAAATAATGCAACCACAACTTGGCTTTGGGTTGGTTCTGCATGGAATTTTGCCTGCCAGTCGTTTCTGATTGATGTCATGCATGACCTCAGAGTTCTGTAAGCTTTCTAATGTGATTATCTCATCAATTATGTGATCGTAGAGTGTTCCCGCAGCAGTAATTCCTTCTGGTATTGGTGTGACATCTGCCTTTTCGCTAGTGGTTTAGTTAGAGGTACATTCATCAGTATCATGGGAAGACTGCTGTAACTTTACCCTCTTGCTCCTCTCGCGCCTGACCTGCTGTTGGATGTGGTACTGGTATGCCAAAGATATGTGACATTAGCATGGCACCGAGGGTCCAACTTACAAGCAGGTGTCCCTGAATAGCCCTGGAAATCGCGTTCCCCTCAATATATAACCTACTGTGTTGCGTTCCCGCAATAATGTATCCATTAAAAACTCATTTTTGTATGAAATCGTCCAAGCCTCAGTATGATGGAAGCGATCTTATTATCTGCTGATGCACTCTCCTCCCATATTGTTAGAGACTTGCCCGAAAGGGGCTTGTCAAATGTTAGAACAGGTGGGACCCCATAATGTCTCACGCGCGAACTGACATACCGTAGAAAGTACATGTAGTGTAATAAATTGCAACAGACCAGCTGCAACATACATTCTATTCACTGTTCACGTCCGAAAAGCAAATAACATACAGAAGTCCAAAAATTCAAGTTGCATAACAGTGCTTAATTTGCATAAATCCAAGATGACCACCACAATATTTGGCATTATATAGTCATAAAATATTTTCAAAACCTTTAATCAAGCTACTTTAATATTAAAAGATGGTACTGGTGTATGACCTTTAAGCATAAAATATAAGCGCGACTAGAAGTGAAAATAAGTTCAAAACTGCAATTTCAGTTATTATTATGGCAGCCATCTTTGATTCCTATAAATTATGCGCTTTCCACTACTTAGATTATGCAGGACTTTTTATGTTTTATTTCTCCGTGTCACTTAAATATGTGTGGTTTAATACCTTTACACATTACAAATAACTTGATTTGAAGTAAAAATGAGGTGAAAACTTTGTAATGGTAAATATCGTGGTGGCCATCTTGGATTTATGCAAATTAGCATTGTTCCACTACTTCGATTTTGGAAGACTTTTAATATGTTCTTTTATTTGCTTTTCTGAGATGAATGGTGATAAAATAAATTCTTTTATAATTTGTTTTGGGTTGACCAACCTTTTTCATATAATGACTGGACTATAGCGACATGTTTACTAAGCATCCAGTGCCACGGAGCTTTCATTCACCTGCCCATCCATGGATTATTTCTTCAACCCCTCCCATCCTCCACCCCAACACACTCCTTCCACCCCTCACACCCTCAATAGTTCCGTGAGCTCGTCCATCTAGCCGTTCGTTCGTCCGTCCACCCATCTGTCCGTCCGTAAATGTATAAAGCGATTTTTACATATATATATATATATATATGTCCATCCACCCATCAATTATTTAAGCAATAGACCTTTCCAGTTTTTGCTTTGCCCCACTCATCTCTTTCTAGGCTCCACCGACACCTCGCCCGTGTTGGCCTATGGCAGCAACAGTGTCCAGTCAAATTAGTTTCAAAATAATCAATAGCATATTTATTAAGTGGTAAAGACATACAATTCTTACAACGTGTAGGACTATTAAGCGTTAAAACGGGCTATATCGAGTCATTCAAGACGTCAGGATTATGACGTCGTCTTACATGTTACGTATTTGATTATGACGTCTTATGACGTCATATGAGGGATGGATAATATTGGAAAGGTCCATTACCGTTATCCGCTCATTCTATGTATTTATTTATTTATTTATTTATTTATTTATTACAGAATTTGACTGAACTTTAAGTTCAATAAACGGTTGAAACGAACGATGGATACCAGTCGACGTCGTATCAGAAGTTTATTCATTTTCTTGATTATCCAAAGTTTGATCTTGCAAGAGCCGATACTGACAAACGCTAACATCTTTCAATTTCCGAATATATGGAATGAGTATCCGTCGCTTAATCTAGATTATTCACAGTTTCATTCACCAACACCACCACCGCCACTATTACAAAACGCACCACCACCAACACCACCGCCACTACGACAACGACCACCATCAACACCACCGAAACCAACACAATTACGACAACAACCACCAGCACCCCCAACACCATCGCCACCCCGACATCACTACCTACCATCAATACCACTACTACAACAATCAGCACCACCACCAACACCAGCACCGCTACTACGACAACCACCACCTACACCGCTACTACACACACCACCACCACCACCAACACCTGCACCACTACTACAACAACCACAACCACCAGCAACCCCAGCATCAGCAGTACTACTAAGACAAAAACTACCATCAATAATACCACGAGTACAAGGCCTACTACTACAGCCACCACCAACGCCAGCACCGCAGCGACGACAACAGCCACGGCCAACACCACCGCCGAGCACACCCGAAGTTGGAGTGTATGGACACTTTGCCGGTAAGATTAAAGGGATGTTAATCTAATCTCAAATGCTGTATTGTACCATTAGATTATAGTTTATAGATTCCATATCATTCATATTCTCTCACATTCCCTTATCTGTATCACGACTATCTGCTTTGTAATATCGCGTAAATTTTGAACAGTGAGCGCCGCCATTTTGTCTCCTAAAGGGATAGTGTGTGATGTAATGTAAATACCAATGCATTACATTCTTTATTATGTAACACTCATCCTGTTGAGTATTTTGAAACTTATTTGACTGGAAGTCGTTGTTGCCTATGGCAGCACCGACTTCCAGTCAAATGAGTTTCAAAATAGTCAACAACTTAAGGTATGACTGCTTTTATGCCAGATTGCAAAAATTATAGCTGGCACCTCTATAACTGAGTGTATATAGCGAGGCAGACACGCTAAGTATTTTTCTGATTGGTTGAAAAGTAAATCATGACAGCCATCATAGGCTGTAGAAATGTATCAACATTTAGCTACGAAAACCTGAATATCTTTCGTTGTAAGAATGATAAAAAGTTAAAATGTCAGGGATGCATTATGAGTGGCAAATTCGATCACATACTCATGGTTAGTATAAGATAAGTTGCCAGTTTCCTTTAACGGTCTAGACCTACTCACAATCCGAACTGCCACCCATGTATCAGACGTCATATTCAAAGCTCACCATTTGAAAGCTGACATCACAAACAACGTTTGTCCGTAACGAAAGTAGAAAAAGTCTGTCAGTAAACCTTTGAATGGAGGGACCCGATCTGTCACTTATGTATTTAATGCCATATTCAAGTACGTCACTTGTTAGCTGACGTCACAATCAAAGTAACGCAGGTCCATCACGAAAATGTTTATGCTACGTCACAAAAATGTCTGAATTGTATGCCTTTAATGAATTTGCAATTTAATAAACATTATGCTGGATATTTGGAAACAAATTTAACTCGAGCCCCCAGTCAAATTAGGTTCAAAATATTTATGAACTTACCTGTATTATTACCTTGAAATTTGTTCAAATTCTTTAAAATTAGATTCAAATGCTCGTACAAATGGGCGGCTAGAAATGGGCTGGGCATGGCGGTTGTTATTCTAGGTATGGTAAAGCAATGGGCAATGCTATGCATTGCCATTTGCGTATGCACAGTTTAATATGTTGCCACGCGTCGGGATCTATTCCAGAAGGGAAGTTTGTTGAATTGTTAGCGAACTAGTCCAATAGACATTTCCGGTTTTAGCTATGCCTCGTCCATCTATAGCTAAGCTCCACCCACACCTCGGTCGTGTTGGGATCGATCGATCTCTGAAATCCCTGACTATCAATTTCCAGAAAACTTTACAGGTAAGCTGTTACGTGTCTGACTATTAGGAGGTTAAGACGGGCCGAATAGAATAGAATCATTTATGACGTAATGATTATGATCTCATCTTACACGCCGCTTAGCTGATTATGACGTCATATGACGTCAGGTGATTGATGAATACTCTGGAAAGGTGAATTAGCAATGCCAATGGATTAGGTGCTCGATCCTCTAACATCATACAAAGCATCCCATTCCGCCATCTAGACTCTGCGTGGTATGTAATGATCCATGTAAATACGATGGAACAGCGCTTTGGTGTGATCTCTGCCAACAATGGATACATCGCATCTGTCACCATATGTTCGTCTCTCGGTACGAATCATTTGTAGCCAATCAGGAGCTGTGAGAAGTCAGCATTTATGTGCATCATGGTCACCACCACCTGTGCATCCATTAATAAGAAAGAAGAAATCCATGCACTCGGCTAAGACAACGTCAAATGAACCAACCAGACACAATTTACAGAGCAGTGGCAGCGATAATAGGTCAGGGAAAAGTCAAGCGGTAACATGCAATAATGCAGGAACTGGAAGTGAAAGTATGACAACTCAGCACATGCATACTATAAGCTATAAATCATCAAACTCTGCACAAAGTAACATCAAGTACAAACCTACCACTTATCGGCAACAGTCAGCAGAGATTCACCCATGACGTCAGGACACCTATCCGGTAATGATTCCACCGCCAATTCCAGAAACCATAGCCCAAGTGCAATGTGCTAATATGGTGACTCCACAAGAATCCTCAAATCGAGACGCATGTAGTCCAACCGAATGCGCCGATGATACATATAGCCCAATGTAAAACAGTATGTTATGTTAGAACCGGCAGCAGTTGCACAGAGCAGAGCACTCGTAGCATCAACACACAGAGCTTACATCCCAATGTAAGTCTAGCTAGTCATAGAGAGGCTGGAGGCAGCATGAAAGATGCTGTAACAGGACACGCATCAAATGAGAACAAAAGGCCCAAGGGGCCTGTATCGCTCACCTGGACCACGGGAATTTCAACTAGAATGGCCATTAACAATAAGTTGAACTCTCATGAGTTGAGCAGACTTGCAACAAGAAAACAGAGGCCATGTTTCTTTATGTATCAACCTCTCTCGAACAAACTTCAATGGCCCTTAGTCATCAATATTATATCGCCCACATTTCGGCCCAATCCGTTCAACGGCTCTGGAGACGAAGTTTCTTTCATGAAAACCAGGCCATCCAATATGGACGCCCAACCATTTGGCAAATCAAGTTCCCTTGGACAAACTTGGTTCAGCTCGTGCCCTAAATGATATTTTATGAGTTTTGAATCAATCGCTCAAACAGTTTCGGCGAACACTTTTAAGGACATTAAAAAAAAATCGAACAAAATCCATGATGGCCGCCGGCCAAATTGGCCGACCGGCTTCGTTTAAACAAACTTAAATCTCCATGCCCTTAGGATGTTTCCTGCCAAATATAATTGAAATCGGCCCAGTAGTTCTCGAGAAGACATTAAAAATTTCCTATTACTTTAGTATGGGAAAATTATCCAAGATGGCCAGCAACCCGTTTATCCGATAGTTTCGAAAATTGCAAATTTGAGATCAGAATACCCAAAAACATATATAAATCCAATTTCGGACTCAGAATCCATCAAATAAAAAAAATACCACATGTCCGCCAAACACGCTATATTTTGATTGGCCCACGGCGGCCATGTTATTTTACAGATCAACTTCCCGGGAACAAACTTTAATGGCCCTTATTCCATAATCGTATCTCCCAAACTTCGGTCTTTCCCTTCAGCGGTTCTGGAGAAGTTGTTTTCGGAAAAATAGGTCATCAAAGATGGCCACCGAACAGTTTGGTCAATCAAGCTCCCTTGCACAAATTTGGTTCAGCTCTTGTCCGAGATGATATTTCGTGAGTTATGAATCGATCCCTCTAACGGTCTCGGAGAAGATTTTTAAAGACATTTAAAAAAAATCTGCCGAAATCCAAGATGGCAGCCGGCCCAATTGACCGATCGGCTTTGTTTGAACAAATTTGAATCTCTATGCCCTAAGGATGCTTCCTCCCAAATATAATTGATATCAGTCTAATAATTCTCGAGAAGAAGACATTTTAAATTTCCCATTGCTTTAGGCTCCTATGGCCGGAAAATAATCCAAGATGGCCGCCAAACCGTTTATCCGACATTTTCGAAAATGGCAAATTTGAGATCAGAATATCAAAAAAACAAATATATAACCAATTTTGGCCTCAAAATCCATCAAATAAAAAAATCCAAAATGGCCGCCAAACACACTACATTTTGATTGGCCCACAGCGGCCATGTTTTTTGACGGATCAACTACCCTTAAGCAAGCTTTAATGACCCTTAGTCCCTAATCATATCTCCCAAATTTCGTCTTGATCCCTTCTGCGGTTCTGAAGAAGACGTCGTTTTCGGGAAAACTAGGTCATCCAAGATGGCCGTCGAAACATGTAATCAATCTAGTCCTCTTTAAGAAACTTGGCTTACGTCTTTCCCTAGATGAGGTTTCCTGAGTTTTGAATTGATTCCCCAAGCGGTTTCGGAGATTTTTAAAGATGTTTCCTAAAATCGGCCAAAATCCAAGATGGCCACTGGCCAAATTGGTCGATCGGCTTCTTTTGAACAAACTTGGATCCCTATGCCTTAAGGATACTTCCTACCAAATATAATTGAAATTGGCACAGTAGTTCTTGAGAAGAAGTCGATTAAAGGAAAGGTTGACGGATGATGGATGGATGGACGACAGATGACGGACGGACGACGGACGGTCGCCATGGCATAATCTTACTTGGCCTTTCAGGCCAGGTGGCTAACAATGCAAAGCTAGAGGAGGTAATGCGAATCTCGTGTTCTTTTTTAGGGATACGCCCAAAATAACGCACAAGACCAATGCATGAGATGCACGAGCGTGGTCGCTCAGTGTGAACTTAATCACTTATAATATTAAGGGTGTGCACTTTAATGGAACTGATCTGACTGAATTATATACCCAAGGCAATTAATCACTATCAAAGAACATTGTTCACACCATTGTTTACAGCATTATGACCTGCACAATCTGATCAACTTTCATCCAGAGGTTCATGCTCATGCAAAAACCTGTGATGATGCTACTCCCAACCATAGTATGCATAGTGGAGAACAAGCTGGAGTCGTCTTGCCGTGGCACAAGAGCCTGAACGCCTTGATTACTCGACTCACTGATGGAGGCGATAGAGTGCTTTGTGAAACTATGATTGACAATGGTAGCACAGTTATCGCAAATCTACAGATACTTGCGTTTATCAGAGTAATTGTTCAGACCACGACCCAGTTCTATCAAAGCTGTCATTCAGTGGTTCAGCCTAATATAACCCGTAGTTCCAACTGGGAAAGAAAACAATGTGGATCTGGCACACGGAAGACCTCCAAAGATTTAACCAAGTGTTAAGACACGATATAGCCCACTCTGTCTAGACACAGCTGAAGTCATTGGACGAGATTGAGTCAGCCATTAGTCGCTTGACAGTTATCCTTAAGAATGCTACAGAAAGGTCTGCCCCTTCAAGATCACTCAAAGCAATGCCTGAAAGTGTTCTACTTGTACACAAAGAATCCGAAGCTGCATTTTGGAGATTGAAAGAAGCTAGTAGGCAAAGAGACTAACCACGTTTAGATGATGTCAGATGCCTCAAAAAGAATTCCGAAAAGGCCTGTGACAGGGAAATAGGGTGGGGGCAGAAAGAGTTGTACACCCAGACACAAGAGGCTCAATCTGAGAACTAGCAACCTTTCTGCAAGCTACTAAATAGCCAG
This sequence comes from Chaetoderma sp. LZ-2023a, assembly GCA_034401795.1. Classification (NCBI taxonomy): domain Eukaryota; kingdom Metazoa; phylum Mollusca; class Caudofoveata; order Chaetodermatida; family Chaetodermatidae; genus Chaetoderma; species Chaetoderma sp. LZ-2023a. Next base: position 31,121,164 of record CM067360.1, on the reverse strand, counting down.
AGAAATAGACAAGCGAGTGTCACTTGAGAACTGGTCATCGATGGACAAACCGTCTACTGATCACATTAGGGAAGCGTGGGGAGGTTATTTTGAGAAACTAGCTACGCCAAATGATAATCCAGTGATTCATATAAAGCTAGACGCAGAGCGACGTTGTCAACATAAGAAAAACAGCTCAAACCAATCGGGTCACCATGAGGCCTATATCCCCAGAGGAGATACATGGTGCTTCCAACAACCTACATACAGGGAAAGCAGCAGATAAATATGGAATTGCATCAGAACATTTGATTCATGCTATTTAACCAGTCTCACTGATCCTAAGCAATATAGTTAACGCCACACTCGATCTTCAGAGAATCCCTACAGCCTTCAAAGAAGACATTCTTACTCCAATTTTGAAGAAAGCTGATAAATGTAACAAGCCACTTGATAAGTATAGAGGCGTAATGGTTTACTCACGCATCGGTAAACTCATTGAGAACATCCTTGTCGACAGAATCACACCCTTTCATTTCTAGATCGTGCTCAAAGTCAAATACAACCAGGATTTACAAATATGTTAGTTATGTTCATACTGCATTTATTGTCTCTGAGGCGATCGCAGAATTCCAAGAAGTTGGTGGTAATTTCCTCTTCATAAACTGTTATGTACAGAAGGCCTTTGACGAGGTCTGGCATGAAGATCTCCTCATGGAGTTGTATAGGCTAGAGATCCAACTCCAGATGTGATGCATTTTTGATGACTGGCACATACGTTTGAGCGGTCAGGTCAAGTGGGAAGGCAGACTATCCAGACGCGTTAATATTTTTCGAGGATGCATAGAGTCGATGAGGCAGTGTGCAAGTTCTGGAAGAGCAAGATGTGGCATACTGCATCATCCAAGTATTCACTGTGATTCATGTCAGCTGGGATGTTTGAAGTGCAAGGTATTCCCGCTCCCTCATGGTCTGAATCTGTAGAGACCCTGCGTGAGAAGGCAAGCATTAAGGGAGAAATTATAACCCGTACATAGTAACTCCAGTCTGTACTGCAATATGCTATAAACGAGGCCACGTCACAGCAACATGTCAGCTTGGCAACTCAAGTCAAGAAGAGATGTTTCATTTTCTTACATCATGCACAGCTCTATCGGCAACACGGCAGCCCCACATGCTTTCACTATTTGACATAACCGCTATCAAGCCCGATAACTCGACGACAGTTCTTCTCCTGAATCCTCTCCATTTAGATCTGGCTTCCTCACTAGATGTGAACACAAGTACTATCTTGTGAATAGAACCGATTAGTAGGGATTGGATATTTGTCTGCCATGAAGACAGAACGCGTATATTGCTTATATTTCCATGATGCTACATTATTTCCTGTTCATACTCATTATACACATCTATTCGCTCTCGCTGTTTTACATATTAATGAACTTTAATTAACTATTACGTATTGCGTCTTTTTGACAATATATTCGTTAATTCCGAATGTGCTGTATCGACGGACAATTACTCCAGAAGGAGGTGTCTCATGGTCTGATTTTCGGAATCGATCACTATATATGTATGTCCATACGAGTGCCAAATTGGTTGATTCTGCTGTTATGCAATCTCGAGCTATGACCAAAGATGTACATTCCTATGTGCATTTAGTGACATTGTGACATTGAAACTATTTGCTCATTTGACCTGAAAATCTCGCTAGACTACCACAATATGATTGTATGTGTCAGATTTGGTGATTTTCTAGTCTTCTGCTGCGAAGGAGAACAGACGGATGGGTGGGCGGGCGGGTGGGTGGGCGAGTGGGCGGGCAGGCGGGCAGGCAGGCAGGCAGGCAGCCAGGCAACCAGGCACTCGGTAGCGTGAGTACCAATACTAGAGACTCTTTTTTCAATACCGGGTGACAATTCGCTACTACTACTACTACTACTACTACTACTACTACTACTACTACTACTACTACTACTACTACTACTACTACTACTACTACTACTTGCAAACCCCCATAACATCGGGTGAAATTGCAGGCTTTATTAATAGTATATGATGATAATACAAACTTAACATATCAAAACAGTGCAAGCTAAACTACTCTATTACCATATACCATAAACATGGCATAACCACATAGAAAATAAACTTAATAAAGAGCTGATTACTATTTGCACACCGTGCAGTAGAAGGCCCAAATGGCGACCACAGTTATCCAACAAGTGGTAAGGTGACTCATCACTAATTGGCAGTAGGTTACTGCTACTCATTGCCGCCATTGAGCAGATTCATGACCGGCAGGCTAAGTAGATCATACGTAGCTTAACGTAGCACACCGTATAGTATTAGGTCCAAATGGCGAGTGCAGCTCGCCAACAAGTGGCGAGGTGACTCGTCAATAAGTAACAAAAAATCACTCATTGACGCCAGCTAGCCGAGTCTTAAATTCCCGGCGGACGTTGTAGCCTTTATGTAGTCTCATGCACAAAACGAAAGTATACAATCTATGAGTACATAGATGGCGCTTTGGGTTCACGTTCTAAATTTACTTCATTGTAAGTTTTTGCAAACTACCCTGGAACAAATACACCTACAGTAAACATTTACAACGGGATGCTAATTGTATATATGTAGGATGCCATACTCTGTTAACCTAATGAACTCGAAAGTCGGATCACCTCCAGAATATTGACGCGATGCTCATTTGATATTTAAAAACACCAATTCCCAAGGATAGGATATTCGTCAAGATTAGCGTCTCCTAAGGCAATACAACCTTTAAAATCAAGGCAATTAAAATAAATTAAATACCAGATATCAATATCCAACAAGCAGCGGATGTGCTAGCTTATACAAGTTCTGCTTCTGATATTCTTAGATATCCGTGTTCAATTGATACTAAGCCAGTTTTGCAGCATACATCTTTAAATCAACTTTCTTTTCCATGGTCCACTAGCCTGTACAATTCACAATGAATGCAGTTTATCAACAATGATCTAAATATAGCTTGGTGGTTGTTTCCTGTTTTGTCTCTGGCCTCTGAACACCGATGCTTCCAGATAGCCCACTCTCCTACATATAACAGGGTTTGTAACAATTCTTTCTCCTTGCTATTAATGATTCGTCCGATCGTTGAGCAATCTGTGAACATAATTGTTTCAGCCATTAATTTCACAAATTTGGTTCCAAAGTTAGCAAGGTATGTACTTGTTATGTGGCACATATAAGTTAGATAGCCGACCCATGGCCCTCGATGGAGTAATCGCCATGCCAGATCCCGTGCGCTTGCTGGTAGACAAGGTAAATGTATTGTTTTCCACGCATTTTTCAGTTCTATGGCGTGCATCTTAAATTGTGCCAATGCCTAATCGCAATAGGAGTCTGTTTCCGACTTTGCATTAGAATTATATACCAGTCTCTAGTTGCCAGGTTGTATTTTATATGCTAATGTTGGTTGCAACATATCTCTGTTGCCACGTGTTTTCGGCAATTTGAATCATTCACCAGGTATTGCATTCTTTATTCTAACAAATAATCATTGAGCATCAATATGCCTCATTGATGTTGCTCTTGCTACATCCTGCAATGCAATCCATTTGCGAGATTTTGAATTTACTAAATCATGTAAAGATTGAATGCCATTTTTTGGCCATAGAGGGCAAATATAATACAGCTTCATTATCACGAATCAACTCGTTGCCCCAAAGACGTTGCTCTAAGGCGTCTTCCCAACAATTGGGTTGTGGCATCGATCGTGTAAATATTTTGAAGGCTTCGAGCTGCTCTGTATATACATTTGACAGCTTCTGATGGTTAGGTGGCAGTTTATTGCACATAGATAAACATTCTACTGGAAATGGATCTACGTACCTTTGTAGAAGTGTGCTTGAAACGCTTGACCAAGATGAGTTTGAAGAGAGTAACTTATTCAAGAATTTCAGTTTTAAAGAAGCACACTTTGATAAAACATTAACCAAATACAGGCCTCCGTCATGCTTTTCAATGTTGAGGATTGACTGTGATACTAAATGGGCTTTGCCCTCCAAAAAGAAGGACAACAGTAACGTGTTGATCTTTGACTCGACTGATTTGGGCATATGAACTACAGACGCAGTATACCACAGCCCAGATAAAATTACATTATTAAGGACACATGTCCTGCCTAAGACCGTTAGGCGACGTCGTTTCCAATTTACTAATGCACACTTTAGCTTGGATAGCCTTTCTTCCCAGTTTATTATTACATCCTGTTCTCTACTAAAGTAAATACCCAAAATCTTTATGACATCATCTGACCAGTTAATATCCATAACATTGTCAGTTCTGTCCTTCGAAATGCCCAAAAAGAATCCCATAGGTTTGGCTCTATTGACTCTACGCCCTGATGCCTTTTGAAAATCTGATAATACTCCATTTAAAATTCTAAAATCTGAATTTTTACCTGCAAACACAGTCGTATCGTCTCCATATTGAGACAGACACCTTTAGTGGCCTTTCTACGCCACGTATACATATTCCTTGAAAATCATTACGTTGCCTCAATGTGGCCCCAACGATTCCATAGCTATGACGAATAGAAGCTGAGACAATGAGCAACCCTATCTGTCACCTCGTTCCAACACTACAGGTTCAGATAGATGATTATTTACTAAATAGCAACTTGTTATATCAGTCTATAAAATATTGACCTATTTAATAAATTTGGAACCAAAGCCAATATTGTCTAAAGACTTAAACAAGAAGTCCCATTCAAGTCTGTCAAACGCCTTCTCGTTATCAAGTGCTATTATTGCTGCTGGGATGCAATCCTTTTCAACTAATTGAATAAGGTCTCGTATAAGCAATGTCTTGCTTAATATCGTTCTTCCTGGTACAGAGCACGTTTGATCATCATCAATTACTTCGCCTAGGACTGCGCCAAGTGTTAATGTAAGTGCCCGAGAATCCTATAGTCTACACAGAGTAGAGAGATTGGTCTATAAGTCTGTGTTTTATTTCTGTCACCCCTCTTGTATATAAGCCGAACATATGCTTGGGCCATCGATGGAGGGAGATGCCCTTGCTTAAAAATGCTAGCTGCTATTTCTTCTAATACTGGACCAAATATGTGCCAGAATGTTTGATAAAATTCGACTGGAAGTCCGTCGCAGCCAGGAGACTTTTCTAACTTGATACCTTTGAGGGAGTTTGTCAAATCATCAATTGTTAGTGATTGGTCACAACTTTCGCGACATGCATCTGGAAGTCTTTGCGTTATATTAACTAAAATATCTCTAGTTGCAATTTCATCACTTCCCTCAGATTTATACAATGATTTGTAAAATTTGGATACTGTTTCCATCATCTCTACATTTGAGGACACTGACACATCATTAGCCTTCAGTGAGCGCATTAATTTCTCTATACGTCTTGCTTTTTCCAAGTTACAAAAGTAACGTGTATGCTTTTCACCCTCGGTGTGCATTTGTGCTCTTGCCCTTATTTTGGCCCCATGAAACTGATATTGCTCTATTTCATTTAGTCTACCTTTTAATTTAACTAATAGTTCGTAATAATTATATTCTCCATCATTAATTTTCTTATTAATCTTACACACCGGCCGCTGAAGCGCCTTTTTACGCGTTCGCATTTCTTGTGCTTTCCTGAAGGAATACTGCCTTGAAATATGTTTCAGGTCGGATTTAACATCCTCCCACCAGTCTGTTATACATTCATACAAACTTCTCTTTTCATCCTAATGCCTCCAACAACTTTCTACACATTTGCGATAGCAACTATATCGTAGCAATGCTACAATGAGTTTCCAAAATCCATCTCCTCGTTTGATCCAGTCAGCATTGTCTAATGTGGTGGAAAACATATTGTGATCAGAGAAAGTTACTGGTTTTAACCTTTCAATGATCGTTCTACATAGATCCTGTCCAATCTGGATGCTTTCTCCCGATCGGTTGAAAACCAAGTAAAGTCCCTGCCCTCTGGATTTTCAATCCGATAAGTGTCTAACAAGCTTTTATATTCACAGATGTGTTTCAAAATATTATGAGATGTGTCATTAAAATTAGACCTCGCGTTTCTGTCTTTAACTTCATCTAATATGCAATTAAAGTCCCCGCCCATAATTAGGTTTTCAGGCGTTCTGCCTTGAATTATTGTGGAAACATCATTTAGAAATTCATGACGCAATTGATGAGAGGTTGGCGCATAAAGACACATCAAATTTAAACTTGTGTTTAGTACATCAATCGATACACTGTATCTGATGACGACGATATAACATCAACATAGTTGAGACAGCGGGGCCTGATAAGAATGGCCACTCCCGCACTATTATCTTGTGATAAAGAATAAAAAATCTGTCCTTTTGAAATATCTTTGAGAGATTCATACACTTCAGTTCTTTGAATTTTGGTCTCTTGTAGAAAAGCAATATCAACTCTCTCATTTGCTAATTCTTCAAGCAAGTGGCGCTGATTGAATTCGGTATTTAATCCTCTGCAATTGATGGTGCAGATAATCATAATTTGTAAAATGATGTTTACAACCGCCATCATTAGATTAACTTGATTTGGGGTTTTTAGCTCGTTTCTTAGACCATTTACCTAATTTTCCTGCGAATTCAATGTTTCCTAGTTCTACCACAGACAAATATTCATATTTGGAAATATCAGAATCATGGCGCGGTAGACGATATTTCACGCCTCTCGCCGTTACATATGGCACTACTTCACCCCCTTATGATCGGTACATTACCATTTCATCTTTCATCTGCGAACTCTGTGTTTGAATGTATTGTCTCATCATCCATATCATTTACTTCAATCTTAAATTCTGAGCTATTGTCTTCTTTATGACGCTGATTGCTACTTAAGTTACATTTGGCAGGAGCGTCATTTACCATATCTTCAAGCTGACTTAAATCAAGTGGGCTTAGCGGAAAATCGACTGAACTTTCCGTCTTCTGAGACCTAAACTTATCCTATCCTAATTTTAATTCATCTTCTAAGGAATTGTAAACTGGCTCTTCTGTAAGATCATCGTTTTTCTGCGTGTCTTTTACAACCACGTTTGGCTCCACTGCATTTTGATTATTTTCTTGACTTAAGGTTATACCCTTCTCTAATACTTGAATTTCATCAACTGTAGTTACTTTAACAGGATTTGATGATTTGTTTGTGTCATTTTCAGTGGCATGAACCACAATAACAGCTTCCGTAGCGATTGCTTCAGAAGCATTTGACCCAGTTGCATCCTTTAATGGGCGATTATCTCCTGATACTGAGTGCTTGTTTTGATTTTTTGGACAGCGCCATTTAAAATGGTCAACTGAACCATAGAGCAAACATTTGTTTCGATTGGGACAATCTGTTGCCAAATGGTCAGTACTTAGGCAGGTCCGGCATTCTTTAATTTATCCTCTATA
>CM067360.1:31086262-31108762 GCA_034401795.1 Chaetoderma sp. LZ-2023a | reverse complement strand
GGGACAGCGGGTCACCAAGTGTGTTGTCAAGACAGAGCGCAAAAGTGTGAGTCAGCATCTCCCTCGAGTGCATTCTAGTTTTTATTATTATTATTATTATTATTATTATTATTATTATTATTATTATTATTATTATACTTTTTGTTCTTATTGCAGCAGCCACACACGAACCACTTGACATAGAACCAACTGATCCGACTGACCCGCCTGAGATACCGCCAATAATAGCAGATACACCACCACCGACTCCTCCGTATTTTTCAAACCCACTTGCTGGCATATATGGGTTTCAGCAAAGACATCCAACTATCCCGACTTCTCAAGCACCTACTATTAATCCATCCAGCGCAATCTGGCAACCACAGCCACTGAAGCCACAATCAAACCCGCCAGGGCACCACCCATTATGGTTTTCACCACTGGCAATTAACGGACCTAATCAAAGGTCACGCTTACCACCTCAATTCGGGCGAGCAGCTCCATCTGTGAGACCACATGTACCGCTAATCTCGCCATCGACGGGGAAAACTATTCATCCATATCATTTTATTAGACAATACTTTAATAAGATATTTCCAGGGATATTTAACCAATCCTATCCTCAAATTAGTAGATCTAGAATAAGCACAGGACCAACTCTTCAGAGAGTTGATCCACTATACGCGCCTCCTCCAAGTCGCCCACGACAGACACCTGATTTCAATCATCGTAGACCAGCCCGATATACAACGACTAAATCCACAGCTTCAGCCTTCTTCAAGATGTTACAATCGGGATCTGGTATTGACAACACTACGAATAGAACATTATGGTGAGCCAATCAATTATGATGATATAACTACCGGACAAATGTCTGTCCTAGGCCGACCCTCACTAGCCACCGGAGAATTCGCCTTTCCAGAGTACCAATCCACCATCTGACCTCGTATGACGTCATAAACATCCCAGCGCGTGTATGATGACGTCACAATCATTACGTCACAAATGGTTCCGCATAGACCGTCATCAAATCTCAAATAGTCCGACACGGTGTATGAATTGTATGGCTTTATATTTTTTTTGCTATTTGACGTAGGCAGCAACAGCACCCAACCAAATTAGTTTCAAAATATTCAACAGCTTACACGTGTAGTTTTTGGGAAATTGATAGTCAGGGTGTTCAGAGATCGATCGACTCCAACACGAGCGAGGTGTGGGTGGAGTTTAGCTATAGATGGGCGGGGCATAGCTAAAACCAAAAAGATCCATTACCTAGATAGCCATCGAATGTCTTCTTGGATCCAATATTTGACTTTGAGCAGCAAATAAACCCGATGAAACGCGTGTTGATACACCGCTAATGAAAATACGTCTGCGCTTTCCAAGAGATACAGCCAAGACGTGATCCTTATCCTTTCGTCCGCCACCTACAGCCACAACACAGTACAACCAAGAACTTACTAAACCCTTTCATGCCGAAGCCAGCCAAAACACCAAAATTACTGATGGTTTTATAAATAAACTGTTGAGCAATTTGAAACTAACTTGACAGCTTCCTGTCAAATTAGGTTTCAAAATGCTCAACAGCTTAATAGTATGATTGTTATATAATTGATATTTTTGGAAGTCAGGGTTCAAAGGGTCAAAGTCGCTAAATCATAAACAGAAACATGTAAGTTTATACATTAGATAATCTGTTCTGCATCATGTCTCAAACACACAAGTGATAAAGGAAAAAGGACAGTTTCCTTTTCTATCGTAATTATGTATTTTTCATTTGCTACTTGCTTTAAATTGCAGATCATGTCTTTTGCTAATACGTAGCCTAATAACACAAGGTGGTTGCGGTTAAGAAAACAAATCCTCATAAATTCTTTCAGCAAAACACAGGAATTAAAAATAAATAGAAAAAAGCGTGTTCCGAAACGTTCCACAAATTGTATATAGATTTTAAAACTTAAAAATAAATTTTAGATATCGATTTATATAGATTTTAAGATTTAGGCGGTTAGATTTAGAGTGGGCGCCGTACTGAAACACAGCAGGGCAGTGAATTGAAAAATAATGATATCAAGAGTTAACCATAGAATATGCTTCTCAACTTTAATCAAGCCACATATCTTATTAACTGAGGAGTAGCGAATTTTAAAATTTACGGGTGTGGCGCCGTACTAATAACAAGCAGGGAAGTGAATCGACAACCGGGTTCGGATGTGGGTACATATCCTTAGTATTGGTGTCAGAAGTTTCAGCGAGGTTGGATGAAAACTGAATGAGGAGTAGTCAAAAGAACAAGAACATGACCAACCTTTAGAGATCCATTTCGGATCTAAAGGTTACATACTAAAATAATTTGATTTTCCTTACAGAGATAGTAAATATAATATTATGCAAAAGACTTCACATTCAAACCATGTCGACAAAAGTCAACCACTTAGTGACGTCATTTTATAGTAGCATCAGTTGATGTTACGTCATATGATTGTGTCTTCAGGTGCTTGATTGACAGATCTGATCCACGAATTATGAGACTGTTATAGCTTGAATTACATAATCTTCTGGCATTGCTTTAAGTAATTAACCCTTTAAATATGCAATTTTGTTTGATTTTTGAAAATTTTACCACTGTAATGACTGACTCTGTTATCCATCAGTTTCTGTGTACTGATTGGCTACAGCCGACAATTCAGTTGCCGGCAATCGTAATTACACTCACGTCGATATTAACTGGCCTGGGATTGACGGCAACCGATCATAGAGGTAGAACGCGCTCAACTCCAGCGATTTGAGATTTTTTGGATGGCGATTGACGGCGATCGACATTAAAGTGATCGCGGGTACGCTCATGTCAAACCAGTCGGAGACTAAATCGGTCGCTTGGAGTTGCCGATAGTTGCTAGAAAATCAAGTGGCGAGCCGGCAACTAGTTGAGTCGCAGCGCAAGCTCGACCTGACCGCAGCTTTAGACAATGTTTGTCTCGGAAACTGAGTTATATCATCGCGAATGTTAAACTCCTGTTAGCTCATCCCAAATCAAGGCCGACACAGTATAGTTAGCCATGCTACGGCTGCATATCGCACTTGATTCGCTCGAGAAACAGATTTAGAATGGTATGTCGCCAAGATCGACGCATGTGCGAGAGTGTTCTCGAGTACTCTTCTCCAAAGTCGGGAACATACTTTCTCGCAAGATTATTAGTTAATAAATATAACTATATAGAAAGCAACCAATGAATCGCAATGAAACTACCGAAAGTAAAGAAAATAAACAATATTTTACGCGGTAATTTTATGAATGACATAGTAGTAGTAGTAGTAGTAGTAGCAGCAGTAGCAGTAGTAGTAGTAGTAGTAGTAGTAGTAGTAGTAGTATCTCTATATATAGCAACCGTAGTATTCGTAGTAAAACTAGTAACACTGGACCGATTGATACGCGCTGAAGTAAAACTGTTTATCATTCACTATTTAAGCCAGAGAAAACAACCATTGGTAATTTTGAAATAAAAATTGTTACGCATATTACACGCCTTACGGACTACACATTCTTTAGACGGCCGACTGATTTGCCAAGTCTGGTACCATCAATTTTTCGCTAATTTCGAACCCTCAGTGAACCCTAGATGAACTATGGACACCACGTGTTACACCAAACCAATCGATGCAGGTTATATTGGGCATACATTATTGTCACAGGTGCCTTCACGTTTACAAAAGATACAATACAGCTCTTAACTACGTTAAAAATTCTATAAAACAGAAACAGAAACATGTTGATTATAGTATATATGGAACATGACGCAAAAAACTCTTCTTTTGAATATTTTGGACTTAATTTGATTGGAAGTCACTTCTGCCTAGTCAAGCGTTTTGTTTTGGAAACCACAATTTATTTCTTAGCTGTACTGTACCCCAGTGACGCGGTGCTGCAGAATGTCACACCTTGCTTCCCAACAATCAGGGTTAGCAAATACAAGAACTACATCCACTGCTACCCAATGTACTATTACCTCAGCTTCCGCTGCATAGTCCTCAGTTCTTCCCCCAGATTTTATCACAAAACCCAAGATTAATTCGCAGCAGCAGAAACAGAGCAGCCAATACAGGCAATCACCGCTTTATGGTTTGCGATTTACTAGAATCCTCACAATGGATGAATCCAACGTGTCACTCAAGTATTGATATAATAATCACGTCACATGTAGGTTGTCGTCAGAATCACAATTCACATACAATACTTCGTCATGAGGCTGGAGAAGTCTGTCAAGTGTACGAATTGTATGTCTTTGATGGATTTACTATTTCCATCATAAATTAAATTTAACACTGTTGAATATTTTAAAATAGGCAGCAACAATACCCAGTCAAAGAAGTTTCAAAATCTCCAACAACTTACTGCATATTTACTCTGAAAAAGGGACTAGAATGCTGATGCCCCTCTCAAAAGCGACCAGTTGAGTATTTTCTTCCCGAATCTATAGTCTACAAAATAACATGTTTTTGTTACTAAACCTATTACGTAGCCGAATAACATGTTAGATTATAATAGTCAATACAATTTTATTTCTGATAAAAATGTGTAAATATACGTCTGTTTAATTTCTCTTCAAATTACCAAAAGACAATTTAGTCATTTCTGAAGGCTATATATGCAGCTGATCGTCTGAGTCAGCCCGTCAGTGAATATCCGATCATGCGCAATTGCGATTTACTGAGCTCACGCCATCTGCGGGCCAGACAACTAGCCACATAGTGATGGTATGTACATGAGCAATCTAGCCGGTATATACGCTATCTATGGTTAGACCCGTTACCTGTCAAAAGACACATATACAGGAAAGATGTTGAATACTTGAAACTAATTTGACTGGAAGCTGTTGCTGACATATACAGCAACATCTCGGACTCCAAGTCAGATTAGTTTCAAGATATTCAACACATGTAAAACGTGGGTGGAGCGTAACTCGAAAGGGACGGGGCATAGTAGGAAATGGATACCTCTATTAGCTAACCCCACTGGACACGTGCTTCAACATCAGAAGCCGGTTTCATAAAATGGCTTAAGCCACACCCTGTGACAGCGCCCAGTCGAATTAGTTACAAAATATTCAACAGCTTACATGTATATTTACCTTGAAGATGTGATTCTGAGAATCCGTGGTTCAAAGTATGTAAATCGACCCCAGCACACGTGGGCGGAGCTTGGCTAGGCATGGGCGTGGCATAGCTAGAAATGGATCCATCTATTGGTTCGTGTGATAACCCATGCTCCTCTAGCGGACTGACCACGTGTCTTCTAATACAAAGCTATCTTTTGGCGCTTAACGTTTTCTGCATCAACATAACACTTTAAAGATTAAGCCGGACAAAAAAGTGCATCTACAGACGTCTTGAGGAATATCCATTTGCAGGCCAAGAGATGACTATTTTTGAAAATTTACCAATGAAATGACTTGCTCGTTACCCGAGCCAGTCATTCCAGTGGTAACTTAAAAAAATAGTCTTCTCTTGTTCTGTGAATAGACACTGATTAAGCAGAAATTTATATTTTCTTGACCATTAAGCATTTACCCATCAAGCCTGCCAAAAAAACCACCTCCTAAAACAATTTCCCTAAATTCAGAGGTAAATTTACAAAAACAGGCTTCTTTTAGCCAGCAACCTCGCCATTCGCTGAACAAAATTTTTAATTTTTTTGAAAGATCTTGACAAATTAAAGGGTTAATTGATAAGAGTAGCATTTTGAGCGCTTTGAGGTGTTGTTGACATAAGAGGGGTTAACTTGCATGAATCTGCTGAGGAGACTCGTCCTCAGACTTGTGTCAAAACGTTGATCATACATAGCTCAATACTCCAGTTTCTCAATTCTGACTCCCTAACGTACTAGCTATATAGTTATATATTTATATATGTTATTTTCCTATCTGTCCTTGCCTTTGCTATTTATTTTATATTCTCCCTGTTTGTAATGTGTTTTGCTTTGTCTTGGTGTATGGGATAGAATGCTAATACATGATTCTGGTTCTAATACTGGTTTAACTGACTAAAATTGCTTTATTATGAGCCGTTAATAAGATGTATTATGTTTGTTAGTTTATTGTCTTGTTTTGCATTACAATCGTCTTGTAGGCCACATGCCATCTCGATATTCTCTCTCCCTTTCTACCTCCCTCCCGCCGCCCCTCCCTCCCTCCCTCCATATCTTTCTCGCCATCTCCCCCCTCGTTCCTCTCTCTCTCTCTCTCTCTCTCTCTCTCTCTGAGCATAAGTTATGTGACCTGGTTCCAGACGGAGAGTACATGTGCCTTCTGGTTGTATGATTTCAGCATTACGTCATCGATATCGCTCCGTATTCGACGGCCGAATAGGACAATTACATAATTTCCAGAGCATATAAACGGTACAGTAATCGACACTATCTATTGTTGATTAGATTAAGCAAACTATGAAATTATCTGGAATTGACAACTCTGTGTTTAAGCCTCACGACCTTAGCGCGGCTTGATTTCTGCAGCTGCAGACATAGGCGTATCCATTACTGACATCTTATCAACTGCAGGGTGTTCAAATGGGAGGACTTTTAAGAAATTTTATCTCAAGTATCTTGATAACGAGGCTGCCATTGTATACGGAGTCGTACTTATGAGACATTGAGACAAGGATGTAATAGATGATTCCAGTTTATGTATCAATCATAAAACATCATAAACATGGCGTGTAGGATGACATCATAATCAATTACGTCATGAACAACGTAGCTTGGTTCGTTGCGAACGCTTAATTGATGACAGACTAAGCGTTATTGTACGAATTGTATTTCTTTGCTATTTATTAAACATGTTGTTGGATATTTTGAAACTAATTTGACTGGGTGCTGTTGCTGCCACAGGCTTTCCCGGAAATTGATAGTCAGTGAGCTCAGCGATCGATCTATCCCAACAAGGGCGAAGCGAGGGTGGAGCTTAGCTAGAGATGGGTAGGGCATAGCTAAAAGTGGCTTCCTACATTAATATGACAAATCTAATTTTGATTATGTGCATGAGTGGACATCAAGTTGAGTCATCATCCGCATGGTGAGCCCAAACAGGATAACTGCTGAGCGTTTGAAAAACGTGTGTTGCTTAAAACTTTTTAGTATCTACGTAACTCACATTTAGATCGTCTTTCTTGTATAATTTTAATAGCATGTGTCCAAACAATGGCTGATACATGGTCAAAATTTTTTTGTCTTTTCTCCAGGGAGTATACAATTGTTATTTAACCTGGAGATTTGATCAACTGGAATCGTCTGCTTCATTGAAGTCCCGCGATTCCCCGACAAGCATGGGAATAATATCAACGTTAAACGAGCCTTACATGAAGGGAGCGATGACATGTGTTTGGATTTATACTAGCGACTCCTAATGCTGTCGGAATAACATGCCCACTGATTTCCCTCTCATGGGTTGGTCAGATGTTTCAAGTTGATTGCGTTGTCTTTGAAGAATGAAGCACTATTTAGCGTGATGTCATGTTATCCTGACAGTATTAGGACTCGCTTGTATAATTCAAAACAAACTTCATCTTCCACTTCAAGTGAGGCTCGTTTAAGCGTGGTATTATTTACAACCGTAATCGATAACAATTGGCGACAGATAGCGGTGCAGTTATATAAATGTATGTGCCATAATGTATTAATTAAAAAATCTCCCTCATATGCCATCGCAAGGATGGCCTGAGTGTGATACAGAAAACGAAATGATGCGTGGAATATAACAAAGAGCCGGGTAAGCAGGCGCTCACACAGAAAGATGGTGCATTATTTCTGCCTTAGAGCACACATTCTACATAACAATACCACTATACGGATTACACATGCATGATTTGTTAACGGAAATATTCAATCTCAATATTAACTCGTAAACTCAGCCACAAATAGAATGCAGAAAACGCACTGCTGGATACACAGATCAAAGAGATGTTGTCAGGTAGGCAATTTTCCAAGCAAATTGAGAGACGGTTGGAAGGTTAAAATCTCCCCAAAAATCTAGCTTGGAAAACAAAATATCATGATTCAGTGTGTTTGAATTATGAAAGGAAACGTGTTTACTAGTCTTTACCCCAAAATGCTTTGAGGGACTTAAATAACGCATTTTCTAGATACTGTTTCTAGCCTAAGGTGGTGCTAGAGTAAGTCCGATCGATCATTTGAGATTCGTTTACTTGTCATAGCGTACACGAGGAAGACGAAATTTTCTGATTGATTGGACTTATTTCGGATCAGCTCACTAGTGTGAACATAACCTAAAACACCGTCTCCGAAACACTGGGTGCATAAAGGAACCAGCCAACACGTGGCACTGGCATAGCTGATCCTATGAGATTCGCATTCGTGAGCGCCAGTAGTAGCGTAGTGTTATATTCACATTCCAGATTTATTTCGGAACATCTAAGGACATGTTCACACTAGAGAGATAATACTGCCATACAGGAGTATACTCTGCTACTCTGGATTAACGCCCTAGTGTGTACATGGCCTAATTCGAATCAGTTAATTCGTCAATTTTTCGTGTTAACTAATCCGAGGGATATGGGCCTATATCGAATTAGCGTTTTCAGACTTATGAATGTAATCGATACAGACATGGTGTTGTATCAGGAATAACACGCTGGCTACAGTCCCGAGGCGCTCAAAGATAAGGGCCCCCAAATAAAAAACACAATTTTGTTGGATAACCCTAAGTGTGCATGTGGACACTAAGACGAATCTGTTAACCACTATCTGTTCCACTGCCCTATTTTTAACGATCTAAGAGTCCTCTTTCAAAACGACCTTGCACTAAAAGATATCACCCTTATGGCTTTAACGGCTCAGCAGCTCCTATATAGCAACGGAAATGTTAACGCGGAAACAAACATTCTAATATCCTCCATCATTTGTGAATGGTGTAGTTCGGATCGACCGGGATGATATCAGCCATACCAGCCAAACTGGGTACGCCACCTGTCCTGGATTCGTTCCCTGAACACGCACCCCTGGGTAGAGCCATAAGCGTATATGAGCCTATGAGAGGGGGTCGCGTTATAAAAACAACTTAGTTAGCGCGCATAGTGCGCATGTGCCCGCTTAAATGCAATTGTTGACAGAGCGCATAGTTTACGACCAAGATGGGATGACGCTTTTAGTGTATTGAGATGGTATAATGTAATTCTTTTTAATAACGTGTTTCCGCCGAGTCTGGCATTAATCAAGACCAGAATTCGACGGACTCTCCGAATCTGTAAACCATTTCAAAATCGGTTAAAAAATGGCTGAGTTATCCACGGAAAACCCCTTTTGATTATCTTCAAAATATTGCCGTGACGTCATAGCCACGTGTACGCAGAACTTCTAGAATGTTCTAGAACATTCGACTGCGTTATTATTAGCTACACGCTGATTGGCTGTTGCTCGATCGGTGATTGGTTGGCGCCTGCGTCTGTGACGTCACGAGTAGTATAAAAGGAGACGAGATCCAGAACTCGAGAGCATCATCGGCCAGGGGCCGAATAGGTTGGACCTGTGTCAGCTACGATCAGCACGACATTACGCAGATCACTTCGCTTTCTGTCTGTTTCTCTCCCGTAGCCAGCAGTAATCCAGCCCACCGCACTAAATCAATTTTGTAACTCCCGTCCTTGCGGGAGAATTTTGTAGATATTGTTCACGAATATATCAAGAACTAATTCGGAACACAAACTTGCGGTGAGGCCTTTCCCGGCCTGAAAATGTCATTTTGCAGATGTAGAGGCAGCGATGTTCTTTGGTGGATGACTTGCCGGATCTACAGACCACGATAAAAAGTCGTTATTTAACCGTCCCCGCACTGATGTCATGCTTCAGAGCTGGTTGACGTACCCAGCACCGTTAAGCTTAATTATGTATCTTCATCTGCATTAAACAACCTCCGCTTATGATCGGGTTGTTGGCCACTTCCATCCATACCATCGGTGTACTGGAACTTTCGTCATAGCAGTAATGTTATTGTATCTCTTGCTGACTACTCGTTAGACATTCTATATTGTGATTACAGTCCTGAGTTCGATCGACTCAAGTCATGAGCTGCTTGCGGGAATCTTGTTTGCGGGAACCAGCCTGCGGGAACTTTCCAGCTTCCAGGGAATGCATCAACTCACGTCAACCTAGAGTGACGTATCAATTTCAGTAACACGATAGCCCAGACCTAAGAATGGCTACCGATTATTCAAGTAACTATACATGACATTTTAATTATTCCGTTAATTATATCTTTGATAATTGGATCGTATCTGTATAAACGGTCCCGATGACTAAAAGGTACCATAACGGTCTTGGGACTGCTAGTTATAATTTCTGTATATGTTTATAGTTATTCTCATTTTCTGTAAGGTGTTTTCGCTAACCGCACCGTAGTAGGTTTCTTAACCTGTACTATAGATATATTATTCTGATCATTTCACACTGTATTGTTCTGCTTGGTTTATATATGGCCAGTGGCCATCAGTTCATATGTTTTGTTTATTTGTAGAAAATATAGGACTGCAGTGCACGTAGGAAACACCATACAGCAACATTTATATATGCAGCACTCCTGCCACCAACAATTTTTACTGAGGTCGCTGTCCGACTCTGTTTAGCCTGGCATGCTACCGACTATTCAGCTCGATGGGATAGGTTTAATATGATTAGAGACAATTTCTTCATTAAGAAACACGTAGTGTACGCCTCTTCTCAGGTAGTTGCGATAATTTAGCCCCACACTCTGGCAAGGGTGCAAGATTAGCCAAAATGTCTAAAAGGACTCATATTTCTAAAGTTATTGTCTCCCTTCCCGTTCCACAAAGCCTTATGGCTTCTTAATTGTTTGGATGTCCCAATCTGCCCCATGGACTGATCCGACCCTGGGAAACTATTGGGGTTTCCGAGCGGTGATGACCAGGGTGTGGTGTCACACACACATTCCCCATGTATCTTCGGATACTTTGTAGTTAGCACCCTTGCCAATGTAGGAAAGCACTGCGAAAACATGTCTTAATTATTATTATTTTCTTTAATCTGCTGAACAATCCTCCCGCCCACAGTGCATAATTGGGCAGCTGGTATTTAAACCAAACAATAGGTTTAAAAGTTAGTTCCATAGGACCTGGTGACGGACGAGAAGCGCATCCACACCGTAACAATGTCTGGGCATGATATGAAGATCTGCCACGCCCTCACGGGAAGGACATTTACGGTGGGTATTCGTCTCTCATACCCCCACCCTAATGATAGGTCAGTTGCCTGAAAATACTTTTGTGAAAAGAAACCAATGTCCTGTAACGTTTTATGTTGTTACGGAGCGAGAGGTCCGGATTCTTATCTGGTTCGGAGATCTTACTAGGTAACATGTATGTACGCTGTCTTCAGTATTGATGTCTCCAGGCATCTGCTCTCAATGACAGTCGTATAAAAAATCTAGGTAGACGCCAGCCAGTTGTGGCCAAAAATAGTTCTTGTCTCTAAAAACTAAATAGTAGGAGAAGCATAGAAGAAGGCCCGCATAAATAAAAGCAGCAACTACTAATTCAGCATACTGAGAATTACATAAGACGGTGACGAGGGAATCCTTTGGGAATCGTTCGTCCCGTCTTCATGTAAAACAGCACGCAACCTTACAGTTATAATCTCACTAGGCATGATCTTTTGCTCCCAGCATTTTGGTTAAATATTAGAGTGGGCTCCCTTTTTACTACTCCTCTTCTCCCGCTTTAAGCAGTGGTGACGTTTTCCCGTGATGGGGGCCCACGCGAAGCATTTGCCTCTCGCAAGGATTCAGCGACGATGGTCCACGCGAGGATAATACTCCTCACCCAACCTAGCACTAGGAGTAGTGCCTGCGTGAGGCACATGATTTCCCGCACTTGCGGCACGGCGAGTTGACATCAGACACCGGAACGGCCGACACTACCCCGCGAGCTACAATATATAATTAGAACAAACTGCTTTAAATAATGCCACACACATCTTCTAACCGGGCAGCGGCAAAATAAAATGTAAATGCTCTAATAACCTATCAAACGATGCATAAAGCAGTACATAAACTCAACTGAGCAGCATTTGCATCATCTACAAGGGCGATCTACCAACCAGACTTGATCCTTTCAACGACATGTTCCCGAATAAATGAATTCTATCCGATGTAATGCATATTCTGCTCACATTGTTGGAATCGACGTGACTGGAAGCTACTGCTGCCTCATCTAGCACTGACTTCCATTAAGATCTATTCCAAACATGAACAACTTACAACAACTTGTATGATACGGAGATTTTGTCCGTGGAAGGCTCTCTATAACGATGTATAATGCATGACCTTAACAGCTGGTAAATTTATGATAAGGTTTCGTTAAGATTATTCTGAATTGTAACATATTCCACTTATATTTACTCTTTTGCACTCAGATTTGTATATATATAAGTAGTGGGTGGGGCTGGACGTTATTGTTCTTCCCAGCAGGGGGTCTTCGAGAACAATGGGGTTTTCACAAGATCAAAGGAAAAGCTTGTGGAATGGAATGTTGAGAACAATGGCGACTATAACGACACGCATTCTAGAGAACAATGACGACTATAACGGCACATTTTTCTCGATAACGATGATGTCCAGCCGCACACGTTTTTTGGATTTGCAACACTCTGGAATGTTCTATTATTTTGAATTAGTTAACCCTTAAAAGTTTAAAAGTTGTGTATTTTACGTTTAAACGTAGTGGCGGTGCGCCCCCACCCCTCCGTGATTATCTACCGTTGTAAAAATAAAAAGAGAGTAATGTAAAAGAATAGAGTTTAAGAGGTGGTCTGATAATGGAGGTCGCATGAGTATGAGGTTGAGGATGTATGAGGAATTACGGTATTGATGTTTGAAAATAATTTGACTGTTTCGTCGATCACGTTATTAGTAAACTGTAGAATATTTAGAGACTGCCTGTAAGATGTTACTGTCTTAGCAACAGCTACCAGACAGATTAGTAACAAAATAGATTTTAAGAGGTGGTCTGATAGTAAACTGTAGAATATTTAGAGACTGCCTGTAAGCTGTTACTGTCATAGCAACAGCTACCAGATAGATTAGTAACAAAATGGTTTTTAAGAGGTGGTCTGATAATGGAGGTCGTAGGAGGAGGAGGTTGAGGATGTATGAGGAATTACGGTATTGCTGTATATTTTGAAAATAATTTGACTGTTTCGTCGCTAACGTTATTAGTAAACTGTAGAATATTTAGAGACTGTCTGTAAGCTGTTACTGTCTTAGCAACAGCTACCAGACAGATTAGCAACAAAATATTAAAAAAAATCTTGTATTAATGGTATGTTCGGTTGGAATGGTAACCAAGACTTGGTGGTGATGGATTGGATTGTATCATGGGTTAAAAAAGTTAACCCTTTCACCGATGAATTCACCATATCTCATTTTCATCGATACCATACAGGAAAACTGTTGAATATTTTGAGAATAATTTGACTGTTTCGTCGCTAACGTTATTAGTAAACTGTAGAATATTTAGAGACTGTCTGTAAGCTGTTACTGTCTTAGCAACAGCTACCAGACAGATTAGCAACAAAATATTAAAAAAAATCTTGTATTAATGGTATGTTCGGTTGGAATGGTAACCATGACTTGGTGGTGATGGATTGGATTGTATCATGGGTTAAAAAGAAGTTAACCCTTTCACCGATGAATATATATCTCATTTTCATCGATACCATACAGGAAAACTGTTGAATATTTTGAAAATAATTTGACTGTCTGTGTCAGTTGAGGCAGAATGATATAGCATTCCTCCTCAGTTGATATTGCTGGGTGATTATGAGGGCGATGCTAGCGTACTTGTTTACAAGGTATGCACGATGTACGAATATTTTGATAATTTGTTGCTGAATATTTTGATAATTTGAGTGGTAGCTGAATATTTTGATAATTGGTTGCTGAATATTATGATAATCAGTTGCTGAATATTTTGATTGGTTGCTGAATAAATTGATTGGTTGATGAATATTTTGAAAACGAGTTGACTGTGTAAATTTTAATTTCTTATTAGACGATGTTAGGTAAGAGAGAGGTGTTCTGATAACGAAGGTCGAAGGAGGAGGGAGGAATGCTATCTCAGCCACCCTCTGCTCGGCATTGTTCTCCGCGCATGAGCGTGCCTTTATTCGGCTGGTGGTCCTTTAAGAAAATACAGGTGGTCGCTCATAGAGGTGTCGCGAGGGATGAGGAGGATGGCTGATGTATATGCTAGCGTATTCGCCGAGGCAAAGTCTTGCGCGATATCTCTGTACGAATATTTTGAAAAAAATTGATTGTAAGCCGCTGGCGGTTTAGTCACCATTAACCCCCTCCTTGGTTTAAGTCATTTAAAAAAATGGCAGTCATTTAATTATTAAATTTTCAAAATGGTTATGGAAATGGTCATCGTTGACGATCGATGTTGTATAATAGGCCTATTATATAGATAGTTTTATCTACCATATTTATGTCTTTAAAGCGTCAATCATTTAATTATTAAATTTTTTTTAAATATGAACGAACTCCCAGTCATTTAATTTTCAAAAATATCAGAGTGTTGCGTTACACGGGTTATAGTGATCTACGTTATATATATATATATAACATTTTATCTTACGTATTTAAGGCGATTCTTTAAAGTGGAAGTCATTTAATTATTAGAATTTCAAAAATATGAGCAAAATGTGTTCCCCAGTCATTTAATTAAAAAAAATCAGACACGTACACAGTAAGTTTTCCTATGCTATTATATAGATAGTGTTATCTATCGTATTTATGTCTTTAAAATGTCAGTCATTTAATTATAAATTTTTCAAAAATATGAACAGAATGCGTTCCTAATCAATGGCAATGCATTAATCGTCCACGAACAATAGCGTACAGATGGCCATTTAGAACAGTAGCATCCATCGACCACTTTTGACGGATCAGATGTGTGCTTGCGTATGCATGTGTGAAGCGGGTTGTTGTTTGTGAAAACTTTATTACATTATTTTATTTTTTGAACAGATAAAGAGTTCTTTTTCAAATGATTTGTGGGCCCTGAAAAGGGGCGTGTTTTGAGATAGGTCTCAGTCTTCGCAGATCCGCACAGTCGCGGTTGTCAGTTTGGTAACAAACTGCGTCATGTTTGCTTTTTGTATATCAGTCGGAGTATCACCGATTACAGGACACCCATGCGGATACGGTTTGATTGGTAATAGACAATAGCACTCCTTGCAGGTGTACACCATCTCTTTAGGTTCTGTTTTCTTGATCATACGCCTACAGACCCTCTCGTGTTTCGACCGTCGGCATATGGTGTTGCGGATGTCAATGGAACACCAACGACATCGCACATACCCAGTGTCTGATCCATCAAAGTTTGTACTGCTGGCCATTTTAGCAAATGTACATTAACATTTACATTTATACCACATCGCTCTACTACAAAAAAAAATATAAGGAATATAACGTGAGATGAAATCTGACTGCCTACATGCATTTTGGCGTGCATGCATGTTCAGGCATGTGCATATACTTGTTGCCATCCGCAACACGAGCCCGCAAATCTGCAACACGCGGCCCGCATGCGGCCACACATGTACGCATGCATTTTGGCGTGTATGCGTGTTCAGGCATGTGCATATACTTGTTGCCATCCACAACACGCGCCCGCAAATCCGCAACACATTTTAGCCGAATGTACATTAACATTTACATTTATACTACATCGCTTTACTACAAAACATGTAAGGAATATCGCATGAGATGACTAGCGTCGTATCAAAAACTGTAGCGTACTGGCCTCCATATACTGACACATACATGCAGGCGAAAATCTTGGATATGTTCACGGGCTAGATGCGATGGATCAGTTTGTTAAATGGTTTATGCGCATAAAAATCTGTGCGCGTTAAAAAAGTATCCAGGGAAATATGTTTTCTCTGACCACCTCGTTATTGTGCATAAAGCATCTATGATTCGCTTTTAATCCTTCAATTTGTATGCAAACGCCGTAACCTTCATCTAAAACCCTCAAAACTAAGCGGCTTCCTACCAGTCATTTAATTTTTTAAAAGAGAGCAAAGTACATCTCTATGTGGGTAATATATAGCTAAGCCAAGCGATGTTGTATGCATAATATTACATAGATAATAATCATGCATCTCGTATTTAAGGAGTGGTCTTTAAAGCGTCAGTCATTTAATTATTAAATTTTAAAAATTGTTATAAAAATGGTGGGAACAATGTCCACCGTCGTCATTGTTGACGAATAATGACGAGCACCCTTGTATCATTTAACGTATTAGGTGGTCGATGCGGTCCCTCGTGGTTATAGTAAAAAAGTATTTTGAAACTAAGCGGAATTGTGGCTTCCTATGTCAAATTGTCGCATTGAACAGCACTTTTTTAAGAGTTTGCGCGCACGAAGGCGCTAGTGCGAATTGTAGCTTCCTATGTCAAATTAGTATCAAAACTATTCGCTTAAACTACCAATGCGCCCTGATATAGGTTTGAAAAATCAGAAAATAACATCCCTGGAATAAGTGTAGGGTGGTCGCATAACTGAGGTCGAACGAGTGAGGAGGAGGAGGGATGAGGTATGCTAGCGCGGTGCTGCCTGGCATGAGGGATGAGGTATACTAGCATACTTGTTTACAAGGTCGGCAATGTGTGTTGTACGAATAT
Source organism: Chaetoderma sp. LZ-2023a (assembly GCA_034401795.1). Lineage (NCBI taxonomy): Eukaryota > Metazoa > Mollusca > Caudofoveata > Chaetodermatida > Chaetodermatidae > Chaetoderma > Chaetoderma sp. LZ-2023a. Next base: position 31,092,071 of record CM067360.1, on the reverse strand, counting down.
TTTGAAAATAATTTGACTGCGGTGTTAGCGACAACTTTCTATCAAATCATTTCCATGATATTTAGTGAATATTTTGAAAATAATTAGACTGTCTGCATTAACTTTTCTCAAATCGTTTCCAAAATATTTTGCTATGAAGTAGATCCCTGGAATGTCTGAAACACCTCGCCAGTCAGCCAGTTAAAGGTAATAAAACTAGGAAAAATTACCATGTCCGGGTACACACAGTATGAATGCATTATGAGTACTTAGTCAATGAGACCCCGACAACAAAAATAATATAGTTGGCTAAACATTGTCTGGACATTGCGGCTGCAACCACCTATTACCAATACCGACCATCATCACCATCACCACCACCATCACCATCACCATCACCATCCCTCTATCACCACCAGCACCACCACCCACTAAGCACCAACACCCACCACCAAGCATTAACCCCGTCCATCATCCACCACAACACCTATTTTCATCAACCACCAACCCCACCGCCACCACCACTAAGTACAACAGCACTCCGATTTGTATATTCAGGGATGTGGGGGGGGGGGGCGGACCTGGCTGGGTAGCTACAATCATCAAATCAACACGCGCATAAAGAACCAATGTTTTATTTGTATCCATATTTTTACATTGAAGTAAATAGTACATATGATAACACTATAGTTGCTGTAGCATAAACAAATAGTCAATGTTCTGGAGATCCATTTTATCGATGACTGATTCCTTATGGATCAGATCCATCACCGTCAGAATCATCATCATTATCCTCAGCATCTAGATGGTTCCTTATGTACCTCTTGATCAGAAACTCTCTTTTTCGAAAAGCTGAGAAGACTGCTTCATCGTATGCGTACCCCTCGTCGATAAAATCTTTAATTTCCTGACGAATTATTTTAATGAACGTAGAGTTCTGTAATCTTCTCGACTGGAGCATTATGTCTATGCACTTTGTAACTAAAGCATCAGCATATAGGGAAATAGGCACAGTGCCTACACCATTTGGGTCTGTGTCCACTTCACCATCCCCATCTTCTAAACCTGATTGTTCAGCGTCTAAGACCTGCTTAATATTTTGGAATATGGTAAATAGTTCCTCATTGCCTATGGCATCTTTTTCATCTTCACCTTCATCTTCACTACCGTAAGTCATTACCGGCTTCACTCTCCGACTCTGCTGGCTCATCATCGTCATTATTCATCTCTGTCATTTCTTCATCTTCACTGTCTAGATTTTTGCTATCTTCATCATTATGGAATCGGATCTTATGCCGCTTCAGGTCATTTGACCTATTAAAAGTTGAAGCACATTCAAAACATTTATGTCTCGGCATATTGATTATAGGATAAATCTAGCAAGTATTCAAGTTACAAGGTTCTTCAAAGAAATATGACTGCCTAACTACTCTGCAGTTACACATCCAACCACTTTGCGATGTTTAAACTGGAATGAGAAAAGGGATTGAATTTGTACCATTTATAGGATTATATGTACTGCGGCCGCAAATCCGCAATATGCGCCCACAAATCCGCAACATGTGCCCGCAATCCACATCATGCGCCTGCACTCTGCAACATATGCCCGCAAATCCACAACATGTGCCCGCAATCTGCATCATGCACCCGCAATCCGCAACATACGCCCAAAAATCCGCAAATGTGGCCCGCATGTGGCCGCACATGTATGCATGTATGCGTGTTCAGGCATGTACATACACTTAGTGTCATCCGCAACACGCACCCGCAAATCCGCATCATGCACCCGCAAATCCGCAACATACGCCCGCGAATCCGCATCATGCGGCCGCAATCCACAACATATGTCCGCAAATCCGCATCATGCGCCCGCAATCCGCAACATACGCCCGCAAATCCGCATCATGTGCCTGCAATCCGCAACATATGCCCGCAAATCCTCAACATGCAACCGCAACCTGCAATCCACAACAAGAGGTCGCAATCCACAACATGCGGTGGTGGTGGTGGTGCCTAGTGGTTGGTGGTGGATGTCGGTACTGGCGTTGGTGGTGCTAGTGGCAGTGGTGTTGAAGGAGGTGGTGTTGATGCTCGTCGTGATGGTGATGATGATGGGGGTGGAGGATATAGGTGGGTGGTGGGTGGTGTTTGCTGTCGCAATGTCTAGACAAATGGATAGCCAGCAGAGCCAGTCATTCTGATGATAGCTTTTCAAAAATAGTCTTCTGGTGCATGCATGCGCACACCGGGGAATGCACGCATGCACAAGGGTACAATGTATAACTAGCAGTATCGCGTATTAGCATATGTCCATACGAGCGAGACCTTTATTAAATCCTCATTGACATACCCTCTCCAACCTATATGCCATTTTTTCAAACACAGAGCTCTCACACATTGCGACCACAATGTCTAGACAAATGGATAGCTGTCAGAGTCAGTCATTCCGGTGATAAATTTTCAAAAATAGCCTTCTCTAAAGATGCAAGTATGAATATGAAGAAATTCGCTATGGGTTAGCGGGTGCGTGGGTGGTGGGGTTAATGCATGGTGTTGGGTGTTGGTCGTAGTGGTGGAGGTGGTGGTGTTGTTGGTGGTTGGTGTTGGTGATGATGATGGTGGTTGGTGGGGGTGTTTACTGGCGCAATTACTAGACAAATGGATAGCCTACAGTGCCAGTCATTCCGATGATTAATTTTCAAAAAAGCCTTCTCTAGGGATACAAGTATGAATATGAAGAAAATAGAAATTTTCTATGGGTTGGCGGGTGCGTGGGTGATGGTGGTTGGGTTAATGCATGGTGTTGGGTGTAGGTCGTAGTGGTGGTGGTGGTGGTGGTGGTGGTGGTGGTGGTGGTGGTGGTGGGTGTTGGCGATGATGATGGTAGTTGGTGGGGGTGTTTACTGGTGCAATGACTAGACAAATGGATAGCCTACAGTGCCAGTCATTCCGATGATAAATTTTAAAAAATAACCTCTAAGAATACAAGTATGAATATGAAGAAATTCGCTATGGGTTAGCGGGTGCGTGGGTGGTGGGGTTAATGCATGGTGTTGGGTGTTGGTCGTAGTGGTGGAGGTGGTGGTGTTGTTGGTGGTGGGTGTTGGTGATGATGATGGTGGTTGGTGGGGGTGTTTACTGGCGCAATTACTAGACAAATGGATAGCCTACAGTGCCAGTCATTCCGATGATTAATTTTCAAAAAAGCCTTCTCTAGGGATACAAGTATGAATATGAAGAAAATAGAAATTTTCTACGGGTTGGCGGGTGCGTGGGTGATGGTGGTTGGGTTAATGCATGGTGTTGGGTGTAGGTCGTAGTGGTGGTGGTGGTGGTGGTGGTGGTGGTGGTGGTGGTGGTGGTGGTGGTGGTGGTGGTGATGGTGGGTGTTGGCGATGATAATGGTGGTTGGTGGGGGGTGTTTGCCGGCGCAATGACTAGACAAATGGATAGCCTGCAGTGCCAGTCATTCCGATGATAAATTTTCAAAAATAGTCTTCTCTTGTACCACAAATATGAATATGAAGAAATTCGAGGCTTAAAAGGGTTAATAGAGTCCATGTAATGACGTAACACGAGGTGGTCGCTTAGGGCAGGACTGAATTATATAGTAAAAACATGGTTATAAAGTATCACTGCTTCTTATAGTAATCCTTAACACGTGACATGTTTGTATCTCGATTAAAGATTGATCTTGGTGCTTTAACATTCTTTCGTTACTAACACATGGTATGTTTGTATCTCGATTCAAGCTTGATCTCATGGCTATTCAAAACGTATGGTTAAATCATATGCAACAAATAATCTTTTTGGCATAAGTACGCTCTACATACAATTCTATAAACGGAACCCTCAGAGATATAATGACCACATTTTAACCATCGTATCTAAAACGATTGACGTTATTGCATAGTATTTAAAAAACAATTTGTGCGTAATGACGGTTAAAAGTCAATCAAAATATTCAACACAAAAATAGTTTTACTAATAACGTTAGCGACGTCAAATTAATTTCAAAATATTCAACAGTTTTCCTATATGGTATCGATGAAAATGAGATATGGGGAATTCAATGGTGAAAGGGTTAACTTCTTTTTAACCCATGATAGAATCCAATCCATCACCACCAAGTCTTGGTTACCATTCCAACCGAACATACCATTAATACAAGATTATTTTTAATGTTTTGTTGCTAATCTGTCTGGTAGCTGTTGCTAAGACAGTAACAGCTTACAGGCAGTCTCTAAATGTTCTACAGTTTACTAATAACGTTAGGGACGAAACAGTCATATTATTTTCAAAATATTCAACAGTTTTCCTGTTTGGTATCCATGAAAATTAGATATATATATTCATCGGTGAAAGGGTTAACTTCTTTTTAACCCATGATACAATCCAATCCATCACCACCAAGTCTTGGTTACAATTCCAACCGAACATACCATTAATACAAGATTATTTTTAATATTTTGTTGCTAATCTGTCTGGTAGCTGTTGCTAAGACAGTAACAGCTTACAGGCAGTCTCTAAATATTCTACAGTTTACTAATAACGTTAGCGACGAAACAGTCAAATTATTTTCAAACATCAGTATCGTAATTCCTCATACATCCTCAACCTCATACGACCTCCATTATCAGACCACCTCTTAAACTCTATTCTTTTACATTACTCACTTATTATTTTTACAACGGTAGATAACCACGGAGGGGGGCGCACCGCCACTACGTTTAAATGTAAAATACACAACTTTTAAACTTTTAAGGGTTAACTAATTCAAAATAATAGAACATTCCAGAGTGTTGCAAATCCAAAAAGACGTGTGCGGCTGGACGTCATTGCTGTCGAGAAAAACGTGGCGTTATAGTCGTCATTGTTCTCAAGAATGCGTGTCGTTATAGTCGCCATTGTTCTCAACATTCCATTCCACAAGCTTTTCCTTTGATCTTATGAAAAACCCATTGTTCTCGAAGAACAATAACGTCCAGTCCCACCCATTACTATATATATGTAACGTGCCAATATCGAATTTCCGCCGTTGGCCAACGACGCAGGGACCAATATCGAATTTGATATCGGCGCGCTCGTTGGTCAACGGCACAAATCAAATAACGAATTTGATATCGGCGCGCCCGTTGGCCAACGGAGCGGCGGACCAATATAGAATGTGATATTGGCGCGCCCGTTGACCAACGGCGCAGGGGACCAATATCGAAATCAGTATCAGACACAAATTTCTGTTTCTAACCGAGCCTTATTAACGGCTGGCCAGCACAATAAATAGGAGAGGATTATCTTCGGTAATTGCCACTGGAATGAGTGGTTAGGTTATCTAGCACGTGATTTCACTGTTAATAGTCCGTGACTGGTCTTCTTTTGGTCTGCAATCGGGCATGTCTTCTGGCCGCTGTAGAATCTCTTGCTTCCTGATGGGTTAATTATTAAAGGGTTACAATGTATTAATTATTCTACACAACCCGCCACCTCGATGTATTTATTGTATTATATGTTTACGTGTATGGGAGACACGGTTATAAGATGCATGTCTTATCCTGCTTCCATTAGAACAAAAAATAAACTCTGTTTAAACCAAAAAACCAATTATAGCATTTTAGCCATTTAAAACATTTTAATCCCAGTATCTCATTTATAAAGGTATGATGTTGAATATTTTCAAATCAATTTGACAAAAATTCGCCGCAGTCTAAGGCGGCACCAGCTTACAGTTTCAGTCAAACTAGATTCGAAATATTCAACATCGTTTTGACACATACGTAACGAATTTATTATAGTTGAGAAAGTAGTAGTAATAGCAGTAGTAGTAGTAGTA